>JAQHUG010000195.1:2507931-2542774 GCA_028555095.1 Dicrostonyx torquatus | reverse complement strand
GAAAAAAAAGAAAAAAGTGTGCAGTTCCTCTGTTGACTTCCAAATTGTGCTGTCCTCTAATAAAGGCAAAATAAACAGGATTTGTGATCCTCCAAACTTGGATTAATAGCAAGTTAATCATTCTGACTTCTTCAAGGAACAATGGTAGGTTCCCCAGTAGAGCATTTATCAATGACTAAGTTGTTTTAAATCTTCACTGACCACCTCTGAGACTATTATTTGATCAGTGTAATGAAGAACGTGGACATCTAATTTTAATTAACATAAACTTAAGAAAGTTAACATGTATGTGAGAATACCATGCTGGACAGGGTATTTCTGTAAGTGAAGACAAGAGCATTTTTCTGGCAGAGTGATCATCATTTAATGAGCAATTTAAAATCAGAAAATGTATAGGCACGTATGTGGAAAGTCCGTTTTCTAGCTGGTATTATTTGTATCTCACCAGTAGTGGAAAACATCAGGATAGTAGTAAAAGCACAGGGAGAAATGCCTTCCTTCCACCATGCCTATCATTTTTTACCGGTAGTGTGCATGCATCTGTTGTCAGAAATGCACTAAGATGGACAGAAGATACACACAAAGAAGTCTTCCCATGTACCCCTTGACAAAATAATCTGCTGCATCTTACCATCTATGTGGCATGAATAGAAATAAAGATGGTAATTTGAAGTCAGCATAAAGAGGTAAGGAAATCATTTATAATATTTATAACATTAACAATGAAATATTGGCCTTTCCCACCACTGAAACTGTTCAAGAAAAGATCAAAAAGCAAGTATGGGGAATTCTTTAAACAAGGTACACAGTGGGGACTAATAGGTATCAATTTAGCAAATCATTGGCCTTTGCCTACTCATATCTGAATTGCACCATATATAAAATGGTAATAGCAGCCTTAGCAAAAGTGAGGGTCTGGATTTCTCAGAGCTAAGAGCTGTTATTATTTTTCTTCTTTCATATTCATCAATCCAGGAAAGTTGGATTATTTTTTCAATTTGTGTTAATGACTTTCATTATACATATGACTAAATGAAATATACAAATTTCACTAAAAACAAAAATCTATGCTAAACTTGAGAAAGTATGACATCATAATCCAAGTATGACATAATAGAAAACAAGGAATCATGTATGCAAATATTCATTAATATGTGAGAAATAAAGATGTAGAACCAGAGATTGGACTCAGCAGGTAAAGGCACGTGCCATAAGCAAGCCTGAAACATGAGTTCAATAGCCAAAACCTCATAAAGGTAGAAGGAGAGGAGAGGCATCATAGATATGTTCTCTGACCCACACGGATACGCATACCCCACCCCACAAAGTAATAACTTAAAAAAGAAATAGGAAACACAAATAGTTTTTCCTCACTGTGATTTCTGTTTCCCTTTGCTTTCCTTTGCTGTAGTTTTATTATTGACTTTCCTCTTAGGGCAAGTGTGTGTGTGTGTGTGTGTGTGTGTGTGTGTGTGTGTGTGTGTGTGTGTGTTTTCTTCCCTAGGGTAGTAGTAGCAAACACAGATTTAACTTTGTGTTATACAGTGCTGGGAAGTCAAAACTCAATTTTCATCAGCTTATAAGCAACTTTATAGACCACAACCTGAGATAAAATGAGAAAATAACATGGTGAAGCTTAAGAATTATTTGTTCAAATGTAGAATGGTACTTGAAGCTGTTCTCACATTTAGATACTAGTAAATGTCACAATTTGTCTTTCTGTCCTAATTTTCTTTGAATTCATGGTTGAAAAGCCTCAATTACCCAATGAAATCATTTGGAAATTATTTATTGAAAAGAATAAATTTCCACAAACACTGTAGTCTTCCTTTTTATATTGTCAGAGGAAATCTGTTTTCCACCAAGCTTTAATGTACATCAGTGAATAGCCTTGGAGACAGTTCTTTGCCCTTTGGGCAATTTTCCTAGCAGAGGGCATTGCTGTTTGAATTTAAAAGATGCTGTGCTTGGGGCCACCAATAATAAGCAAGTCTTACAAGACATTCATTACTTTTTTATCAGTTGATTGTAATCATAAGCACTTGAGGCTAGTTCTCACAACCTGGCTGTAAATTATAAATAGCATATTTAAGTTCCTCTTTGTAAAACAAACAATATTTCTGCTGTGGATGAAGAGAAGTGAATACAGTTAAGTAACATGATCTGTTTACCAAAGGCTTGGACACAGGAAGGAAGTGAAATGCTTGGAAAATGAGAATTGGCCTGATAACACATTATGCAAAAGGAAAAAAAACTACATTGACAATGCATTTTCCTAATGCAGAATTAACCAATTACTCCTCTGTCAAAATAAAGTTTCCACCTGGATTCCCAAGTACTCCTTCCTGAAACCTTCCCATATTATCTGGGCAAAAAAGCAATGGATGGATAGGCTGGAGCAAGGAAGAAAAATAATTCACAGATTCAAGGCACTCTCCAAATTATCGCCTTAGGTCCAAACAAAAGAACCCTTTTTAAGCCTATAACTAATTCTACATCAACCACAGTAGATCTTATTCCTCCATTTGACTTTCAGAAAGACCATGTTCTCACCAGATTGCTCATTAACATAGTAAAGCAAGCCAATGGTGAAGAAATGATCCACCGGAAACAGTTTGACCTGGATTTAGGTGATTTTCCTAAATCCTGATGTTAGTTTCCTTGGATAACTAATATGCAGTCAGGGAAGGACCTGATAATGCATCTAATTTCAGGAATATATGCACATAATTGCTAATATGCATTTAATTACAAGTGTGCCCCTCATCTTCTGACTTTTATCTATACACATGTACAAAATGAATCAATGAAAAATAGTTTTAAATATATAAATAAAAGTACTTATAAATGAGAATGATTTCATTATTAAATACTGTAATTAAGCCACTGAGTAAAAGGAAAAAAGACAGAAATCAACTTATATGTCTCACAAATTACAAAGCAACACATTCCCATTGTTGACACGTCAATCTATATTACTTATGATTCATGAAGACCTTGAGAATAGAGAAAATATTCTTTGTCTGAATTAAACTTCAAGTTGACCTTTGAATTTTATTCGTCAGTCTCTCAGCATTGAGGGAAATGGTGAAACCAACTGATAAAGAAATATTCTCTCTATGATTTTCATAAGAATAGCCAGTACTTTTATTTCACTTGTCCTGGAGCAACACTATTCAGACCAGGTCACAAGGTCATGAGTAAATGACTAACTCACTTTCTCCACAAATCACCACATGTTTAATAATTATGCAAAAATCAGTACTATCTTTGCAAAGTACAGAGTTAAAACATTGGTACAAAAGGCAAATTAACCTTTTCAGTTTGTTGTTACTATTGTTCTTGTTTTATTTTTAAATACTTTTTGTTTTTAAGATTATAATATAATTGCATCATTGCTCTGCTGTGGGATAATGCTCTTGTACACTGTAAAGATTTATCACTCATACTGGTTTAATAAAATGCTGATTGGCCAGGCAGGAAGTATAGGCAGGGCAGCCAGACTAAGAGAATTCTGGGTAAAGGAAGGCAGAGAGATGTATAAGCCAGATGCAGAGGTAGCAAGATGAGAATGCCTCACTGACAAAAAGGTACGTGGCTAAACAGAGACAAGAATTATGGTTCAATATGAGTTGTAAGAGCCAGTTAATAATAAGCCTGAGCTAATAACCAAAACAGATTAATTAATATAAGCCTCTGTGCATTTCTTTGGGACTAAATGGTTGTGAGAATATGTGAGATGGAAACTTCCACCTACATTGTTCCATTTCCTTACTTCACTCCCAAACCACTCATGTACCTCCCTTTCAGTATTTCAAATTCATGTCATCTTTCATTTAATTGTAGGTGTGTGTGGTGTGACTTTGTGTGTGTGTGTGTGTGTGTGTGTGTGTGTGTGTATCTTCCTAAATATAACCTTCTCATTTTATATACTGTCACTTAATTGATTATTTGCTTTTTGGATGACAGTGAATAAATGACCATAGTGAAGTTTCAATTCATTGTGTTCAAGGAAAGGACAGCAAAAATGCTTATATCCAAAACTACCTAAGATTTGTGAGACAACAACTCTTTTCTAATCAAGTATTAGGAGCACCACAGAACTCTTACAAGGTCCCTGGCAAACAGCAAATACAAACTGTGTGAACATGAACAAAAACTGTTCTCTTTTGGACCAGACAAAATCCAGATATCCTAACCAATGTCTTTGATATTTTGTTACAAAACTCCTCCCATTGTGCATAGCATTCCTGGATATATTTATTAATATTAGAGGTAAAAATATGTTTTATAATTTATAGTGGAGGCAACCTACAAATTTTTACAAGAGATAAATGCATTTTAGTAAAATATAGGAATATAAACTGAAGAACATTTTATGTATAGAGACTAAATATTGACAAAGTTTTTATTTTTCTTTCCTGTAAATTGATAGGTAACAATGTGTTAGAGCAATGGTTCTCAACCTTGCTAATGCTGTGACATTTTAATACAGTTCCTTATGTGGTGGTGCCCCCCCAACCATAAAATTACTTTTCTGCTCCTTCATAACTGTTATTTTGCTACTCTTATGTGTTGTAATACAAATATCTAATATGCAGAATATCTGCTATGTGACCTAATCAATGTAGTCACACATTGCAGGCATCTACCCAAAATATAAGTAACTATTTTCAATAAAACTTAACTTATAGAAACAAATTTGAATGTATTATTTTCTTGTTCAGGCAACATTTTTTTCCAAAAATTTAAAAAGGTAAAAACAATATCTATTCTCTAATCACTCAACATTCTTCTGATCTATTTCTTCCAGGACAATATTAAATGATGAGCACACATTTCAAAAGGAACTCATATATTAATACTTTCTAAATTATTTGGGGAAGATTTTTAAAATTTACTCATTTATTTTACATCCAGACCATGGTTTCCCCCTCTGTCCTCTCTTCTAACTCCCTTTCTTCCAATCTCCCTCTACCCACTCTCCATCCACTCCTCCATTTCTATTCAAAAAGGGAAGACCTCTGTGGACAAAACATGACATATTAAGTTGCAGCAAGACTAGCACTTCCCCTTATTTTAAGACTGGGTAAAATGACCCATCATGAGGAGTAGGTCCTACAAAGTGAGCAAAATAGTCAGAGACAGCTCCTGTTCTCACTATTTTGAGTCCCACATGAACACCAAGCTACACAACTGTCACATGTGTGCAGAGGGCCTAGGTCATTCCCATACAGGATCCCTGGTTGTCGGTTCAATATCTGTGAGTTCCTATGAGCCCACGTTAGAGGTTCTGTAGATTTTATTGTGATGTCCTTGAACTCTCTTGCTCCTGGAATCCCTTTTCCTTCTTTTCTACAAGATTCCCCATGCTTACTTTGACTGTAGATCACTGTGTCTGTTTCCATAAGTTGCCAGATGAAGCCTCTCTAATGACTATTAGGTTAGGCACCAATATGGAGTTCAGAGTGTTGGCCTGGTGTCTGATGAAGCAGGAGAATTCCACCAGAGGTCAGGTATTGGTTTTTACTCTTCATTTTTCTTGACCAGTGACATAGTTTATGATTTTGATAGAATGTATTTTTTTTGAGATAAGGTTTCTCTGTAGTTTTTGGAAGCTGTGCTGGAACTAGCTCTTGTAGACCAGGCTGGCCTCGAACTCACACTAATCCGCCTGCCTCTGCCTCCTGAGTGCTGGGATTAAAGGTTTGCGCCACCACCACCTGGCTAATTTTGACAGAATTTTTAAAAAACTTTTATAAACTTTCCATTGAGACAAGAATATTGCATATATTTTAGACTGATATAAAATTGTTCATGTTTTACCCTGCATAAAAACCTCTCCTTTTTTACGTGTATTTAAAAATATATACTATCCATCTTTTAGTAGAATACTATTCCTATATTTTACTGAAAAAGTACAATGAATATGGTTTATAAAATTTGTGATATTTCAAATTTTTAGAAGTCTAAAACTTCAGTACAACTCCATACATACACACACACACATACACACACACACACACACACACACACACACACACTTTCATTTTTTAGACTATGGGATATTTTGCACATCAAATATGTATTTGTTTATTTTCTTACCTCTGAATGGTTATTATCTTTGTGTCAATTTTTCCACAAACATGAGTAAATTTCATCCATGAAAACCCAAAATTAGCCAGTTACTTCATGTCCACAACCAGTTATTTTCACATAAATATGCGAATTCATACCAGGCATGGTGAAATATGTCTTTAATCCCAGCACTAGGGAGGCAAAGCCAGGTAGACTTCTGTAAGTTCGAGACCAGTCTGATCTACAAATGTGAGTTCTAGGATGGTCAGGGCTGTTACACAGAGAAACCCTGTCTCAATAAACCAGAAAATGTGTGTGTGTGTGTGAGAGAGAGAGAGAGAGAGAGAGAGAGAGAGACAGAGAGAGAGAGACAGAGACAGAGACAGAGACAAAGAGAATTCAGTGGGCACTGCAGCAGATCAGACCATTCTCAAAAAGTGAAGTGACACCCAAACCCCTTTTCAGAAGGCACTTCAGAGCAAGCAGCTTAAAATTCTTCACTACTTACTTGTCAAATTTATTAAGATGATACAATTTAATATATTCTGTGAGTAAGTTATAATAGTTAATGATACTAAATATTAAATTAATTTTTCCCCTTTTTCCTGAAAATTGATTTACATTTTGGTAGGATTTGGAGCAGGGACCTAGAAGGGATGAGGAAGTCTTTTGAGGGATTGATACCTTTCTTTTGAGTGAGTTCTTGCAGTCACAGGACTGGATCAGTTATTATAAGAGTTAGTAATTGTGGAGCCACATCACTCCTTGTATAATCTCTTTCATGTATTCACCCCTTGCCTTCTTTCTACTGTGTAACTTTATAGTACAGCAGAAAGACCTCACCAGGAGTCTGGAAGATGACAGCCCTCATGCTATGAAAACTTCTCAAAGGCCAGACCTGTACATTCAGTTCTTTATAAATCTCCAGGATCTAATACTCTGTTTTAGCAATAGAAAGTGGACCAAGGCAAAACTGTACCAATTTGCACATATCTTAGTTTTATTTTCACTTAGATATTAAAAATAAAGTAGATATTGATATTGTTTGGTTTCTCACTATGCAATGTGAACCTACTTCATGGATTTATTGAAATGTCAACTCTGCAGTTGCCAGACTCTACACCAAAGACTGTAATTAGAAAGATTAAAAACTCTACATGGAAGGGGAGAATGATCTGAACCAAGAAATGGAAAAATACTAGATATAAAGAATGTAATTATACATGTCAACTTTGGTCTTTCAGAAGGACTCGATTAAGTAATTTTATTACATAATTTCAGTATTTGAATTATTAAAAATTGAAAAATTAACAAAGATAAAGAGCCCAATGGATAAAGAAACTCTTTATAGTTCTGTTCTTTGTGGTTTTGTGAATATATTAGGTTTTATCATATATTTATATTTTCTGGGAGTGTATTAACATGAGAAATAGAGAAAGGAGAAGAAGGGCAACATAAGAAGGGCAAATGGAAAGAGCGTTCTTGCTTTCTCTCTCCCTCCCTTTTTATCTCTTCCTCCTTCTCTCCCTCTCTTTCTCTCCCTCCCTCTCAGTCTCTCTTTCTTTCTTACTCACACACACACATACACACACACCTATCAGAGCTTGATGCTGATGGCCACTTAGAACTATTCAAATATTTATCTCTGCTAGACATTTGGAGGAGATGCAAGTTTCAAAAGTAGATGAGCTCTTCTGAACTTTCATAATTATAGTTTACACAAACATCTTGGCAAACAAAAGCTGGGGAGCTATATCCATTAGTCTTTCATTTATATACTGACTATGACATCTTTATTTCAATAGCAGAATTGACTATGCATGACTGAGTCCTCATGATTCACAAAGCCTAAAATATTTGCTCTCTGGTTCTACAAAGAAAAAGTTGTGGATTCCCATGTAAAGCCTTAATCCTTACTCACTTACCATTATCTAGACAATAGAACCTGCGTAAGAAGAAATGTTTACAGAAAAGTAAAATCTTGTTCTCTTCACTCTGCTGATCAAGAATCTATTTCAACAATATCCATCCACAAATGATATATGGTAAATACATGCTTGAAAATTACCTGCCCTGCTGGCTGTTGCAGCTTATGACTGCAATCCTAGCACTTGGAATTACAAGTATAGACATGAGTCTGAGAGCAGTACTACACTGGAAGTAACACGGCTACATAGTGACAATCTGCCTCAAACACATATACACATATACACACACACCATATACACACATGACACACAATACATATATAAACATATGTATACAAACACCGAGAAAGATATTACTCTCAAATATTTTTGTTGTTATTTACCAATATATAAAATATGAAGTCTTGGGGGATGTGTCATTTATTGTTTTCTGACACATAATTTTTAATATTTATTTTATATTTTTGAATTCCATACCAGTACTGTATTTAATTACCACAGTACCATCACACTCCTTCAAATTCTTCTTTGTCTGCCTCACACCCTTTCAAATTCATGACCTCCTTGTAATATTATATACAATACATATTACCTTAGATGATAGATACCTAATGATAGGTTACCTAAGGAAGATAGATTACCTAAGGAAGATAGATAGATAGATTACAGACAGACAAGCAGGCAAATATATATCACTTGCTGACTCCATTTGGTGTTGTGTGTTTGGTGTTATGTGAATTTAGGCTGACTTCTGGGATTGGATAATCTCTCAGGGGGCTCATCCCTGGATGAAACTGTTTCCTTCTCTTCAGCATCCATGAACTGCCTGTGTCACTGGTGTATAATTTTGAGAATGAGGCCATATTATTTCCCCACGAATTGTAAATCTTGGTCTTCCCAAAGATAAATGTCATAATCCATAACCAAGCTCTGATGTAGATACTATATCAAGAGGTCAAAAGAAAGAGAGAAATACTTGTGTGAAGGGGATATTTGACTTCCCACAGTTTCCCATTTCTGTGAGTCATAGAATGTGTCCTTGAAGTATGCGGCAGGCTGTGAATGTGCCGCAGCCACCATGTGCTTCACTGCCAGAATGCGCTGGATTTAAACGCTGCTAGACGGCAGTGATATATTTCTAAAAACTGTTTGCAGTTTTGTAGTTTTATCAGTCTGAGGAATTTTGTCTGTGTGTTTCATTCTCTTAATCAGACATAAAAGCAGAACTTGCTTCTCATCATCTGGGAATATGTTTTAAAGGGTAACACCAAAATAAACTTTTCTTGGCTGATGGAAATGTAGCTTGTTTTAATAGATATTTTATATTTAGTATTTTATTATTAAGCCTACTTCACTATAAATGCACATTTCAGTGGCATGAATGCATGGCATGAATGATGGGAGAAGCAATTTGCATTTATATAGCACCCTTCAAAAGCTCGGGATAGCAAAGTAAAGCATAAATGCTCCTGTAACTTTGCAATTAAGAATTCACTTCTAATTACTGCTACTTAAATGTTCAGTCTCTTTTTAATCACAGTTTTACACCTGTGGTTAAGTGCTCTGACAGAGCCTTAGTCTTATCGCTAAGGCAGGCAAATTGCATGACTGGATTTTGTACAGAAGGCTGCATTTACTAGGGAAAAGCGATCACAGGCATGTGACACCCGTAACAATGCCAAAGACAAGCTACACATGAAAGTGTCATTCTCCTAGATTATGTACTTGTGTACTCATCACACATACACACACACACACACACACACACACACATATCCAACTATGAAACATGCTCAACATTCAAGATCAGATACTTCTCTGATTTAACCTCCTGAGGTTAAGAGACGACTTCTGAAAACCAGCTTGTTAATGTATGCTTGCCTATAGTAAATCTTTAGATACTGGAGCTACAATTGCTTGCATGTGTGAGATTGCTAGTTTTTTTGTATAGCCAAAGGGTGTATATATATATATATATATATATATATCATAGTGTCAAAATAGTCATACCCTACTGCTACTAGAAGAGAGAGCCATTCCACTGAAACATATGGTTCTGAAGGGCTGCAGACTCAGAAATGGAGCTAAGGAAAAAATGCAGGACCTAGAAAGGTAGTTGGAACTAAAGAGAAGGCCCTGGTGCTATCCATCTACATAACTGACTGTAGTAAAGCTCGAAGTCCCAGTTTCAAAAAGTGATCAGAGGATTTATTTAAAAATATATGTTGCCGTGGGGACCAGTGATCACAATTAGGCAAGGCATCACTCTGGAATTTTGACAGTGCCAGCACACGGAACTGGGAGGACCCCGAAGCAAACAAATCTCAAAAATAAAATAAAAAAAATCCAACTAGTTGTGAGCAATCAAAAGTTAGCACTTGAGTGAGATGTGGTGGCTTCTGCTTCTAATCTCAGCACTCAACAGGTGGATGAAGAAGGATCCACAGTCCTGGGCCATCCTAAGCTACATGGTGAATTTGAGAATGGACTGGGTTGCACGTTGCCTTGTTGCAAAGCCAAAGGATGACGACAACAACAACAACAACAACAAAAGTAGATATTCTTGAATTCTCAACAAAGCAATATTGTATGAAAAAATAATTTTTAAATTGACTGTACACTCAACAAATGTTGAGTCCTTTCAAGATATAAATAGACTGCTTATCTCCAAGGATTCAAAGGGTATCTAATAGTAGTGACTACAATTCCAATAGCAATCATGAGGGAGTCCACAGGAAAATAAGAATGTGTACTGTTGCCAGGAAGGTCTATGGAATGAGGGCGGTTGATAAACAACTATTGAATGTGACCATGGGCATTGATTAGAGCCACGAATACAAAATATTTATTTAGTATGTCTTTGAAAAAAGTTTTGGAGGGAAAAATGTAGAGCTCATTTAAAAAAAAAAGAATGTAATACTGCAGCAAGAAAAAAAAGTTTCGGAGAGACCAGTAACTTTCAATTCAGCATGAAATATCAGTGGAAATTTTTTCCAGTAATAATATTGAAGGAGAAGCAGTGACTATTAGAGAATAGGGACCTTCAAATACCATATTCACATACATAAAAATATTAGCCTGGCTAATGCTTGGCTTTACTCAATACTATTACAGTTGCAGGTTACAGTGAAAAGGGTAGCCCTCAAAAACCAAAACATTCCCATCTATTTCTAAATGTATTACTTAGAAAAATTTATTAACCTCCCTGAGTCTCAGTTTCTTTATACCTGTACTTGAGAGAAACATAATATCTCTCAAGTTGGATGGGATGAATGATGATTTTTAGAATTTTATACAATATTTACATAATTTCAAACCCTCTAACACTCCTGTAGCCCTCTCACTTCCACTAAACTCATGATCACTTTTTAAATTACTGTTAAATATACATTTGTAAATATACACTATGTCCATTTACTGTTGCCTCTCTGTGGATTTGTTTAGGGCTGACCACTTGGAATTAGATAAACTGTGAGGGTCTTGTCCCTACAAAAGACTGACTCTCCTCTCAGAAACCATTAATCAACTGAAACTCTTGTGAGATTTCATCCATCAATCCTGGCATGTCAACTTGTGTTGTCATTGTGCTTTTCATAGTAGGCAATCATATGTCTGAGGTTTTCTCGGTAGAGCTTTCCTGCCATATATAAATGACACCATTTCAAAACTGATATCCCAGTTCTATAATTTTATAAGTATATTCGCCCTCTTCCAAGACTTTCTCAAGTCCTAGCTGTAGGGCATGTTTTGTTGATGTGTCAAATGAGGATAGACATCCCATAGTCAATATTCTCGACATTTTGACCAGTTTGTTTGTCTGTCTTTGTAATTTGCTAAAAGAAGCTTCTTTGATGATGGTTGAGAGTTACGCATATTTGTGGGCATAATGACAAGTATTTGGAATACAGTTAAAGCTTATTATACTGTTTTAGAAAACTGATGATACTAGGGTCTCCTCTATAATTAATAACCCCCATCAGCCATGGATAGTTAGACAGGTTTACATTACCAGGCATGAATTTTCTCCTATTTAGTGGGCCTTCATTCCAACTAGAGAGTTATTGGTTGTTCCTAAGGTATAAAGGTCACTCCTGTATCTTTGGAGATATTTGGCTTGGTGGTCATCATTGCAGTTTGCAGGTTTTCCAGGTGGATTTGACTGTCAATGTCTTACATAGCACCTTCCAGGACTTAGAACTAGTTCTAAGGAAGAAAGTTTTCAGGTCAGTTCTAGTTTGATTCCTCTCAGTTTTGTATCTGAAGTATGTGGCACCTTCAGCAATAGAATCTTACTTTCAAGTTCTAGGAGGCACTTAGTGTAATGGCAGTTCTTTGAAAGGTCTCTTGGATTCCCTTGACCAACAAACAGTTGAAGAGAGGTTTCCTCTTGACTCTACACATAGTACAGAGAGTGATTTTGGAATTTTGAAAGTCTCCACTAACTAAAATACTGAAATTATGTGTTAAATAGTAATTTCCTTAACCATGTATAATAGCTTGTCACAAATGAAGGGAAAAGCATATGAGGAAGCAGGAATATGGATTATAAATGATCGGAGGAGTCAATCTTGAACAAGAAAATCACAAAAGGACTTTACAGAGATGGAACTTCCATTTTGACAGTCACATGGTACAGGCCAAAGAAAAAGTATAAAACTATATGGAAAGTAATGTAAACTCCATTGTAGACTAGATAGCTAACATGAACTAATTTATGACAACAACAAGGAAACACCAAAGGAACCATCAATATACAGCCTCATCTGCCATGGACCTGACGTAGACCTGGAAATAGTCACTCACTCCAGATAATTTTGTGTCAAGTCCAGTGTTCTTAATGTAAAGAAACACTTGTGCTTATTTTGATTCTGCATCAGAATTAGGCCTCACATTTTCTTGAATAAGCAGTACCTTGTGTTCACAGTGATGTTATCCCATCTCACTTCGTTAATTAGACTATACTGAAATGTATGGCAAACTGCTCTTTCTGTATGTGTACCGTATTCAGGATTCAAATGGATCAAGTATGCTAACTGAAGAACATTGGAGAAATAGGTGAGAGAGGAAGTCTACTGTAGGAGTCCCCCTTTGTCTTTGAAGTCTGCTGGCCCTTAGTTCACAAAGACAAAGGGGCAGAAGCAGTGACAGAGATCCTTGTGTAGCTCATGAACATGACTGAGACAGCTCTTTCAGAGACAGACTTTGGTGAAGCAGCTCAACTTTATTCCAGAGTATAGAAAATATATAGGATGGGGATCCTGGGGATAAACTCTTACTTTCTTTAACTGGCAGGCTCCTTTGACAAGACTTCCTATGTGGCAGTAGGGTCCTGTAACAGAGCTCCAAGCACAAGTCTTCTAGCAGGAATCTATGCCAAGGGTCAAGCTAAGAATAAATCAGGCCTGTGACTTAGAGACAATTTTTAGATAAAGTCTGTCCTGGGATGCAGGGACATTCTCTAGATAAGGGCAATTAGAGAGCGTGAAGTTTCACTGGGAGGGAGGGAGTCTTCATGCTGTTAAGCTTTTGGGAAAAGCTGCCAGACTATAATAGACTGTAACCTCTGACCTGTCAACAAGGCCTTCTACATATAGAACTATGTGAGCTAAAGAAGGATGTCCCCATTGTGGGACAGGAAGTGAGGCACTACATGGGGCAGAAGTCAGTAAATAAGGGAAGTGGAGATATATGGATATTAAAAAAAATGCGTTATCTTTTGTATAACCTAATAGAAGTAGACACATCACTCAGGGAATGAAAATAACTATATGTAACTCACACCACAACTTTAAGAGCATAAAGTGTTAATGCTAGAACTCTTCTAGGTAAGCTCTTTCCACTCTCAGTGTTCCCACAGTGTTTCATTCCTGAAGTTATTGGGTAAGGTAACTTACTAAGATTTGGATATGTAAGAAAAGTGGTTAGATATGAGAAGGCAGACAAAAGTTAGGCTTCTTAGCTTTCTGAATGAGTACACAGACCAAAACAAATGGAACACAAATATGTGAGAGGGAATGAAGCTCAGTGTAGTATGAATAATCAAAACCCAGAGTCAGATACAGGGGTTAAAGCTGAAGATCAAAGAAGCAGAGCAGTGAGCCCCTAGATAGATCTTTACTTCTATGAATGCTGAGACTGAAGGAGCGATCCTCAGATTGCCTCGACTGCACTGTGTCTCTACCAAACCGCAGATGCCACACTCCAATGAGTTCCTGTCTCTTCCCCTTTATATTCCTTTCTCCACTCAGCCATATTGCTCCTGTCTCCACCTCCCTAGATCTGGGATTGAAGGTGTGTGACTCCCAAACGTTAGGATTCAAGGTGTGAACCACCACAACTGGGATCTTGTGTAGCTCAGGGTAGCCTTGAACTCACAGAGATCTCTCTGCTTCTGTCTCCCAAATACTGTAATTGAAAGAGTATACTACCACTACCTGGCTTCTAGTGGCTTAGCTTTGCACTCTGACCCCCAGACAAGCTTTATTTATTAAAATGCATATAAAATATCACAATGGTTCAGAATGGAAACCAAAACTGTCATGCAGATCACAAGTATACTCTTATTCCTTTCCTAAACTAAGTAGATTAAATGTTGATTCTAAAGATTTTGTATGTAATTGTGTTTAAAAATGGACCGATGTTGTGCCCATCAAGACATTAAACATGGGAAGACCAACAATTGAACTCAAGTTATAATCAATATTGACAATCTTGTGTGTACTTTTTCATGTGATATTTTAGTCAAAAATCAGGAGAAACTTTTTACACCTTTTCTTCTCAGCTTCTCAGAATGGTAACTTCTAATATAAATTTGAAGATGAAATAATTTGGACAGAAGTCAGATTGTGTATGTGTAGAATTTTCCAAATGGGTCAGAGCATGAAATTATGGAGTCAACATGGCAGACATTTAATCCTCAATTTGTCAGACACAGCTGTAAAACCATGTATCTTCCTTTGGTGAGATACAGATAGTCAGATACACAAAAGGCCTATTAAGTACAGTGTTTGAATCTTTTTGTGAAAATTTTGAAGTACAATGCCTGACTGAGAAAATCCTCAGCAGATACACACTTATTTCGTGTGCTGGGCTAATCTACACTCACTGGCTTAAATGAGTCCATCAGGCATGTTTATTTTCTTTTTTCTTTCTTCCTTTATTAAAAAAAAACTAGAATCATTAAAAAAAAAAGTGTAGGGGCTGGAGAGATGGCTCAGTGGTTAAGAGCATTGCCTGCTCTTCCAAAGGTCCTGAATTCATTTACTGGCAACCACATGGTGGCTCACAACCATCTGTAATGAGGTCTGGTGCCCTCTTCTGGCCTGAAGACTTATGTAGAGACAGAATATTGTATACATAATAAATAAATAAACATTTAAAAAAAAAAGTATAGAGCATGAATTTGGAGTTTAAGATCTAATGGTTTTCTTGATAGTTCCACATATCAACTGTTCAAACATCTACTATTGTTGCAAGGAAGGCCGCTTGTTGGTTTCCGGCTGCTCAGTCCCAAAATAATCACACAGAAAGTGTTATTATTTAAATCACTGTTTAGCCCATTAGCTCTAACTTCTTATTGCCTAACTCTTATATCTTAATTTAACCCATCTCCCTTAATCTGTGCATCACCATGAGGTCGTGACCTACCAGCAAAGTTTCAGCACGTCTGTCTCTGGAGGCTCCAAAGCTTCTCTTTCACTCTTCCTCTTTTTTCCCAACATTCCATTTTGTTTTCCCCACCTAGCACTGTTCCCATATAGCTTGGCTATAGGCCCAAAGCAGTTTCTTTATTAACCAATGATATTCACAGCATACAGAGGGGAATACTACATCATATTATTTCATTTCCACTAAAGCTATCAACTTAGTACATATACGGGGTATTGTTATTACTGGGATGTTATGTATGTAGCCTTTTGCTGTTATAAATCATTTTCTTTCACATGGAGCATACAATTACTTTAAACAACAACAAGTTTGGCAGTATAATAATGCATTTCCAAAGACCAGGAAGCCAATCAATAAATTGCAGAAAGAAATCATTCCTTCTCACTACAGAGTCCTGAGGAAGCACACAGACACTTTCAGATTTATACTATTCTTTAAAACAGATGCAAATTGATTTTCCAAGAAATGTCTCCTGAATTTTAAACTCTCCCCTTGCATATTTATGTAGCTTTTTATAATATTGTAGTTTTCTGTGTTTGCTTTTTCTTTTTCATTGTCATGCATGATGAAGCACGGGTTGCAGAGATGAGCTGATCTGATTAACATGTGATTTTAGTTTCTTCATATATAGATGATAGTTGTGGAAAGTAAATAAGCAAATTGTGAACATGCCCTTTCCACAGTGTCTGCCATGGAGACAGAGTTCACTCAGTATGACAAGAGATGTTATTGTCAGAGAAAGAAAACATGTTGTGGTGTCTAAATTCACCTTCACAGTAGTCCTAAGCTCACTGTCGCTTCCTGAGGAGTTACACTAGTAAAATTATGGGGGTCTTGAGATTCAAGGTCATTCAGAGTCTGTAACATTTATATGCTTCTGCAGTGAAATATTTATTTAAAACTTGGTGGTTATTTAAACGTAAAGCCAGAGACATTAGGACTTACTTCTTAAAATTACAGGCATGTCCAAAGTTTTGACATTGTGACACAACGTTTTGGTCTACAAAGTACATTTCTGGCAACCATGCAAGCAAGTTTTCATAATCTGAGGCAGGTTTCTGATTTCATGTTGGGCTGCGTGCATAGCTACCCTTGATTCATGCAGTTCACAGGCTTTGAGATGGACAAGTTTGGATTCAGACACTAAAGACATGTAGACATGGTACCCAGCTCTGTAATTTTCTGTTTTTACACTCATTACAGGGTCCTATAACAACATGTCAAAGGGTTGGGCTTTGTTCCCCAACTTTCCCATTGTTAACATGCCTCTCTACCACTCACTAGTAAACCCTACTAGTAACTTCAGTCCCAGAAGGCACTGGCACTTGGACGCATGTAAAGATTCACATTGCTGTCTCCAACTCTGACTTAGTTCTTACATTGCCTATTAGCAACCATTGTCCCAGGCTTACCCCACTGGCCAGAGAAAGGATATTTATGACAAGTACATTAAAAATAACTACTAAAAACTGAAATGATAGGGTGCATATCCCATCATCCCAGACTTGGAAAGTGGAAGTAAGAGAATTGGAAGTTAAAGACCAAACTCAAACACAAGACTGTTTCAAAATACGAAACAGAACAATGACAAAGTACCCATCTGTATGTGTTGATGCAGTTACATGAGGTAAACCTGGCGTACAGGGGTCCAGTTCATAGACAACAGTATTTGGGGCTAGATGGAAGCCTAGAACTGCATTGTGGTTTTCAAAACCATCTGCCTTGATCTCTGTTCTACAGCATCTCCCAGACATCTCTGAAACACAAGGAACAGCACTGTAAATACAACATTCTTGAGGGACTTAAACTTTAGATCTAAAGACTAGTCCTCCAAAGGGGCAGAGAAAGTAGAGGGAATTGCAACAAGAAATTTTTATTTTTATTTTTACAAAGCTGCTCCCATGCCTCAAATGGTCAAGATCTTCCTGAAGAAAGAACACTTAGGTCACAGTAACACTGTGTCCCATCGCTGTGGCTCATAAGTTCAGTGGCACCAGGGAGAAAGGTGAAGAAAACTTCGCCTAGAGCTCAGAGAATAGCAGACTCTGTGTTGTGAGGGAAGAGGGAGTTAAGGACTCTACCATAGAAGCCACTTTGTTCATGAAGGGCCTTCCTCTTTCTTTAATGCTTTTATGTCTGAGTCTTCTCTTAGGACCAAAGGAGGCTCCTCGAACTTCCTTTAGGAAGTCCAAAGGAGCACAAGAATTAAAGCACATACCACTAAGTCATCAACCCTTTCGACATCTCTCAAGTCACTTCACTCTTCTAACTTTAGTGTGACCCATTTGTTAAATGACACCTTTTCTTTCATTTGAAACACCTGTGAGGAAATCAGCCTTAGGTCATCAGTAATTTCAATAATTAAATTTATTTGTTTTATTTTTGGAACATCTGAAGCTCTTCTTTATTGATCTTCCCAGACTTTGGTAAATCTGTAAAGACATTTTATGGATCAGTAACTCCAAGATCTTTTCTGACCCAACATGTCAAATAACAAACCTGATTCATCTGTAGCCACAGCTGTTAACTCTTAGGGCCTGGGATGTCTAGATATAGGTATCAAATACAACACGGGACACATGTAGGATGAAATTGCAATCAGACAGCTCCAACATGGGAATCACTGATAGAAACTGAGTTTGCTGACAGGAGAATAGAGGCTCAGAGATCTCAGAATAGAAACATTATTTGAGTGGTCAGACAGATACTGACTGGGAGAATTAAAGAAAAATCTACTCTAGGATATTGTTGGAACATGCCTTCTCAATTAACACTTTGGAGGACACAAAAGACTAAGGTAAATTAATTCTCTAAAGAAAGGAGTATGTCAATGAGGAAGGCTCCGGCATTTACACTTTGTTAGTTTTATTCTTTAATAATGGAGTTAATGACACTTGACTTAACAATTGAAGAGGAAAAGACTATTGGATAAAAAAATAAAATTTAGTAGGTGCTCTCACATGTCTCTCCACTATGCCCCAGGGAAAATTGCTATACTGATAATGGTCATGGGTAGATTTGAATCACCATGTGTCTGCTAGATTTCAGTGCTGATCTGGACAGTGTTAGATAATGCTGCCATGTATCCACTATTTGTGCTTAATGATACCATTGCTTCCCCTTCTGCTTATGTAATACAAATGTAAAGATGGAGCTTGAGGAAAAACTGCAGAGAGAAATGACATAAACAAAGACAATATATAATAAATTAGTCATTCATTACTTACCAATGAATATTCAACATTTTAGCTTCTTTTTACACAAAATTTAACTTGATTCACTATCATTATATATCTATCTTAGTATTTTATATCCTTTCTATCTATAGACTATAACTCTAAAGAGAGTAGCAATGGATGAGAGGATATGCAGCTAATTTTAATTTGAATATATTAATTAATTTTCTTTTTTGAGACATGTCTGATTTCCAAATTATAATTCTCACACTCTGCCTGCCACATTACTTGCTGGGGTTAGGTGTCAAACATCTAGCAACTCTACTTAGCACAGTTTGTGTAGAGGTATTGTCATCTACAGGAAAAAATAATTTTCTCCGATCTGCAACAATGGATGTATGACCTAATATATATTAAGACCTAATATATATTAAGGTCTGTAATTTGAGCCACTGGAGGAGCATAGTTGCTGGTTGTGAGCTATTATCAGTCATTCTCATTTTTGGTTCGTACATAAGTTTTAGGTGAAATACTTAATTCTTTCTCTTTCCAAATTGTTAAAGACTTTTGTATAGTCACTACATTTCCATTCTATGTTTCTACAAAAATTTATTTGAAAAACAATGTTTAAAAGCTTTTTTGAGAGACAAAGTCTTATTCTTGAACAAAGTTATTCTAGAACTCAGTATGTGAGCAAAGAAGGTCTCAAACTCTTAACAATTCTTCTGTCTTTGGCTCCCATATGCTGGGGTTATGGGGAGGAGCTGCCATATCTGGCATTATATCACATTAATAAAGCTTCTTAAGTATCTATTAGAAATTCACAATTCAGGTATTTTCCTGAAACTATATTGAGAAAAGTCTCCATAGGCACATTTTTACATCTCTTTAACAATTTGGAACCTGTAAGAGTGAAAAGCCTGTGCCTTATAGGGTTAAAAGATTACTCAAAACAGTTTTGTTCAAATCAAAACACAAATGCCCATTAAAAAGGTGTAAAGTGCTTACACAGTATGCAAGGCAAGATTAATGGTTTTCTTCATATAGTTCTCTTTTATACCTATTCTTTTGGAAGGATATTTCCAGAGGTGCATCTTTCTTTTTCATTGTTGTGCCATTCCTTCTACCTCCATTTTCCATTCATTTTTGGTAATAATGTGCATTGTTCTTTGGTTAATGGTCCATTTTTATTCAATTTTGTTTCTTCTCAGTATTGAATTTTTGTCTGATGTTTATTTTTCAGATTGTAAAATAAGTATGGAAAATTAGCAAGAGCATCTATTCTTCTATCTTCCTAGAACAAAGTAGAAGTGCTCATATTGCCTAATATTAAATCAGTTAAAGTGACAAGGACTTTGAAGTGTCACAGATACATCTGGAATGCATACATCAACTGGATGGGGCATTGTTTCATTGTTTTCTCAATGTCTGAGTTTAAGTAGGAGGTATTACTTCAGACAGAAAATAAAAGATTAATGTGTACATCAGTGGTTATAAATTATACGCACTTACGAAAAAGTCGATCTTCAGGGAAGTCTAAGTTTTCTTAAGCTAATGAAAAAACATTTTCAAGACCCAAGGCTCTCCTGTAAAAACACAGATTTTTTATTTTTACTTTATGAAATTAGCTTTATTTTTAGATTCTCATTTTTAACTTGTCACAAGTTAAATTATAAAAAGTTAAAGTTTAAAAAAACCATAAACTTAAAAATGGCTTGCAACTTTTTGATGGCCATAATAGAAAAAAATATTTCTTATTGTTATTATTCACAATGGTTAAATTTTTCACCAAGAATATTCTATGGGTTTCCCAAATATTTATAATTCTAGCAGGTGACTATAAAAATGCCATTCATGGCTGTGCAATAAGGCACTTAAGATAGCAAACAAAACCATAGATGGCTCAGTCAGAGTACAGGTCAGGAGAGAAGTTGTTCCATTATTCTGCTAATTGAGAGAGAGGCAGGGACAGAGGCAAACCATCACACCACAACCATACCAAGAAATAAATGGACACATTCTACATTGTTGTTATTTCTATACAAAATGCTGAGAAGAATTTAGCAATATTTGTAAGGTTATTAAACACATAGCTAGTACCGTGGCCTCCACTAACACCAAGGATAGCTGTGAACGATAATACTGACCAAGCATCTCTTATATTTACCCTCCACCTCGATGACCTTACAGCCGTTCCTCCTATTAAACCACTGATGAAGTCACGAGATACCTGTTGAGGTTGCCAGACCCTCATGTTCCAACGCTGCCTTACCCTCATAGGTGATTTGGATTGTGTTGGTTTCCTATGGGGGAATATTCTTTAATAATGGGAAAGCATAACATTTTATTCATTGGTTCAGAAACTTAGGGTGGTTGGTCTCACTAAGTGGCTTCTCCTTCTCATTTTAATAGACAACAATGGTGTTTAGAGTCATCCTCAATGGCTTCAGTGTCATATAACTTAGACATGAAAAACTAAAATAATACATAAAAGAGAAAGGACAGGAACTAAAATACTACATAAAAGAAGAGACTATAGATTTTCCTGAAATCGCCCATGATATTACAGATAATGATGCAATGAAAGTGTGACACAAAAAAATGATATAAAAATCTGAAATATCCAGTGATTTAACAGTGAAAATCTATTGAAAGACTCAGACAATATTTTAAAGAAGTCAGTCTTAGTTAGGGTTTCTATTGTTGTGATTGAATACCATGACCAAAGTAACTTGGGGAGGAAAGGATTTATTGTGTTTACACTTCCACATCACAGATCATCAAAGAAAGTTAAGACAGAAACTCAAACAAGGCAGAATTCTGGAAGATGGAGCTAATGCAGAGGCCATGAAGGGGTGCTGCTTACAGACTTGTTCCTTAAGGCTTGCTCACCCTGCTTTCTTATTGAATTCAGAATCACCAGCCCAGGGATGGCTTCAACACAATAGACTTGGTCCTCTCACTCAATCACTCATTAAAATGTCCTGCAGGCTTGCATACAGCCAGATCTTACAGAGGCATTTTCTCAATTGAGGTTCTCTCCTCTCAGATGGTTTTAGCTTGTATCAAATTTATATAAAACTATCCAGCACAATTTCCTAGATCAAAAGCTAACTGTTTTGTTAAGAACAGGCAAGGTGAAAATGACATTCTGGAAAATATGGAGTAAAAATTAGAAAAAAAAACCCTGAATTTTACAAAGATACTTGTAAATGACAAGTTAAAGGATTGTATTATTTGAGCATCCCCAAACAAGTAACATAGAGCATACATTACTCATATATTAATTGCAATTTAAAATACATGCCCTTCTCTCCTCTGACTCCAACTAGAAATTGGCAACATTTTATATTGCTTAAATTTAACCCACGTTCACTGTCTTTATGAGGCAACTTTTGAGTATTATGAAGACAGATGACAAAGCTATATCATAGTCTGTTTTTGGAAAATATATTACCCAAGAGGTGGTGTCCTTGACATAGAATTATTATACTGTTCTCTGCAAGAGACACTCAATGTTCCATCTATAATTCTAAGGGATTTAGAGTTATCATATCACAAGGGCTCATTTTCAGATCCAACACTAGATTTTTTTCTTTTGAATTTTATATTTACTTTTATCTTAGCTTGGAGTAGAATTGTGCTGTATTTTTATTAAATATTATTTCATATTTCATATGGTTACAGCAGATATAAGTAACACATAGAGATGCCTAAACAAAATTTTTTATATATGTGACTCACTTAATGACTACACATATTTAGCAGTAGTGAAACCTGATTCTCTGCATGTGGAAAGATTTATAGTTTGAAGGGATATTATGCAAGCACAGTTATAGAGTTTAAAACAGAAACGGGGATTTTTTCTTTTCTTTATTTTTTTGTTTTCTTTCTTTATTCACTTTTCATTTTGAAATACTTTTATCTTTAATGTTTCCAATGTAACACATGGTATTGCTTTACTCTGGTGCCTCAGTTTCCCTTAAAGATAGCAACATGGTGGTCATAGTGCAGCCATCAAAGCCAGGAAACTAATAGTGACGTACTAATATTGACTGACTGATAGACCCTTTGCAGAATTTACCAATGTTCTACTAATGTCCTTTCTTAGTTTTTACATGTGTAGTAAGCCACAAAGAACAATTATTTAGTTATCAGGTCTATATGTTTTTAGTCTCCTCCTGCCCAACAGGCTTCCTTTTCTTTCATGACCTTAATCATCTTAAAGATGACTACTCAGTTGTTTTATTTGTGCTTGTTTCTTCTACAATGAGACTGAGATCCCAAATGTTGGCAGAAATAGCTCAGAAATGGTTTGCCCTTTTCCGTCCAACCTGTCAGTAAGCCGTGATATTGAAATGTCTTTTTTTCTAGTTACATTAACATTTATCTCTTGGTAAAGGTCTTGTCTGGAACACATCTCTCCCTACAATGTAATTACATCATAAATACTACCATTACTGAATTTTGTTACTCAAATCAGCCTTGACATTTAAGAGTTCCTTTTGATATTCATCATCTTTTATCATTTCTCAATACTTTATTTTCTGACATCAAATGGTATTTCAGAATTGTGTAAACGTGTGTGTGCGTGGTGTGTACATGCATGTATACATGTGTTTATATATGCATGTATATGTGAATGTATTTGCACATATGTGTGTGTTTGTATGTGTATGTGTGTCTGAAGACTTGGTCCAGAAATAAACAATTGCCCCAGTCTGTTTTATTTCCATTATTGAAAAATAAATTTTGAAAGCCATCAATGTAAATACAAAGAGATGTTCTCATTATACAGGATTTTCATGGTTCCTAGCCATGTCCTCAAAGAAATGAAGTGGATGTGCAGACACACAAAATCTACATTTAATTCCTTATCTACATATGTATAAGTGTGTACACTAACATGCCATCCATCCATTTCATGAATTCATACCTCCTGTTTCAATCTATAATAGTTCCATTAAGCCTTCCATATTTCCTGATTCATAACATTTCCCTCCAATTGTGAGATACTTGGTTAACATTATTTATAATAATAATTTGCTAACTAACTTAACCCTAGTACACAGAAAGTATTTTCCACATTAAAAACCCATATTCTTGCTAAAGGGAAAAATGCAAGAATAATACAGTACTAAAAAAATCATAAAAGCTTTTATCATTCTTATGGAGTAAAAATACCTCTTTCCAAAGTTTTATATATTTGTTATTTTAGTTTAGTTCATTTCTTCCTGACCATCAGAATGAATGTGTGATACAAAGGCCCTAGTTAAGTTCAGTAGTCCATACTACCTTTACACCTGTTAGACCATGGGCTCTCATTGCCAGAACTGTGCAGTTTCCTCTTACTCCTTCCCAACACACGAAGTCCCCACTCATGCCCCTGGACTTTGTTCGTATCACTGCATACCTATTTTCAGACTTATGAGTTAGCCAAACAACCGAACACATCCTCCCGTGAAAACAAGAGAAAACCTACTGGTGTGTTATTGTCGAATTTTCCCTAATTTTGGGGGATAATTGGATTAGACTTTCTTTTTTTGTGGTTGATTCTTTTTGGCAGACTTTTAAATTTACTTGGCTAGCGAAGAGAGGATTAGTGCCTCTTTTCTTCATGAGAACCTCCATTTTCGCTTTTTACTCCTAATGCCTCCATCAAGCAAATGTTAAAAAGTGCTGCTCTCTCCCTTTCTCCCCAGAAGCTTTGAAGGTATCCTTTGTTCATGTATCGTCTGTGATTTTCTTTCCTGTAGTTCATGAGTTTAACTGCCCAGGAACACCTTCAGTATTTTCAAATTGCAATGAATCATTCTTCCAAATCCTAATGCTAGACCTATGCTAGGTTCCCTCCCCAGTTTCTCTTTTCTGTCATCTATGGCTGCTTTAGTCCATCCACCTTAGAGGTTAGAATCACAGTAAAGGTTTGGCACAGGGTAAATGATTATAGACTAAAGTTTGATTGATGTGTGTTTATGTGTCTGTTCACACATATGCATACACACCTGCATCTCTTATTAAAAGTTATTTTGAAGTTTTATCATTCTGTCTTTATTATGCCTGTCTTTAAGGTATTATTCCAAAAGGATGGTTTTGTATGGCTTCCTTACTTTCTGATAGTTTTGCCTTACCGTCTATAAAAAATGTTAAACTTGTTAGCAAGAAGTGCCTTCAGTCCTATGTCACATTATATACAATTTATAAAGCACTATGATTCCTTAAAATGGATGTTGCCTGTTGTCAACAGTTAACATCACCACCGGTGTCTATTCTGCTAGTAAAGTTTTTTCCTGAAAAGGTGACAAATTGCTTAATGAAAAATATCTAATAAAAAACAAGTATAGATAACAAAACACATTTGATCTAATTAACACCTTTTTTAAACATAAGTATAGGGAAATGGCAGTTAAAATAGAAACCAAGTTCATTTCCTGTCTGTGTATTTTCTCTTCTGAGTAACATGCTCTTGGGGAGAGAGAGAGGAGTTAAAAATAACCAAAACAAGTATTATTCCTGCCGGACCTCATCTGGCATATAGCCTAAAGATGGCCATCCTCTGCCTTTGTGACTGCTATATGAGTCAGGAATATTTGCCTGTGAAACACAGAAAGACTGTAAAGTTCCCTGTCAGAAAGCCAAACATAGTTAATGAGCCCACAGAATATTCCAGGACAGTTATTGTTAATTCATTGAAATTCCCAAATGCTGAGGTTTTCTCAAATTCAGCTCTGTGTTTACAGTAATGCTAGGGGATGGGTACAGTTCCTGGGATGCAGGTTTGCCGACAAACGAGACTTATTTGGTTTTACTTTCCTTTGACTTATTATAAAGGGTTGCCTTGACTTAAACTTGTCAAGCAAGCAAATACACCAGTTAACAAAACCACACTTTTAGAATGTGAATATTACCCTCAATCCATCATTCTTAGTAGAAATATAATTCATGTTACTTGTCATAATGAAAATTAAATACAAAAATGATGTATGTGTTTTGTACATTTGTGTATCTGACTTATTGCAAAGTATGGGAAATATCACAAATGTACAAATGTTATACAGAAAACTTGAATGAAAAAATAATATAGCAATAATATGAACAAAGATGTATTAATAATTGAAATTAAAGACCAACTTTTTAAAGTCTGCACTCTCATAAATTGATGGCTAAGAGGAAAGTGAACGTGAGGACTGAAATCATTTGGGTGCTATCAGGTATAAAGGTGAAGTATTTACTGTGTGTATTGTTTATTTTATTACGATTACCTGATTTCTAGGCTGGTTAAACTAATAATATGTTTGTAGAGATAAATAGGCAACACTACACTACATGTTCCCCAAAATAAGGATTACACTTTAAGACACTCTGAAAAATGGTAGCATAAGCTTGCTTGAAGATACCAATCAGAAGCCAGCACAAGAGAAAGAAGCAAGAGATGTGTTTAACTGACTCAAGGAGGAATTCATGGTTTAAGCACAGGCAGCAATTAGAGTCTGTGACTGACAGGCTAGGATATCCAAATGATCCATGTGCCTGGAGCTTGATATTTGAAAGCTCATAAAAGTAGCATAACAAACAACTTGTCATCTTACGACACTTTACGAGGAAGTGGATTCTGGAAGAATTGCACGAAGTTATAGCTCAGGCTTAGGAAATGGCCTTTTCTTCCCTCCTAGCAAGCTTTGAGGGTCAGATTGACATTGCTGGAGTGGGAGAATACCACAGTGTACAGTTTATCTAGACCCTTCGAAGAAAGCCCAGGACTGTGAAAATTCTCAGCTCCTCCATCATCTGTAAGTTTTTCTTGGTATATTTTAAATAGTTTGCATCTTTTTTTGCATTCTCTTCTTTTCCTTTTGTTAGCACACCTTTTTCATATGCTTCAGTTGTATCAACTGTACACAAATAGTATACTAATGTGTATGTGTATGATGCTTTGGTCATATTACTGCCTATGTTACCCAAAATAAGTCTCCTTTATTTTCTATTTCTTTTTTAAAATCATTCGTATTCTAGGATAGATGCTACCTACTTAAAGTTTGGCTTACCTGGTCAAAATGATTCAAATCAAAACAATTAAAATTCCAGATTGTGATTTAATATTTTGGCATATGTTCACACATAATGAGACATTTTCAGGTTAAAACATCATAGTATATATTATATATTATATATAAAAATAAATATATATTTATATATATTTAATCTCAGTATTCAATCCCCAGCACTCAGGAGGCAGAAACAGGCAAATCTCTGAGTTCAAGGCCAGCCTGGTCTACAAGAGCTAATTCCAGGACATCTAGGGATGTTACATAGAGAAACCTTGTCTTTAAAAAAACAAAATCAAAAGGAAAAAAGAAAAAAGGAAAAAGTATGCCCAACTAATATTTATGAGGGAAAAAGCATTTTGAATTGTTTACTACTCACAAAGTTCTGAAAAACTAATTTGATTTTCAGGTTTTCATAGGAAGAATAATATTTTTATCTGATCATAACTTCCTTTATTACTTTCTATTTTAAATGTTTCTTACAAAATTAAATCTGTTTCAGTTCTTTAAACATTATAAGTAGCTAAACTCTTTAATTTCCTTTAGTTTACTTTTCCCTTTTTAATTATTTATTTTTTGAGATTATAATTTAATTACATTATTTCCCCCTCCTTTTCCTCACTCCAAACCCTTGTATAAACCTCCCCTTGCTCTTTTTTCAATTCATGACCACTTTTCTCCATTAATTCTTATCACATACATATACATTGTGTGTGTGTGTGTGTGTGTGTGTGTGTGTGTGTGTGTGTATTCTGGGTCTGTATATTGCAAATATTGTATTATATTTTCAGGGCTGACCATTTGGATAGGCAGGTGGTATGCTCTGTCCTGAGGAAGACCATTGTAGCCCTTCTCGGCATTCCTTAGTGACCTATATTTCTTTGTGTAGATTTGAAGTCTCCAAGCCTTCTCCCCTTTTCATATTAGCATGTCAGTTGCTGTTTTCCTTATTCAGTTACTGATTGGTAAAGTAGTAACTGGTAATACTTTCTGGTTCTAGCTTCTGACATTTCTAGGAGACACAATCTCACAACAATCACTTTGAACCTCTGACATGTAACAATATTTCTGTCCCTCTTCTAAAATGATTCAAGACTCTTAGGGTCAGGAGTTGTATTATAGATATATATGTAGATACGGGGCTGTATTTTGATCATTGTGATTGCTGTCTGTCACGGATATAGGTATAAAAATACTTTCAAATAGGACCCCGTTTACCCAAGAATTAAGATTGACTATCGACAAGTGGGAATTTCTAAAACTAAAAGTTTCTGGATGGCTAAAGAGATAATCGACCTGGTGAAGAGGAAGTCCACAAATGGGAGAAGACTATTGCTAGCTATACATCTGACAGAAGATTAATATCTAGAATTTATAAAAATTCAAAAAGCAAGGATTAAAAAATATTAATGACCTATTCAAAAGATGGACCATGGACCTAAACAGAGTTCTCAATATATTTATGCATATACATACACATATGCATATATGTATTTATACTTCTTGGCAGTATATGTATACATATGCATACATACATATAGTATATGTGTATGTATTGCCAAAAAAAATACTTCAGAAAAGTTTATTTTCCCTAGCAATTAGGGAAATGTAAGTCAACATAACTTTGAGATTTAATCTTACCCCAGGTAGAATTCCAAAGATCAATAAAATAATCTACTAAAAACAATGGAGGAGATATGTGGAAAGGGAGCCCTCATTCACTGTTGGTGAGATTGCTAGTTTGTCCAGTCATTCTGGAAACCCATGTAAATAAGTCTCTTAGAAGTTCTTCTTTACTGTGTGGTGTTCATTTTCTCTAGCTCCTACAATATTTTCACCTCCTCTTCCACAGGGTCCCCTGAGCCCTTTGTTGCAGGACAATTGTCTATATTCTATCAATCCTGTTTTAAATAAATGCTGATTGGCCAGCAGCAAGGCAGGAAGTTTAGGCAGGACAACCAGACAGGAAGTAGAGGTGGAGCAATGAGAACAGGAGAATCTGGGAAGGAGGAAGCCCATTCCTCGGCAGTCCTGGGCAATCCACTGAAGAAGAAGGATGTGATTGCCCTGCCAAATAAGGTACCAAGCCATGTGGCTAACATAGATAAGAATAATGGGTTGATATAAGTTATAAGAGCTAATACAAAGCCTGAGCTAATGGACCAATCAGTTTATAACTTATGTAGACCTCTGTGTGATTTTCTTTGGGGACTTACCGGCTGTGGGAACTGGACAGGACATAAACCCCAACAAGCAGGCCCTCATGTTACAGCCCTTAGAAGAAGGCATTTATGGAGACAGCACACTCAGGACCAAGTGTTTTGATGTCTATTACTCTCTGCACATTATCCAATTGTGAGTATATTTTTTGCCTTCTGCTTCAGGAGGAAGTGCCTCTGATGATGGCTGAGTAAGACACTTATCCATGAGTATAGCAGAGCGTCATTAGGAGTCATTTTGTTACATTTCTTTAGCAGAAGAGTAGCACTTAAATTACTCCTAGGTCCCCTGTCAATCTAGTCAGTCTCCGGTTCACGGCCACCCAAGAAGTATTAGAGATAGCTTCCATCTCATGGGGTAGACATTAAATAAAACCACATATTGGTTGGTTAGCTCCACAGGCTTCATGCCTTGATTTCACTAATACATCTTGATTGCAGGTCATCACAGTAAATAGAAGAGTTGTGAGTTTGTGTTTACCTTTCTCATTTGGTATAGCATTCAAAGTCCCTTCCAGAATACTAAACAGTAATGTTGAAAGCTCTAGGTAGGCACCAATTCGACTTCACCATAGTCAATGAGTTGTGTAGGTGTTGAATTCAGCAGCAGGGCCTTACTATCAGTTTGTGGAGAAAAACCAAGAGCCTTGAAATAGTCTGGATTGTTTAGGTGATCCAGTGTGGCCGTTTTGATGAACAACTTGATTAGATGTGACCAAATCCCAGAATTGAGAGCCTCAGTCATGATGAGAGATACCCACTTGGAGCATATTTTTTTGTATAAATTCCATTTTGATCTTAGATACATATTTTAGGAACCTTCTACTGTATTAGATTTCCATACACTCCCTCAAAAGACCATTAGTTTTAGCTGTCCCTCCAATAATTCTCTCCCACAGTCTTCTCTCCCATCCCTGTTTGCTTCTTCCATTACAGTTCCTTGCCCCATTCATCCATAACTAAGCTTACATAAAGTAAATTTTGAGTTACTATAGTCCTCACTACAGGTGCACAATTCAAGAAGATCCATGCAATGATGAAGAAAAGAAAATCACAATATTTATTTGATTTTATTGCTTTAATAAAAGCAAAAATTAATACCTTAAAACACTACTATGTGATTTACAGGAGGCAAAAAAAATCAACAAAGAAATACTTGATAAAACTGTGAATACTAAAAGAAATTAATTGAGATTAAAATACTTTGGACATTGGAGGTGCATGCATGAAATTCTAGGATTATGAAGACAGAGAAAAGAGGATCCAGAATTTAAGGACATCCTCTTTTTCATAACAAATCTAAGGTCATCTTAAGCTGTAATAAAGACTTACTCAAAATACATCTTTAAAATGATATTTTCAGATGTTTGTATTATCCAGATAGAGTATAAAGAAGGTACCTACTTCTAGTTTGTATTAAATATATATAAAGTTTGCCCTAATAGACAACTAAAGGAATATGTAATAAAAAACAGTATGTCTATGTTAAAATAATACACTAAAAGAAAGTATATAATTTCTAATTAGGAATAGGATAAAAGAAAAACATTGAAAAAATTATGATGAATGATTATGAATCATAAATTTAGCAAATTCCAATACAAATATAAAGAGCCAGCTTTATGAAGACTATTCACTAAAAAGAATAATTAGAAATTGATAATAAGAAGATAAATAATACATTTGGTGCATTCAAAATTATGTAAACAGATAGCAAGGCAAGGGAAAAAGTCATATTGAAAAAGATAAAAGATTAAACATAAAGTACACAAAATATTAAATCACATTTTACAGAAATCAGCTAACTCCTAGCATGCACAAATTAAGAACAAAATGACTGAAGATAAATAACTTAATCAACCAGTTAAGAAGCTGAGGATAATAATACCCAGTTGTACCAACAGCAGCAAGTAAAAAGCAACTTTTATACAGATTAGACGTAATTCTGTCATTAGTAAGACGAGGGTTTACCTGTGATTAGTACGGGTAGACAGCTGAGGTGAAGACCCTTTGGCCAAAGTGAGTGCTGTGCTCCTTGTTGGTCTCTCAAGTCCCCACAGGCCCCAGCATCCCCATCTGCACTGATAGGAAACACATTTGCAGAATGGATGATCTTAGTAATGATGGTGGGAGAAGCCCCTGAGCTGAACTTGAGACAATTACTACTTTCTCTGCAACCTCATATAAAGGTGGGCTTGATGCCAACCAGGACCACAATTTTTTTTTTTTGCTTAGAAAAACATCTACAAAACTACTCCAAAGTCGTTGCACCAGCTTTTCGTAGGGCATCCCGCACTGCCCATCTTTAGCCAGCCACTTGGCTGTGTGCTCTCAGCCGTTGCTAACTGCCTGAAATATTTATAGCTTTACAGTGGTGTTTTATGATGTATATGCTCCCACAGGCCTTGCTGAGTAGCATGGTTTATGAATTTATTGAATTTCAAAACAGATTTATATATTTCCTTTTGGCTATGCTTTATTGAGTGCTTATGCCTAAACCTACCCTGAGAAGATGGTGCTCTGTCTCAAGGGGAACTTGCCAATCACTGCACACTAATGAACAAAGTGAGAAAGAGCAAAGAGTTTCAAGCTGGATGGAAATTCATCTTCAGCTAAGTGAGAAAAGGGATGCTGGATGCTTTTGTAAGGGTACAGTATGCTTGTAAATGAGACACTTGTGTGCTGCCACCTTGTAAGCAGAGATGGTGATTCACAACCAACCACCAAGACATAGAGAAAGAGTTCAAGTAGTGGAAGATGATGCAAAATGCTTTGTCATAAATTATGCTATAAGTTTGAAGAGACATAGACATTTTTAAAGAGTTTGGAAGCTCTTGTCTCCCAACACACACCAAAAGTCTTGTAAGCATTCTCATGTGTGACTATGGAGATGCATACACACACACACACACACACACACACACATATTTGTACGTAGTCTTACAGAAGTAACACAGAATAATCCATCATTATGAATAATGAAATAACTTATAATAATTGATGCTTTTCTCATGACAACACATTTCTATATTCCTTAAGATCTGAAAGTTATGTTTTCTACTAGCTTGGAATGTCAGAACAAGAAATGTAAGTTAGATTTCATTTGTCACTCCACTCTGGAATAAAAATGTTTCAGAGAATAGAAAATAGTGACACCTATTTGTTCTGAGGGATTTGAAAGAAAGGTTTTTGAAACTGGCTCTCCTATAGTCATAGAGGCCCAGTTCCCTGGAATGGCAATAGCATAGCTAAAGGGTTTCCTACTCAATTAGCCACCAAGCAGGGACCTCAGAGATAGCCTAATCCAAAACGTTTCCAGTTAATTCAGATATTCCCTTCTTGAAAAACCCAAATCTTAGTGATTTTTTTATTTAAACAATACTGTTTAATTAATGAACAAAAGCATACAGGAATCGGAAGCCAACATGTCGGAAGAGTAAGATTTTCATTAGTCATTTTTGGGTAATAGTGAACTATTTTCAACAGATAAGGAAAAAAAACTTGTACCATTTCCAGATTTAAAATTTTGTAAACATATATTTGCTTTTTATTTCTATTAAAGTACTCTAGGGCTATACCTAAAGATCTTTCTTTACAGTCACAGAACAAAAAGTTTCTTCCTGAAAAGTTATCAGGTATTTCCATGTAGTTGTCATTTTCTAGGTTTGTCCAAAGAGGTTAAAGCAGAAATTAAGACACTTCTGATGAGTTTGACAACTTAAGATCCATCCCCAGGCGCCATATCTTGGGAAGAGAATATCAGTTCCCACATTCTCACAAGCTATCAACCTGCATGTGTGCACGCGCACACACACACAAAGAAAGAGACAGAGAATTTAAAGAAAACATTAAATCATTGAACTTTTCCTTGAGGTTTCTGCTTACTATGGAGCACATATTTTTAATTTGGGGTTCTAATGTGGATTTCCCTTCTGTACATGTGTTGCTTTTATTGGTTAATAAATAAAGCTACTTTGGCCCATTGTAGGGCAGAATATAGCAAGGTTGGAAGAGATATAGAGAGAGCTTAGACAGAGTCAAGGAGATGCTATGTAGCTGCCAAAGGAGACAGATGCCAAGAACATTTACCAGTAAGCCACAGCCTCATGATAACACACAGATTAAAAAATGGGTTAATTCAAGATGTAAGAGCTATTTAGAAATAAGCCTGAGTCATTAGCCAAGCAGTGTTATAATTAATATAGTTTCTGTGTTAAGATTTGTGTCTGGGCATCTGGGAATGAATGATCAGTCTCTGTTTACAGGGTTCCCCTGTCTTTCATCACACATGTTCTATACCCATCATCACCTCCCTGCTAACATTTTCCTAGAGACTTTAGCTTAACTTTTATATTTACAACTAAGCATTCTGAATGCTTTGGGCTACATTCTATTTTGTGGATGAGTTTTCGTTGCTGTAATGAAAAGACCAGTGTGGTGCCATTACAGGGCTAGAGTTTCAGAGCTCTCTAAAGAAGAACCAGGCCACAACATTGTCAGAAACAATACAAAAATGCCTGACATACAGCCTACATTTCACTAAACTCCTGACGTCTTTAACATGTGCCCCTGATTCTTGAGAACAGGTGTTTTTAAAAAATAAAGTGTACTCATTCTTATTGAATTTCCTAATGAAATTGAATATTTCCATTCAAATTCTTTAAGATATCTTCAGGTCCTGTTGATGCCATTAGATATCATTTAAGTATCTTCTCTTTCTGTTCCTTCTTCTAGAGGCCCTGTTGGCAGCATGTCATATTCAAATTTCATTCCCACTTCCATGTGCCACTAAATATAATGTGAATTCAAACAGGCCAGAAGAAGCTGTTCTCTGGCCTCTGCATTACTATTAATTCAAGAAGTAACATTGAGGCAGTTCCAACATATTTGATATTATTTCCCAACAGACTTTCCCATATTTAAGCTATATTAGTTTTTAAATATTCAGTTCACACAAATGATGTTTACATTAGTTCCCTAGCTAGTCAAATGAGTCAGTTCAACATAATTTGGCAGAGAAAATAATAGTAGATAATGTATACATGGACATTTATTGAACATCAAATCTGTCCTGAGAATTTTAAATTATGCAAGAATTTGGAGCTGACTTTGCTTTGTGACCAACTTTTAAGCAAAAACAGACAAAAGGCATGCTTTGAGAAATAATTAACTTAAAATTATGACTCTTGCCACTAAATTAGAGAGGAACAGCTAATTCCATTTGCTTTAGAATAGTATAGCAAACATAGACAAACACTTTTATACATATTTTTAAAATATAATTTTATTGAATCAGATTATTTGTCAAGCATTTACATTTTCTAAACTACATTTCTGAAACACTGTCATTATCATTATGAATTACATTAATTTTAATTGATGATTATTTTAATAAACAATTCACGTATCTGTTATGTGTTGAGCTGTGGTATGGATATCACATTAAATCAGGTAGTTGTAGATAATTTAGTGCTAAGAGACATCATCGTAAAATTAGCAAGGTATATGCAACATTATAAAATTTCACCAATCAACAATTTCTTTTTTGACATTGATGGGTATAGTTTGAAAAATGGCAAATAAGGCTGAAAAGATGTCTCAGCATATCAGTCTTACAGAAAACTCAAGTTCCTTTCCCAGCACCTACACTGAGGGACTCACAACTGCCTGTGACACCTGTTCCAATGGGAACTGCTTCCCTTCTGGTTGCCATAGTACCTGCATACTCT
>JAQHUG010000195.1:2478413-2488916 GCA_028555095.1 Dicrostonyx torquatus | reverse complement strand
CAACTGTCTATTACTGAAGGAAGGCCAGGGCATAGACTCAAGCAGGAGAGGAACCTGGAAGCAAGGACTAAAGCAGGGTCCATAGAAGAACTTTGATGACTGACTTGCATGGTCTAATTTTTATAGATTCTAGTACCACCTACCTGGAGATAACACAACCCACATCAATGATTCATCAAAATGCCTAACAGGTTTGCTTATAGACTAAATTTATGAAGCCATGACAGTTCAAGAAAACTAATCATAATCAAGTGGTGTTTGGGGAGGGGGATAAATCACAAGAAAGGAAAATATTTTATTCATACCCACTTTAATTAATTACAAATAAAAGCTACTAGATTATTGATATGTTATATGCAATTATATGTGCTTCTTATAGGAATAAAAGAAAGAGAGGTGTTTCTAGGCTATATAAACAAGTGAAAAGAAAGGTATAAACAGGTACTACGTGGCTCTATTTACCTCAGTGTTCTATATCATTAGCATATCTATTTCTGTGTTTTAGTTTATCATAAGCAAGTATAATGGGTTGGGTGGTTCAGATATCAAAAATTACTTCCGAAATATTCTGAAGGGTGTAAATGTGAGAACAAGGTACCAGGTTAGTTGGTTTCTGAGGTAATAGAGCTTCTTTCCTGATGAATTCCTATGTGGCAGAGAGAGGAAGAGAAAGCAGAAGGGAAAGAGTGTGATACTTAGGAGGGAATTGGACTCACCTTGAAGGCCTTACTCTCATGGCATAATGTGAAAATAATTACCTCTCAGAGGACCCATCTCTAAAAGTTATCATATTGAGAGATTGCCCTTCATTTTAAGAATTAGGAGAATACTGTTAAGTAGATGGTACTCTATAAATATACATATGTATCCATAGGGTGTCAAGGTAATTATCAAGACAACTAACTACTCTGAGTCACCAACATTTGGTGAAATAACATGATCAGTCTAAATAGTATTGTAGATTATAAAAACACACTATTCACTACCAAAAAAATAAATTGTCATATATACTTCATATATATATACTTCATATATATATACTTCATATATATACACATATATATATATACATATATATACATTGTATGCAGTAAACTCAAAGAATATGCTTTAGTAATGCAATTGTATAATAAAACAAATATCCCAAAATACACAATAGGTCATTTCTCTCTTTTTTTATGATACAAAACTACAACATTCTTCATTTCAAACCAAATCCTTTCTCTCTCCTACTATCCCTCTTAACCACTGATTTCTTCTTTTCTCCTCTCTACCCTTCCTTCTCTTTCTTTCATATGCCCGGTAACAAGACAACTGATTTTAAAGCTGTAAAATCCAGCTTTTCCAATTCCCATGCACATATCACTGATCTTTTTTATTTAAATTTGCTAACAGATGGTAGGAAATGCAGAACTAAGCTGCCTAAGCCATAGCAACAGAAACAGAGCACTGATTAGATTTCAGTCCCCTGAGCTGTCTGAGAGACTGCAAAATCACGGGGGTGCATATTTCCAACACATTTCCTATTGTGAATAAACACAGTCAGCCTGCCACTAACAACACAGAACTGCATTTTGCTGGAAAGAGGAACACACACCTGACAAAGGTAGGAAGACAGACACGAAGAAGTGGGCTGACGGGTTCTGAGGTCAGAATCACAGCTGAGAAGAGATGTCAAAGTAAGAGAAGGTATGCCAGCTTAGACCCAGAAAATAGTTTTATATAGAAGGGCACAGTTAGGGATACAGAAGATAAAGCCAAATACAGCTGGAGCCTTCCAGGTCTAGGCTGATGATGACAATAGTCATAACTGTGACTTAATTACTTCACCTTCTCAATCTAATTTATGAAATGCCTTTATAAATAACCTTTATAAGGGTGACATCCTTAGCTTTTCTGCCATTTAAGAGATATTTAATGTTCCTTATCTCACTTTGTTTTATTTTTCTTTTATTATATTTTTCATTTCTTCTTCTCAATAATACCCCCATTCCCTGGCAAAAGTAGCTAACAGCTTGACATGGAGACAAAGAAGTCTCATGTAGTGCTCCACAAAAAAGCAGAATAGAGCCCATGATCCCTAACTGTGCAGAAATTAAAGAACCCTGAAGATGGTTCAGAGAATGATGTTGTTGCCTCCAATTCTGTAACATACCCTTCTGGATGCTCAAAGAAATGGATATCTACACAGAAAATTGCAGAAGTTCTCAATATAAACAGAAATTGTGTTTGGGAAGATGAGCCTGGCGAGTGCCCCTCAAATCACAGAATACAAATAGCCTATTTTTTTCCTACAAAGATAGCTGTGATCAGAAGCAGAAAAATCATTGAAATAAAAATTGTTGGAAAGGAAAAAAAGCAAAGATTAGCCACAGCTAGTTTGTAGGGTTGTTTTTATTATAAAGTTGCATTTATTCTGACAAAAGTATTGTCTTAAAAGTGTATTTATTCATTGAGAAAAAGAATAAGAAGAGGCCATGAAGTTGGGGGCACGTTGGGATGGGGAATCATGAATAGGAGGAGAGAGAGGAGTGGATATTATCAAACCACTCAGGCATGACAGCTACTTGTTACCCAGCACATGGGAGAAGGAGACAATGGTTCTCCAGGGCAACCTGGTTACAAAATTAGTTGAAATTGGCAAGCTTCAGGTTCAGTGAGAGATCCTGGCTCAACAAATAGAGAGGAGAATAATTGAGGAAGATTCCCAGCATTAACTTCAGGGACCCTTTGTAAGAGTGCACACAAAAGTAAATTCATACCCACAAAAACACATGCACATATGAATATGCATAAATATCTGCATGCATATCACGTACACACAAAGTAAATAAAAATGGGATAAAATTTAGAGATACATTTAATTCATATCTAGAAAAATAAATCAAGGTTTTCAGACATTTGGGTGGGGTGAGCAAACTAAAATGCCTGTTGCAACCTGCTGTCTTCTTTCTATCCAGTATGAGAGCATTCTAACCTCTGATGTTGATAGGAGCTAACAAGAGAATCTACTTCTGAATCAAGGGCTAACTTGGAAATCTGTCTATCTGTAACACCAGCTGGTAATGGGTTAATTTTAGCCCTACTCTTTTTCACAAGGGGCACATTTCTTTATCAGTTAGAAAAAAATCACTTTAAACATCACCTGAGACCTGCACTTGGCACGGTCCTGGAGAAGAGTGAAAACAGAAACTAATGACCTCATTTTTACCCTCTCTCACGAAAGGAAAACTGCTTCTCAAACAAATGAGACAGGAAAGTGAGAAATCATGACTTGTTGCTTAATGCTTCTCAGGGGTATTGTTCTGAATTCCACAGACCTGCCCCTGCAGAAGGAATGCACAAACCCTTCTGAGTCTTCAATCAAATCCTCTGTAGCTATTCTAACGAAGTCCCACTGAGTCCTAGTCCAAGCCTCGGGTTTGAATTTGGATCTAAAAGTAACTCTGAAATAGCTTCATTGCTTTCCTTTTTCCTCTGTAGAGCAAGCTAGTGTTAAGGTTTCTCATGCAGCACAAGGCAGCCATAATATGTGGATGTATGAAGAGCAAATCAAATTATTTTATTTGAAACACTGAATTAAAGGTAAATTTGTATACCCTTAAAGAATATTGATCAATGGAATTCACCTAACTAAAACAATGGATTTGATATAGAAATTATGTTTGTACTAGGAAGCATGAAGTGAATGAAATCATAAGAAATAAGAGGAAGCTGGAAGCTGTATACCTGGGAGGCTGCAAGTAAGCCATAGCATGGAGACATTTGGTGGAATAATAAGAGGAGATTAAAGATTGGGAAATGGCTTAGTGTACCACCCAAAGTCTCTTTGTTTCTTCATGTAGGGACAACCTCTTAAGAATCTGAGAAGGCTTAGTTTTTTCAACACAAAAAAAGATGTGTGGTGTGTGTGTGTGTGTGTGTGTGTGTGTGTGTGTGTGTGTGTGTAGTTCAGGGTCTTTATCAAAATTATTCCTATCCATTTTGTCACTGACTTCCTTTCTAAACACTCTAGGATAAAAACAATGTATATAACAACTTTTTATTTATTTTTTAATCTAAAAGACATTCAATTCTAGAATTAGTGAAGGGAAGTCTAGGTCTTATTTTCAGGTCTCACCTTATTCACAGACTCTACCTTTATCTGGCACGATGTTGACCAAAGCCTGTTTGCCAGTTGCTGGAGAAAGCCTTTGAAGAACCTGTTCACAAAACAGATGGGAGAAATTATCCCCTAAGGAAAGCAAGTCTAACAGGTGTTTGACTGTAAAACAGTCTTAAGGGACAAAGGAAAGGAAGTGGAGAAAGAACTGTGCTGTGCTCTTGCCTCAACCCACTGGGAATCCAACTCAGGAATCTGAAGATGAATCTGTGACTAAAATCTGACTCCTAAAGATTTGTACAAGGTGATGGAACCACTTGGAACCTAAAAAGCATGATGCATAGAGGACGAAGAAGTTGTCCCCCACGTATTAGAAAGAGCTTTACTCGGTTCAGTCTCCTGAGTCATTGTGCATAGCCATTGAGAAGGGAAAGTGGCACTCATGACAGGCTTGAATGGCGGTATACTATGATTTAGCATGTGAAGTTCTGCAGAGAAGAGCCTGAAAAATCAACTACCTGAGAGCATAAATATGTAAAGTCCTCTCTGGTCAAATTTCTAAGTCACAATAGGACTTGTATGTGGTTGGGGACATATGTGTGATAGTAGGTAAGGCAAAAACTGGGGAAACAAGGTAACAGATTTCCTCATCAAAAATGGAATTGGCACTTGTTATACTCAACTTAAAATATTGTTAGGAGGATAACATGATAAATCATTTATTTCACATGTACAATCACATGGACTATTCTATGACTCATAGCATTTACACACCAAGTAGAAGAGAATGGGGTGGGTAATGGAGAGTGAAAAGGGAGATGAAAATGAAAATGGAGATATTTGCCTGTGAGTTTGTGATTGAGTGTGAAAGTGTTGGCCAAGGTCTCCATGAAGTGTTCCGTTTGCCGTTGCAATGAATCATACTCTGGTCATACTCTGATATTTTCTTCACTGGGTGCTATATCATTTAATTTCTCAGTCCTTCCTGGGTCAGGAAAATGTATAATATTTGGCAAGCAGTATTCATTTCTCTCTGCTTTTCATTTCAGGGCTTTAAACACTGGCTATGCTCAACAAATGGTTGTGTCATTTCTGACTCATAGTCACTTCAAGTGAAGGTTGTAAGATAGTGTCAGGACCCTTTTAGGCTGCTATTAAAACATGGACAATTTAGGCAACAAGCATCTGCTCACAACTCAAGAGTTTGAATGAGAAAAATTCATTGCAAATCTAAGTATTGATAACTAATAAAAGTATTAATTGGCAACATCACTTACATTCTCTGAACTGTTACTTAGCCAAAAATAAGGAATGTATATCGTGGCAAATGTGAGAATTAAGTTAGATAGGATATAAAGAGAACACATAGAAAATACGTTAAGTAAAATGAATTTGCCCTCTTTAACTTGTGTTAGCAAGTATATAAGCCCCATGTGAGTCAACAGACAGAGATAATAATATCAGAATACAACAAACGCTGAGTTGAGAACTCACCCAATAATAGAGTTTACAATTTGATCTCTTCACATTTATTGAAAGTAGGGCTACCTGCATGACTACATGAATATGCCCCATTTATAAATTATTTTATGTATGTGACTGTTCTTTCTACAAATAAATTATAAACTTGTTGTAGGCAGGATCTGTATCTGACAATTTTGCATATTGTTTGGTAAACGGCATCGTTGTAGGAGTGTGAATGGTAGGAGTTGGTTTGTTCATAGAAAACAACTGTACAGGAAAAGAAAATTCTCATCTAAACTCCATGGCTAAAAGAATAATCAACCTAGACCCCCTTGGGAAGGGGAAACAGTAGATATTACTGAGTGGGCTGAGGGAGAGTGGGGATGGGAACATGAACAATCAGGTTGGGGTAGTGGGGAGTCAGAAGGGGAGACTACTGAAAGACACTACTAGGAAGGGGTGTGTGCATTCTGGGATTAAGTAAAATCCTACAAAGATGACCACAATTAAGATTCCTAGCAATAGCGAATACGTAGCCTGACATGGCTATTTCTTATGACCAGATTAGTGCCTAGTCCAATTGCCATCAGATAGGCTTCATCCAGCAACTGATGAAACCAGATACCGTCAAACATTAGGCAGATCCTACATAATATATGGAGGGAGGATCATGGGAGCCAGAGGTGTCAAGGACACTACAAGAAAATTCACAGAATCAACTAACCTGGACTCATAGGAGCTCACAGAGACTGAATCAGCAACCAGGAAGCCTGCATGGGACTGACCTAGGCCATCTGCAAATATGTTACTGTTGTAGAGCTTGGTACTCATGTGGGACTCCTAACAGTGGAAGCAGGGGCTGTCTCTGATTCTTTTACTGACTATTGAGACCCTACTCCTCATACCAGGTCACCTTACACTACCTTAATACATGGGGAGGTGCTTAGTCTTACTGCAACTTGATATGCCATGTTTGATTGATACTCATGGGAGGCTCGTCCTTTCCTAAACAGCAATGGAAGAGGAGTAGATCGGTGGATAGGAACAGAGGAGAATGGTGGGAGGGCTGGAAGGAAAGGGAGAGAATGGCCAGGATGCAAAATAAATAAATAAACAAATTTATTTTAAAAATTGAGTTTGTATTAAACTTTCTTGGTCATAACATGTTCTCTGTTTTTTTGTCCTTAATGAGAACTACAGTCAACATAAGATAATTATAAATGACATAGTTTTTAATAGAAAATAAAAATAATTGAACCACATAACCATTTTTGAAGGAAAAGGTCAGACAGCCATAGCATATACATTTGTTGATTTTGAATTAATTTTTTTAAATTTTAAATAATATGCTTCTATAAAAAATGAATAATATTAAGCAAAATCACCCAAGCTCAGAAAGGAAACCCCACATTATCTGTCACATATGGATTATAGTATATACAGTTTTATATGTAAAAAGTTGCAAGAGTGTATATTTAGAAAGTGTATATTTAGAGAAAAAGAATATGAAGCTAATTATTTTATATCTTCATCTCCCTTTGAGTCTCTCTCTCTCTCTCTCTCTCTCTCTCTCTCAGAGAGCATAAAAATGTAATGGACTATAAACGTTCAAAACCCCATGCGAAGCCCCTTGGCTTTGGAATGGCCATTCTAACCGCAGCTGTACCATTCTAACTGTTGACTGAAGTGCATAGCATTTGAGGAGTGATAGTGCCTGCTTAGCAGCTACCTTGAACTAGCTGTGTTTTAATTTTGAGTTCATTACAATGAAATGATTTTTAAGAGTTTCAAAGTTCAGTTTTTCACATCATCCAAGATAAAGGAATATGCTCTCTCTTGGGATCAGGGTTAGTGTTTAGGTTAGGATTAAAGTAAGCTTGAAGTGTCGATCTTCTGCCTACACACTAAAAAGGCACTTTTCTCTAGTTGTGGGTTTGCCACACTGTAGATGCCCCATTATTATGTTTTCTAACTGACAGGAAGTGGTCTTTTCCTATAGTGAAGCACAGCTTGAGTTTATCTCTTAAAATTTCCATATTATCGGCAGTAAAATTTATAAGAAAAAAGTTCTTTAATCATTTAATCAAAAATTTTATCAAATTTTAACCCCTATGTAGCTATTTATTTTGCGCACAGGATAGCTATGCTCTCTTAGCTTTGAAACATCACTCTCCCTGTGATAGGTGATACTTCCTCACAGCCTACCCTGCCAGGCATATTTCCCATTTCTCTTCTTTCTACTTTCTCCTCAAATAAAGCAAGCATTCTCTCTAAATCCTGTGTTCATATATACACCTGGGTCTGCCCTAAATTTCATTTCATTATTGGCATTTTTTTTAATTTCATGTTTTAAACTTTCTTCAAGTAAATATCAATTATGGTAGTGCTAAGTCTTAATTCTATGCTAAGGAATTCTGATTCACAGCTCTGGCAGCAGAGCAAGCCTTAGAGTACAAGTCTAAATTTGATGCACATGGACTCTTGACTTGGGGTTGACTGGGACTTGTGACATGACAACCATTCAAATAAAAATAAACAATCAGAAGGTCCTTCTCTGGAATTTAGATTAGGAAAGTGACTCATAGAATCAGAAAATAAAGTGTTACCTGGTTCAGTTTCAAAACTAAACCTTTGAGACACAAAACATGAAGAGACTATAAGGAGACCCTTGGACATAAAGAGCAATACACAAAGCAAAGCTAAGACAAAGAAAGACCAATTTGATGGGCTATAAATGTATAGGATGTACTGAGATTGTGATAGGGATGAAGACAAGGAAAGGAAAGAACTGAGCTGTGCTCATATAGAACAATGGTGTCGACAGTCAAGACAACAGACTTAGACACCCAGCTCTGCCTGCTTTGGCTCCACTGGGATACATGTCTCCCTGAAAGAAGTATGACGCATCTCGTGAGTAGGGGCTGCTCATCAGCTTCTAATTCACTAAATTATCTTCACCAGCGGCTTATGTGCATCTTTGAAGGCCATATCTTTCGTCTCTTCTGTTGTCTTTCACACAAATTCCTAACAATACTTGGCTCACATTACTCACTGATTGATTCAAAGCAACTTAGAGATGCTGCAAATTAGTCTTCATTTCATATAAACAAGGTTTTAATTCCAATTCAAGTCTTACTTCAGCTTAAAGCAGGAATGCAATTTAATTTCTAACTTGTTTACTTTCTTATTCTGTCAATAATAACACTGCATAGGTGGAGTCAAGAATTGAGAATTTAATACATATGGAGTTTAATTTGATAAATGACAAGAATGTGTCCAAGTTAGTTTATGACAAGGAGAAAAAAACTATAGTCCTTCAAACTATGAGGCGACAAAGGCAGTCACATGTTGCATTTGATTATTATTCCCACTACTTACTCTTTCAAACAGATGCATTACAAATGCAAGTTCAGACTTCTTAAACTGAAAGAAAAGATAATAGTACCAAATGAGTTAAATATGCCTGGCAGAAGAAAACTTCAGAGTAAATCCTTGGTAGTTTCAAATGCTATAGAAATAGATAAAACAGGGATGGAAGCCCTCTTTAAATTTGAGGGTAGTTATTAAGATATCGTTTGGTGTTCTCTTCTTTCAAGTGAGTAATTCCAGCTTCTCTGTGTTTTCTGACAGGTCGTCCTTTTCAGTCCTTTAATCACTGTGGTCAGTATTTTCTGAACCAAGCAATTTCTCAGCACCCTTCTCAGGTAATTTCCCTGACTTTAAAATGTCTTGTGCTTAATGACACAGTGAACCAAAAGGATCAAAGATTTATTTGGCTCTTGTTGGCTTGTATCACAGCTGTGATAGAATGTTCTGGCTTACAGACAAGGAGGAAGCAATAAATATAGCATGTCTGACCTTCAGGAAAGACTTTTTTGTTTTATTACAATGTTCCTTTGCTCCACAACTCTGAGATCTAATTGTCTTCATTAAAGACTAGGTGCACTGGGCTTCCTCCTTTCTCATCTATTTCTTATAATCTTGCAATGAATAGAGAGGCTCCTTGTGCATCTTTCTATGCTATTGTGGTAGGCCCACAGATGTCTGTTTTGGTGATCTATGGATGAGGAGCCTCTTACATGTATTCTCTGGCTTAACAGTAGATGAACCAAAGTGCTATTCTAATTTACCATGCTAGGGATTGAATTGAATTGAGCTCAGTGCTGTGAGACAATGGTTTTACCCTGTAAAGATTTGTTTCTTGTATTTTAATAAAATGTCGATTGGCCAATAATCAGGCAAGAAGTAGAGGTGGGGGAATGAGAACAGGAGAATTCTTAGAATAGGAAAGAGTCAGTTTGCAGGCCTCACCCAGACACAGAGGAAGCCAGACCCAGAGCAAGCAAGATGTGACTGCCTCGCTGAAAATGGTACCAAGCCACGTGGCTAAAACAGACAAGAATTATGGGCTGAGATAAGTTATAAGAGTTAATAAGAAGCCTCAGCTAATAGGCCAATCAGTTTATAATTAATATAGACTTATGTGTAATTTTTTTGGAACTTAACGGCTATGGGATTGGATGGGACAGAAACCTTTTTAACAAATGGTGCCCAACGTGAAGACACCTGCATCCACAGTAAACCTGATAGACCTTAAGCAGCAATTCTTGACATGAAATAACAGTGTTAAGCATGGCTTCTTGGTAGCAGCACTTTCTCAGGTGGGCTCTCTTTGCTAGAGACAAACACATTTCATTTAAGAGAGGCTTCCTTTCTCCATTTGATATTTTTTGCTTCTTTGTCAAAAATCAGGTGTTCGAAGGTGTGTGGATTAATATCCGGATCTTTGATTAATTCCATTGGTCATCCTGTCTTTTTATGCCAATACCAGAATGTTTTTAGTACTCAATTGGGCCACAAGGCCATGTGCTCAGCTACATTCATAGCAGCATTGTTTGTCATAGCCAGAATCTGGAAACAACTTAAATGCCCTTTGA
>JAQHUG010000195.1:2453322-2472673 GCA_028555095.1 Dicrostonyx torquatus | reverse complement strand
AAAAAAAAGAAAAACAAAAAATGACAAGGTCTTAACTCTGAAAATGAACACAGAAATTTAATAGTTAAACTGCCCAATTTAATTACTGATCAGAATTTATATTATTATCTTGTCAGATACCTATACCAATCCCCTTCCATATCCTTGTTTCAATATAAGCTAGTGAGAGTCCATAGGTGATATAATGACTAGTGATTTAGGAAACCATGGTTGCCATAATGATATGAAATTTGTGACTAGTCAGCAAGATACTATTCCATTTTTAAGGCTTCATTGTTCCACTCAAATAACATACATAGAATGACACATGCCCCACATAGGTCCCAAAGAACTTGACTTCTTCAGTTCAGAATATATAGGATTAGTTTTGATAGTCCCAAATCTCTGGTCGTCTTTAAAGGTTTATTATTTCTGGTCTTTTTAAAAACTGTTGTACTGGAGTGCTCATAGGCTTCTTTTTAAAATATGTTTTTACATCACTCCTACACTGGTGTATTTCACTTTGCAGTAATCACAGATTCTCAAATGAAGCTAGTATTCCTAGTGCTTAGCTATTTACACTGACCTCTTTATCTAATCACATAGGTCTATGAGCACATTCCACTGCCACTTGCACAAGCAATGCTCTTGGAGGTGCAGAAGCTTGTGCACTTTCACATGCCCAGTGTTTATTGATCATGGGTAAATATCCCCAAGCTAGTTAGGACCAGGGTTATAGCCCTGCACCCCTTCATGTCCCCATTTATGATGGGTATTGTTCTTGAACTCAAGGTGCTGGTTCCTACAAGCTGACTTTAGGTCAGCTTTCCCAATCCCATCTGTCACTAATGAGTCTCTGTGTGTACTAATAAAAATTCCTTATGAAATAATTACAATAGAAAACACAGTCTTATAATTTGCAAAATGCGAATGTGAAGACAGATTGGAAATATGAGATAGATACCATTTACCATTTCATATGCATTTGTTTTCTGAGAATAAATTTAATACTGCATAAAAATATATATTGCATTCTTTGGCTGGGGTGATATTTCACACAAAGTTGATTTGCAAGTAGCTAATATTATAAGTAAAGCAAGCATATGCCTTTTGAATTTTAAGGAGTGATGAATAGCACTTCTTGGCTTATTTAAGTTCCCTGAATTCTAAGGCATATATAGCAGGCTACATCAGCATGAGTGTGGTGACACAGGATGGCTGATGTGAGCTAAAATTGAGACTTCCTGGACATAAAAGAAGGAGAGGTCTGCATTTAGTATAATTGTTAACCCTGGAAAAGTAAATTCATGTGTATATGTGAATGTACATGTGTATGTGTTCATATATGTGTACATGTGTGTGAATGTATGCATGTGTGAGTGCACTCCCTGTTTACATACCCTATGTTTGTGAAAAGAGAGACATAGGAAGAAACAATGAACACAAGAAGAAGGATGGCAGGAGGCAGAGGAAACCAGGAGGAAAAGTAAAGAAATTAGAGGATAGCAAGAGGGTTCAATTATGCAAAGACAATGGCTGTGATTATGGGCCTTTGTATCTACACCTGGTAGGCATTGCTCCAATCCACAAAAGTGTTTTGTGCTTCGCATTCAGTTGGTGTATGTGTTGAAATATAAATTTATCAAATTTCAGAAAATGTAGATTATAAATATAATATAAAATATAATGAGAAGATATAAAATGGTTATGAAACAACATGACTTTGTAAATTAAATGAAAACAGGCTTCCTTTCTCATCTTTTTAAAAATTCACATAAAACACCAAAATCAACATGCCACATTCATGCTCATGAAATCTTCCCTGAGTATGTGAAGCAATGAAATATTTAAGCCACCAGCACTATTCTCAGCTCAAGAAGCTCTCATAATGTAACTAAGTGGTCTATTTAGTGTCATGTTTTCCAAACTTTCATTCTGTTTGTTGGTGATTTCACTGTTTAAAATTATTCCCAGGTATAATGTTGAAGGACGATGCAGTGTTTCCAAGCACATGAAGATTATTTGTGTATTATAAACAAAGATAAGCTCCATTCAGTCTGAATTCTAATGCTACAGCCTGTAGCCTGTAAACTCAATGGTAATAAATCAGCACACACTTTCTAAATGTATTTTAGCTAGAGGGATGGAAAGATACATAAGACCAAGTTATGTTGGTAACTAGAGTAATAGAGGCCCCAAAGTACACAGGAACCTAATCTTATATTTCCCTTAAGAGAAATGGTGCAGTGGTCTCTAATTTATTGCTCATGGTAAATTTACAGAACATGACACTTCAGATAATGAGACCTGGCTTTATTGTTTGTCATTCAGCTATGCCCAATTTACCTGAAGTAATATATATTATATATGAATGTGTTATATAACACATACTTCATAATGTAGTATAACCAAGAGCATTAAAAAGGCTGATTGATAGATATAGTTACAAAATAGCATGCATCAAACTAATTAGGAGTCAAATATCTAGAACATGGTTTTGAAGCTAAAATTAAAAGAGAAAGCAGTTATACAGTGTTGGGACAGGCTGCCTGGCTATTTCCCAGCTGTCCAGACTCCCAAAATAATCACACAAAAATCTGTATTAATTGCAATACTGTTTGGCCTATAGCTTAAGCGTACTTCTGCCTAACTCTTATATCTTAAATAAACTAATTTCTGTTAATTTGGGTATCGCCATGTGACAGTGGCTTACTGGCAAGGTTCTGGTGCATCTGTCTCTTGCAGGCAGCTACATGGCTTCTCTCTGCCTCCAACTACTCTCTCTATATATCACTTTTAGCCTGACATTACTCTGTTGAGCCATTGCCCCAAAGTTGCTTCTTTATTTACCAATGGCAGTAAAGCATATCCACAGTATACATCCATCACCTCCCTTTTTTTTGTGTAAATAAAAAAGGAAGATTTTAACTTTAACATAGCAAACTTACATACAAAGGACCATTACCAAGCCAGAATTATAGTTACAATATTTATATCTACTTTATCTTTTATCATAACTAAGGAAAACTGTATATATATGAATTCTTCAACTCCTTCAAAGACTTCAAAAAGATATAATATTACCAAACTAAACAGGAAGTGCATTGCAAGCGAATTCCAAAACTCTAAAATTGACAGAGAAATCTTTCTGCCTGAACAATTACCCAGAGTTCCTCTGTATCACTGCGGCATCCATCTTCAGCCCCCCCAGCCCATAGTATCAAGCAGACTTTTCCATGAAGCAGGAAACTTCAAAGACATTTCCACCTAGTTTGTCAGTCACTTTCTTCTGAGTCCTGCAAACTGTCTGGCAGACTCTTTCAAGAAGAGGAACTCCGAAGGACTGTCTCATCTTCTTTAGGCAAGTTCAGCAGTCATTTCTTGGTGGGTCCTACATGTCCATTTCCAAGCAGTCCAGGCAAGAGCAGTTTCTTGCCCAGATGGCTAGCAAACTCCTGTAGATTCCTTGCTCCTCCCAGCTTGTACCTGTCCCTCAACCCAGGCTATGTTTCCTGCACAGTTGTGATTACTGACAAACTGCAACTAAGGATAATGAAATGAGGCTTAGGGTTAATGCTTTGCAATGTGCAGAAAAGTGAAATCTGACTAAAAGGATGAGTTAGCCCCAGGAGTAGAAATCAGAACTTAGCATTAATGTTAAGTTCTTGTGATGTTAAACTATTTTATTACATTTATTACAGAGCTCAAAACGTCATTATTCACCCATTATAGTGAATGTGTACATCGTTAAAATACAGTTAAAATTATCATTGTAACCACTAACTTCAACAAAAGTTATCTTAAGTTGTTCCTGTTATTGACATGTGACTCCTCTACTGTAACAGAAGTTTTTTTATTAGTGTGGGTATTGAATTTGAGGCAGAAAACATGGGAAGGTCTCATTGTTATAGACAGAATCCACAGGCTAGTTAGAAAGACAGAGTGTAATATTATCATATGTTCATAGGAGCAACGTTGAAAAGTAAACATTATTATCCTGTTTAAGCAGGAAAATAGCAGAATTGGTATACGTCTTGAGAACAAAAACTGATATTTACATCCTTAAGCTAGAGAATCTGTAGTTTAAGAGTCTACTGGTTAGTTTTACTATTAACTTGACAGGACCTTAAGTTACGTAGGCAGAAGGAACCTATGGTCATGTCTGTACTGGACCATTTTGATTGATGACTGATACAAGAGGAATCAGTGCCCTGAAGGTGACGCTGTCCCTAGGCAGTGGTTCTGGTAGCTATCATGAGACAGTCAGCAGACCAGTAAGCAGCATTTCTCTGCTTTGACTCCTTTCTTCAGTTCAACCTTATTTCCTGCCACGATGGATCGACCTGAGAGATGTAAACTAAAATAAACCTAAGATTTTTTATTTGGTCTTTGCTCTTACTTAATTCTGTTTCTGTAATTAAAAACTCTTACCCTCCCCCCAAAAATTATCTTGGGTTGATTTTAGAGCAGAGTCTGCATTTGTAAGACGTTCTCAAGGATTTTTAGTGATGCTTGCTGACAAATAACTCATTGTAGGACTGTTGGTTCCTGAGCTCTACTCCCAGATATCCCAATTCAGTAAATCAGGGCAAGGCCAGGATAGCTTCATTTTAATCAGCAAACAAGACAATCCAGAGCAAATGTTGTTCAGGCAGCACTCTGGTACAGCACTGATACATGAACTCATACAGATTCCCTCATTAGCAGTCTCTTCTACCATTAACATGTGTTTTCTAACTCCTGCCACCTGGATATTTTTAACACACCTTATAATTTTAGAAGGATGCAAAGTAAGGCTAAGAAATAGCATATTGTGCCCCAATTAAAATTGAATTCTGAAGATATAGCCAAATTTACTTTCACAGAAACAAATATTTAGTGAGCATTTGCTATTAATTAATGTTGCAGGTGTTATATTGGGCATTATATTAGGTTGAGAAGATAAGATCTCTGTTTTCTTTTAATAGCTATTCTAAATTAAAAAGCACGCCAACTATAACGGGTGCAGAGATAGGCACTGAGAACTTCCCAGTCTTAATTCCTCAAGTATTGCTTTAAAAGCTTAAATTTCTATTTGGTCTCCAAATTACCCTGACAACTTTAGTCCTGCATGAAATATATTATCTGTTTTATCCCTTTGAACTGCAATCACATAACACACCAAGATGTGCTTAACAAATCATAGATGTATCCAATGAAATTGAATTTCTACATTTCAAAGAGTTCCTCCTGTATTAGTTTCCAAAGTTAAAATAGTGACCCAGGTTTCCTACCTGTCTTTCAGTGTGTGGTTTGCTTTACCCAAATTTCTACAACTGGAATGCAGTCCTTCATCTTAGTAAAAGACTGAAGAATCCATTGGTAAAATAAAGCAAACCACATTGGTAGAAGAATGTAAATTTCCCAGACATTCTTCTCCTTCAGTCTGTTTTTTTTTTCCTCCCAAAATCAACTCTATGAAATTAGAACACGAGAAATTGTACACTTAAAACTGCTCTTAAATGCAGTGGTGCTTTACCCAAACAATATGCTTTTATCAGACAGTCATTTCAAAATCATGGAAACAGAGCAAATGGCTCCAATAAAAAGCCATCACAGCAGCAAATGAAGAACATAGTGTCTCCTGGGCAATGTTTGTGATCTGTAACACTGCTCACTCCAGTAAGATGAAGATTATTCTGTTGTTTTCATTTATTTTTCAGACATGATCAGTTAACCTTAAAAATACCAAATAAATGCCACAGAAAGAGCAACAACCTAAATTTCTTAAAGGAAAATGATTTCAGCTGTATTTTCACAGTTGCAGACTATAAAGGTGGTAGGTTTAGGGTGATAAGTCACTGCTGAGATGCTGAACGGATGAGAATGAAGAAGAAAGCAAAGCACATGAAGATGGCAGTGGTCTCATGGGAAATATAATTAACTGCTGAGGTCAGGAACAGTAAATACCCTTTGTTTGCATCTGATTTCTATTTTACAGGAGTTGTGATTCCAAAAGGTTTCACTAGTGCTACCCAGAGAATAAAGTTCTCTCTTCAAACAGGGTCAAATACAGCACAACTTCTTATAAATGCTCCCACTAATGTGCTACACCCTCTGCTCTAACCCAGGGAGTAACAATGGAGTGAGATATACCAGAGTGTATGTGGTTGCATCTCACTTTACCTGGGTGACATATAGGTCAATTGTTGGAGTAATGCAGGTCCTCCAGACCCTGTTCCAGCTCATTAAAAATATTATTCAACAGTCAGAATACCAGGCAAAACCATGGCTATCTTAGAGCTTAAATAAAATTCTACAAAAGTAAGAAATAATGCTCCATATGATAATGACTTCCATTTTCTTCTACCATGTCCCCACAATGTGTCCTAACACTCAGAGTGCCTATGATGCTTTTACTATTCTGTTCAAGGCAAGTTACTATAAACAACATCTCTACCAATCCCTGAGCTTTTGTATGCCTTGTGCATTTTGTTTTTAGCATGGAAATAAATTCATAGACCACTACTTGATTTTCTTCCCCACATTTAAGGAAAAAAAACAGAAATAAAAAACCCCTACATTTTAATCATTGAAGTATGTTTAAAAGTAAAACTTGAGATATGGTACTGTAATTGCACTGACATCTTTTGTAAGTGATAACACATGATAACATATAATTGAATGGCTCCTCTGCCACATGAATCACAACTAAGGAAAAAGACAAAGAGCCTAATTTTTCCCTGACTAATCAGGATTGATGTTAATTAAAGAAGAGTGCAAGATAATGACTTCTCATTACTACCCGATAGATAGAAATAGATTATTTTTTCTTCCAGGTAAAATAGCAATTAAATAACTTTTTAAAAGGATGTATTTTCAGAAGGCTTTCTTCTATAATTGGTGAAGCATTAGGATAAAGGTCTTTCTGAAAATTCATCTATGAAATGGATTTCATCAAAAAGCTGTTTATTCTTTAGCGTTTTGTCACATTGTGAGGGATACACACAAGACAAAAGATGGTATTTGAACAGGTGGTAATCAGAACAAAATTGGCCTGTGTTATTCTGCGGAATGCTCGCATTAAAGAACACAGTCTAACAAAGTGATTAAAACATGAGTTCAAATCCCAGTTCCCTCAGCAACCTATTCTGTGGCCAGAGCAAAGGGCTTTAACTTTTGTAAAGCTAAATTTCTCACCTGTAAAATTTTTACGTAACACATTTGCAAAGTATTTTGATGCATGCCTATAATTACCACACTTGGGAAGCTAAAGCAGGAGGACTGGAAAGATTGATTCCAGCATGGGATATGAACTTTTTTCCAGAAAAACTGAGGGACTCTATGAGACCCTGTCTCAAATACTAATAGTAGATTGTTCTTCATAAGTCCGTCTGAGTATAAACATCTCTCATGTACAGAGTTCAACCCATGAGGGGAATTAAACAAATGCTAGCAGCAAAACTAGCTTCTTTTGGGCATGTAACAATGAATCACAAATGCTTAATACAATAATTTTGTGGTAGCCCAAGCACCAGTTGTTGGGAGTTGGGTGAAGTGAGTTCCATAATCTCCTGAGGACATGCCCGTTGCAAATGATGGTATCAGCAGAAGCTTCTGTTGCATCTATGGCTCTGGTTCTTTTCCCAGACCGTGGATTGTGGGCAGAATCCAGTTCCTTATAGATGGAAGACTATGCCACTCTGACCCTTGTAACTAGAGGTTTTCCCTGATTCCTAAAGTGTGGCCAGTCCAGGACATGATGGTTTATTTCTGCAGTGAATACAAGAAGGCATCTGATGCTCCCTCTCCCTGATGTCTCCAAATTCTAACTTTTAAATCGATTTTACACAGTGTTCATCTCATTAGGCCAGAACTTCCCAGATAATCATTTGATTAAGTTAAAGCTGCCTGATAATAGACCTTAATTACCCCATTATTCTGCTACTCCCCTTCATCTTTGCAGTTCTTACCTGTGCTCCTAGGTAGGGATTTACAATAGGACTAGAAACTGTGGGCCTATCTTGGAATTCTACACACCAGTATACCATTGTATATTCTCCAGCATTGCTTGTATTAAAGATTAGCTAGATTAGTTCTTAAAACCTGTATGAAGATGTGGTGCATATGCTCATTCAGTCCTGGTCCAGCTGGATTTGATGAGCTCCCAATAGATCAAGCACACTGTCTCAGTTGGTGGGCCAAACCGGACTCTCTGAATGTGGCTGCCAATGGGGACTGACTGAGAAGCCAATGATAATGGCACAGGGACCTATCTATCTCTTCTGCATGTATTGGCTTTTCGGGAACCTATTCTATATGGATGTACACCTTCTTAGACCGAGATGGCAAGGGGAGGGTCTTGGGCTTTCCACAGGGCAGGGTATCCTGCCCCATCTTAAGAAAGCAGGGGGAGGGTGGTGTGGTAGGGAAGGAGTGGGGGGGGCCTGGGACAAGGGGAGTAAATGTAATTTTTTCTTTTAAATTTAATAAAAAATGAAAAAATAAATAAAAAAGATGTGGTGCAGAGAGGCCTACAACATTTTTCAGAGACCTACATTCCCATGTAGCACTGAACACACATTTAACAACAATGATTTAATTGCTTGATAGTTAATCTCTTAATCTAGTTGTCCAAGGTTGCTTTGTCTGTGCACTCACAATGGAGTGAAGAAAATAGCAGGACTAAAGGTGGAAAATGACAAAAACTTAAAATACTCCAACACAGAAGTAAAAGCTCTTGCTTCTAAGTGAAAGCACAGAGTTACATCTGAAAAGCTGCCACCACAGGGACGTTTCAGGAACTAGTAAAGAAAATAATGACTATCAGCACTTCTAAATTGCCAAAGAGAATGGCTGCCTACAAAATGGAAGCCAAGCCCCTATGAGAACACTCACAGTCTACTCTGCAAAAAGTTTAATACATATATATTCAAAAGAGAAATGGGGAAAGTTTGTAATTGTTTTTATCTCAAAAACAACTAGGAAGAGGATTACTTTCTGAAAGGATACTGTTAAAATAAAAATGAATTTAGTTATGTTAACCTGAACAAAAATGTGTGTGTGAGCAGGGGTTACGAAGGAAGGGTTCTTATGCATGACTATATGACAGTAACTACCACAAATGACTCCGCAAAACCAGACCCTTGCACGAAGCCCACTGGAATCTTGGTCTCTGTGTAACATTACTCTTGCTTGCTATTAGTCTGTACCCAGAGGCTATTACTGCTCTACCTCTAACATCTTTCTACTGTCTTTTGTCTTCTCTCTTCTGAATCTGCCTACAGTGCATTACCCAATGTATGTCCCTGCTTCTGTGTTCTCATGTTTCTGAGTAAATATCCTCTGGAAAGTAACTCTCTGATTGTTTCTGTTATTCCTCTTCTGTATGCTGATAGTGTAATCAAAATTATATGTTAGAGAATAGTAGCTAATTTATTCTACGTCAAAGCATAACTGAGGAAAAATTACACTAGTGTTTCAGGAGTATAGAGGTTTTACAAACATCATCGAGATATCTCACAATAAAGACATTTATTTGTGATAAGTATACAGTGTATATGGATATTAGTGACTTTTATGGAAGAAAATGGGGCAAAGTAAATAACCTTTCAAAAACTCCTATATGAAGGAGTAAGCTGTAGAACTGTATGGCTTCTTTGTACGGAATGGGGGGGGAATCAAATTTCAGGAATTCAAGGAATCAAAGTAAGAATGTTAAGGAGGAATATGCAGGTCCAAAATACCTCGTAGAGGGCTGGGGAGGCAACTCCATGTGAAACCATTTGCCTTCCAGTGTAAGGACCTGAGTTCAAATCCCCAGATGCAGGTAAAGCTGGCCAGTGCACTGCATGTGTGCAATCTCAGTACCCATGTAATGATATTGGAGGAAGAGGCAGAAAAATCCCTGAAACCTTGAATACTAGCTGGCATGGTACAGACAGAGAACAACAAAGGATAGTCTCAAACAAAGTGAGAGGTGAAGACTGATACCAAAGATTGTCTTCTGACCTTCACACACATGCTATGGTACACACACACACACACACACACACACACACACACGTGAAAACACACACCTATACCCACATCATACACATTGCACACACTAACACAAATATTTATAACAAACAAAACAAAACAAAAGGAGACTGCAGAGTCACAGAATAGTTAGCAGTTTTGCTTCTGTCAAGGAAATAGAATGCAACCAAGTAGAACTCAGGGTCCATGAAAGTGAACTAGACAGATATTTCCCCACGAACATGGTTTCTGGGTGTTCTTTTTATAGCCGCAAATTATAATGATGGAAATTCTGCCTGCTAGATAACCCTGCTTTAGTGACAGGTCCAAATAAATCCAGGCTCACTTCAGAATAGTGCTTAGAGGGCTATGGGCTTTGTGAAGCAGAGTTAGACAGTGTGGATATGATATTAACATGAAACATGTTTAAAGAACCCACTTCATATGTATATATGTGTGTGTATCATGTTATATTGTAGACAGAGGTTGCTCCTTTGTTCCCAGCTTCCCAGACCTAAAATAATCATAGAGAAACTAAATTAATTATAACACTACATGGCCGATTAGCTTATACATATTTCCAGCTAACTCTTAGATCTTAAATTAACCCATTTCTATTATTTTGCATTTTACCACAAGGCTCATGGTTTACTGGTAATGTGTCCAGGGCTTCTGTCTCCTTCAGCAGTTACAGGGCATCTCTCTGACGCCACCTTCTTATCTCCTCTTCCTCTGCTTGGAATTCCTGCCTTGCTCTATTTTACATTGCAATAGTCCCAAGGCAGCTTCTTTATTAACCAATGGTAATAAAACATATTCACAGAATACAGAGGGGAATCCCACATTGCCTCCCTTTTCTTTCTAAATAAAAAGGAAAGTATGAGTAGATATAATAAAACAGTTATCAAGCAAGAATTATAGTTAAAATATTTATATCTACTTTATCTTTTATCATAACTAAGGAAAACTATAATTATAACTATCTACTCTTAAACTTTATCAAAGACACAAGAAAAATATAATATTACCTAAGTAAACAGGAAGAACATTGTAAACAACTTCCAAAACTCTAGAATTGACAGAGATATTTAGCTGCCTGTACAGTCACCCAAAGTTCTTCTATAATATTGGGTGACATCTGCAGCCTATAGCCCATAGTATCTCAGAGAAGATAAAGCTTCCCATGAGGAGTCAACAAAGTCCATCACATCACTTTGAGGCAGGACCAAGGCCCTCCCCACTATATCTCAGCTCTGAGCAAGGTATCTAATGAGAGGGCTCTTAATGCAGGAAAAGGGGAGGAAACACAGTTAGTATTCCAGAAAATACCAAATGGTTAAGACATTGCATTTTCATCCTAAATGACACTTGTGTCAGACTTGTAACCTTCTAAACCAAAAATAGCACATTTGGCACCTTACCCTCTCTGAGGAGTGCATGCAGGTGGGGTGGGGGGCTAGGTAAAGGGAATGGGAGGAGGAGAAGGAGAGGGAACTGGTATGTAAAGTGAAAAAAGATCGTTTGCTTTCTTTTTAAAAAAATAAAAATAAATAAATAAAATAAAAGTAGAAAAATAGCACATTTGTATAGTTTGGGATGGTCACTTCATGGTAATTTGTAAAAAAAAAAAGGCAACATTATTGTCTTAATTCCTTGTAAAATTTCATATAAATATTGCATTTGAGTAAGAAAATACTTCTTTGGGAAGCATAGCAAAACATAAAACAGAAAATTGGGACAAGTGAAAGTAAACTCCCCCCATTCTCCCATTTGAAAAGCACTATCCTTGGCTCAGAAGAGGAAATTGGAGTAACCATAACTGATGACTACTTTAAATATTTGCATCAAAATTCTATGACAAATTCAAGGTAAAGTTTAGTGCCTACAGACAGGCCTGACTTTTTAATCGGTCTCTTCCCAGAAGACTACAGAAGCATCAATCTTCTGTGCATTCAGTATCAAAGTATGGGCTGGGGTTGAAGCAGTTACTTTAAGGAAGCCAGTCCTAAAACAAACTAATATGCCACCTAATAAAATACACACAATTGATCATGATAAGAATCAAACCTATCAGTTGAATGCTCCTCTGAGACTAAGCAATAACTTCTAATGTCTTACACTAGTCCTTATATCCAGTCAAGATGAAGATTAACTTTAATATTGCCATCTAGAAAATGTGAACAAAATTGTCTAGACTATCATTTGTCACTAGCATTGATGTATACGTTCAATAATGAACAAAATGCCTCAAATAAAGCAAGAATATCTCTTATTATTTGGGAATACAACCCATACATTTGACTACTCAGTAGGGCAAATCCTGAGCAATTCACAGTGCTGTCAGCTTGTTTAAATGCCACTTTGGGCAAGAAAAGTTCAAAGAAAGAAGATTGTTCAATAAGATGTGAACTTCGTATACCTTTAGATTTATGGGAACAAGTGAAATTGGTTTTAACAATGGACACATTGTTCAGCTTAGTCTATTACAAGAATTTATTTATTTTGGGTGTGTACACACATGTGAAGGTCAGAGAGATAACTTACAAGGGTCAGTTTTCCCTTCTACCACATGGATCCCAGGGTTAGGTAGTACTCTGGTCATGAGGCCTGTCACCTCTACTAATTGAGCCATCTCACCATCCAAATCCTAAATGATTTTTACTAAATACTCCCTGTTTCCTATAGACTCAAAGAGTGAAATATATTATAAGGTAATTTTTCTAAGCATTGGTAAAACTTATTTATATAGGGTTCCAGAAAAGTAACTGGCATAAGTAGATCTTTATTTTATTTATTTATCTATTTATTTATTTTATTTTGTTTGCACAGCATCTTACTCTGTAGCCCAGGCTATTCTTTCTAATGTTTACAGAAACCTTTTATCCTCAGGCTCTCAAGTCCTAGAATTATATATGTGAACCGTCACGCACAAGTTAACTTCATTTACTTGTTAAGAACAAGTAAAAGTTAACAATTCTTGTTTTTTTAGACAGAACAAAATGATAAATGTAGACTTAAAAATGAATCATTATTTATTTTATATTAATTCAGAAAATAAATATCAGTTGACAATAACTATATGCATGTGCTTAATTAACTTATAAACCAGAAACATAAATTTGCAGATACATACAAGAATGCAATCTTAATGGATTGAATCATTGGTTTCCAGACAGGAACATGAGGCAAACCATCAGCACATTTTCTACAACACATGAGGCAAACAATCAGCACATTTTCTACAACACAGTTAGGATCAACCTGGACTACAACACAAGGGGAGTTGTTTCATAATATCTAGAGGGCAAGACCTGTCCTGGGCGTCTTCCTAATGAATCATCTCAGCCCATATCCTTTGTCAAAACCTTAAATGAATTAATGTTTGCCTGCCTGATAAGTAGGATGCACCAAAAGTAATTGAATGCGGTAATAGAAAATTCGTTAAACCTGTCACTGCACATCATTATCTGCTCTGAATCCAGCCCAGCGCAATTAGCTTACAAGAGTTAGAGTTGAATCAAGTCCACACCATGGTTGGGTGAGTAATGCATACTCCTCGGTAAATTAATTAGACTCAAAGTAGAAGAGCAGAATAAAGGATGCCTGTGTGAACAGTGGAAACAAGGGAGACCCGGGATTTATGGAGTGCTAAACCTATTTCCTGAAGCAGCATGGGCTAAGTCGCCTTCATTACAGCCTGTTAACCAGCAAACATGTCACAGATCAGGCGAGAGCCTAAAAAGAAAACTCTGCTTAACACTGTTCCCTGTCTTATAATTGATTCCTTAAAAGTGGGTGACCTGATGTGTAGCCATTAATGGATGACAGATGCCATCTGCTTTCCATTGTCGTACATGTGTAAGGAAACTGTGAGGAGAAAAAGTGACAACTTCACTGCCCCACATAAAAGATTACAGGAGAAGATTTGGGGACAAATATTTCCTGTGCACTCATATTTGTTCCCTCTTTTCCCCTAAACCCCACACTCCTGACTCATATTTTTAATGAAAATTAAAGTTACAATGATGATAAAATTTCACTACAGAATTTTTACAATGATGGAAAGTAATTTGAAACAACTAATAAAGATTTATTTAGCAAAACTTTATAATAGTTTTCATAGTGTATTTACATATACACTCATATAAGTGAAGATATATATTTTTAAGAATAACTTGGAATGGCCATGAATTCAATTAAATGATACCTAACAAGACAAAATAAGTATCTGTGCTACTGTTGGACCCTAGAGTCCAATTACCAAGAAGGAGTCTTCCCAAGAGACCATACTCACACTACAGTTGATGTAAAAGCAAGAGGATTTAATTCTGCCGCGACAGGGTCTTTCAGTATTTGAGAAGCCAAAAGACCCTGAATAACTGGTACAGGCTACATTTAAAGTAAAAAGACATTGAAACAAGAGGGGAGTCTGGGGGTTGTTTTTCCAACTATTAGGATTGGCTGATTCAAAAGGCTACTAGCAATGATTGGTCTGAGCCACAGCGAGAGAGTGGTTGCTAGATCAGGTGAGGTAAGGGGGAAAACATCTGTGAGTCATCCTAACCATATCCAAGGAACTGAGTCAGTATCTCCTGACCAAGGCCGTGGAACTGAGTCAATATTTACGGGTTATCTCGCCCCAATTCCAATAACTGAGTTCTATCTGGAGAACATCCGTAAGGACACAGGGAGATGAAAAACCCTCAACATTCCAGTATGTGCATATGTAGTTGTTAGGTTTCCAGGGGAGGGGGAAGCACTGAGGCTGAGAGGCCTCAGGAATGGCCTCAGAGTTGTTCACTCACTACATCTTTGATAAATTGAGAAATAACACAATTAGGAAAAGTGTATGAACCCTAGTAATAAATAGAATACAATGATCCATATATATATATATATATATATTATATAACATATAAATATCCATATTTATATATTTTCATCCATGATCATCTAAATTTTATGCCCAAGACAGAGGATATATATGTGTGTGTGTGTATATGTATGTTTATGCAAACATATATATTCATTATGTTATCTAGAATTTTTGTCAATTTGAAACTAGAAATAAATCTTATAATGGGATGGGATATTCATATTTTCTACTAATGTTATCTACTTTTCTATAATGGAACCTGAGAAGTAAAATCTATAATGCTTTGAAGGTAGTGTGTTTTTGGTCTTGATTAGGTTTTATTTTGTTGATGTTAAGAAGAGAGAGAGAGAAAGAGAAAGAAAGAGAGAGAGAGAGGACTTTTGTGTTTCTAAAAACCAGATTATTTCTTAATTTCACGTACTTAAAAATGTTGAAGTTTTTAAATTTCCCCAGCACCTCTGCTATCTGTTTTGGGAACCCTTTTCCCTGTAATCTCAACATATTTTCATCACTTCTGTATGTTTGGACATTTTCCATGGTTGACTTCTCTGCTAGCCATTCCTGCTGCCTTAGAGTCAGCCTCCCTAATCTCACCTACAATGTCTGTCAATCTCAGTAAGAATTGATTGCTTCTAGAACTCTTTCCCAGAGACAGCTAAACTTGACCTTCTGAATTCTTGTTGCCTGCACTAACAACATACCGAGTCCTTGTAGAATTATTTTTCTGATTTGTACTTTAGATATCTTGTTGAGTCTTCAAGTTACAATTGCGTTAACAACTCCATGTTGGTTTTTAAATAAATACATAGCATATTTAATTGGCACCCATTTATACATAGGTTTTTTTTTTTATTCTTATGAGTGATCCGGACTAGTTCATATGGATGCTACAAAATATTTCTGTTATTTGGGATATTGATGCAGAGATTCACATTTATATTAAAAATATCGTATTCCCATTTCTTACTTATTTTAAGAATTTCCTTGCAAATTTAAAAAAAATAAATGTATTTTAAGTGAATAACATTATTTTTTAGTTATAAATTTCCCAATATTTTTCTTTCTTCAATGGCCATTCACAACATAGACTCTCTTCACATCTCTAGTCTCCCTTGGCTTGTTGGTATTAGTGAATTGGTTTTACCTTGTCATGACCCTCTATTGGCATTATTGATGGGAGTGTAGGGGGACTTTATGTCCAGGGGACTGAAGTAGCCATTGATAATTCTTCTTTTCTATCAAAAAAATTGATGCCTAAATATAAAACCTGTTCAGAAAACTCTATAATCTACATTTTCACTAAAATTTAAATAGTCTTGTCAAACTATTAATATGCTTATTTCTAATAACTTTTAATGAAGTAAGTATTATTTGTTGAGGGCCCTGGCCTTACTTGGATGCTTTAAATACTGCTTAGTATTTAAATAACAGACACTACCATAACTTAATTTTCTCATTCATTGGATGGCAAATACAAAATAAATACTTTAATGAAATTAATCAAGATGCACATGGATAAGAGGATAAGCCAATAGATAAAACATCTGCATGCTAGTACTAAGTGACATTGTTTATGGCCCTTTTCAAGAATATAGATTTATAGCCACAGAGACATATATAAGCCCTCGCTAGGCCATCATACAGACCTTAAAAAATTCCAAGAAAAGAGAAATTCAGACAAGTCAGATTTCCCAAAACCTCAGCACTAGAAAAATATCTGAGCCATACATGAAGCTCATGAACACCAAATGGTCCCCAAACCACTAAAGTCCTGAACCTCAATATTTTAGCAGACCAGAAAAGATTCAGAGTATTAAATAGCAAGAAGACACTGATTTTGATCACCACTCTTAATTTTTTCAATTACTTTAATGAAAATCTCAAAAAGATAGTAAAACTAAATAAGTTAGATTCCTCATGCTCTGTTCATCATATGGCTCTCCCATGTCCTCCCTCTATATATGCATCAGTTTATATGTACTGCATTCCAGATTTGCTACCGGTGTAATGTGCTTCATGTGCACTAAAAATAGTATGTGTGTGTTAGAGAGAGTGTGTGTTACAGAGTGTGTGTTAGAGTGTGTGTGCTAGAGAGTGTGTGTGTTAGAGTACGTATGTGTTAGAGTGTGTGTGTGTTACTGTGTGTGTGTGTTAGAGTGTGTGGGTGTGTACATATGTGCACATCCACTAAAATAGTGTGTATGTATATACACTATTTTGTTTATTATTTTCGACGAAATGTATCTTCCACCAAAGTCACATATATAGAGAGCACCATTTAACTAATCAAGACAAACACAAAATCTATGTAATTTAAGCCATTTCTCTCAGTGTTTCGATGTCAGATGCTATGAAGTATAACATTAGCAGCACTCCAGGGCAGCCCTCGTCTAGGTCTCCTTCCTCTTCATCCTTCCACCTTTTCCAGACATTCTCTTGTTTGAATTTTCTCCACCAATGTTTTGCTTACCTGCTCTCTAAAGGAATATAGACAGTTAAATAATACAAACATTTTGTTTAAGCCTTCTTTCCCTCAGTGTGTCTTTGGAATTCACTATTTTGTTAAGTGAATATTTTTCGGTTTTTTTTCTGTTATCAGGAATAGTACCCCATCAGTGAATATGATATTGTCTGTTTGCCAATGTTTATGTCGATAAGATGATTTGTTCACACCGGTATGTTCCAGGAACATCAGTATGCATTCCTTACTGTGCGTATGTTTTGGTTTCTTTCAGAGTAGGCTTGGTGAGTCATAGAATAGAAATATATTTAAATTCCATGAAACTGAAAAACTAATATTTTATACTCTCACAGTCAATGCGTGCATATTTTGGGTGTACTACATACTCACCACATTTGGTACTGCATATCTAGTATGTATCTATGTGTACCCACACAAACACAGTGGGCATTCAAATGTCTCTCCTAATTTTAGTTTGCACTACCTAATGAATATGTTAGTCTGAGGGAAAGGTGAGATGGAACCCATATAGTGGGTACTACGAAATTTTGATAAAATCAAGTATTAAACTATAATAAAAAAATAACAAAGCATCTACAAAAACTTTGTGATACTCTAGGCCTGAAAGAGAGCCACTTAGCAAAGACAAACTTGGGAACAGATTGCTTTTTCTAAGTCTGGCCTTCAGGAACTGTTGGAAAATGGAGGTGGAAAAGTCTTGGTTTCTCCAGAATAATAGCACGATGCTAAACTGGGTCAGCATGTCCCAGTCTTTAGGCACAGCTGCTTGTGTGGGGGATGAGATGGAGTGGGGGAGGGGTTATCAACATCATTAAGTGGCCCATGCCCTAGAGTGAGAGTCCTTCAGGTGAGGGGTGGGCCTGCAGAGGGAATAGCAGCAGTGGGAAAACCTGTTGTATTAGAAAGGAATTTGTAGAGGGAATCTAGCTTTGTAACACTGGAGAGCAGTAGCTGGGCCACTGTTTTCCCGCTGTCATCAGAAAGCTGTTTTAAGATTAGGCTGAGAGCCCATGCTCTCCATGATGCAGTCTTTCCAAATCTACAGTTGAAGCAAAGGGATGTCTTCCCCGTTTCTTTTCAACAAGCCCACACTGCAGGAGGACTCCGGACATCCACAGCACTCCCACCGCGCCCTCTGCCGGAAGCTCACTTTATAGGAGAAAATAGAGAGCCTGTGGGTCATGGAACCTACACTGAAGGGTAAATTTACTGGGGTAGGGCACGGAGTTGATGACTGATGAAACAACCAACAGAGTCCACTTTTCTGCATTCTTTCTTTGTACTTTTATCTGTGGAGAGCCTCTTCAAACTTTTGTTTTTCAAGGCATCCACTCTAGGCACTTCCATCTGGCCAGCACTTTATCTGGGAACATAAAGAGCTGCAAAGGAGAAGTGTACCTCTCTTTCAACCCCTTCCAAACCTAATAAGCAAGTGAAAGTTCTCAATAAAGTGCAACACAGAAAAGACAAGCGCATCGCCAGGAGTAACAAACAGAAGGACAATGTCAAATTACAGAGTTAAGTGGACAAAAGAAGGAGGCAGGAGAAGGGGAGGGAGGAGTTGGAGTCCAGAACCCTTGCAGGATTGACACTGATGTTTCCCTAAAGCAGGAAGCAAGATCCCAGACCTGTATACACTCAAAACCTGGATGCCTGCCCTCAGATAGTCCAGGAAACTCCAAGAGTATAATTTTACTTTGGTTATCCCCAAATGTTATGAAAATTTCATCTTTAAATATTAGTATCCTAAATGATGCACTCCATTTCTAGATAGAGAAGCTTAGATGTGGCCAACAGAGAAATGAAACAGTTGTTATATTCTTTATTTTTTGGCATTTCATATATTTTTTTATTGTTAAAAGAAAAATTTACATTTACTCCCCTTGTCCCGGCCCTCCCGCTCGCCCCCTACCCCACCGCCCTCCCCCTACTTCCCTGATATGGGGCAGGATACCCTGCCCTGTGGAAAACCCAAGGCCCTCCCCCCTCCATCTCAGCCTAAGAAGGTGTGCATC
>JAQHUG010000195.1:2427432-2451114 GCA_028555095.1 Dicrostonyx torquatus | reverse complement strand
TACTGATTTTTTTGAGTTGATCTTGTATCCTGCCACTTCACTGAAGGCATTTATCAGCTGTTGAAGTTCCTTGGTCGAGTTTTTGGGATTGCTTATGTACACTATCATATTGTCTGCAAATAACGAAAGTTTGACTTCTTCCTTTCCAATTCGAATCCCCTTGATCTCCTTATGTTATATTCTTTTTACAGAAAATAACTCAAATTTTTTAACGACTTTGTATTAATCACCTAAGTAATCACAAAGTATATAAGCCTATTCCTGCATTTAGTGTGGGGTGAAGTTTATAACTTATGGCTCTGTGTAGTGTGTGTGAGTGTGTGTGTGTGTATGTATTTATGTTTGTGTGTGTGAATAAATGACGCTTCCTTTTCTCCTTTTCTTCCTTTGAGATTTAACCTGTTAAAATAATATCATAAGATTTACTGCCTCGAAGATTATTTAAAGTATCCTTTAACTCTAAAGAAAATTGTTTCTATTTAGTACAGACTAAGGTTCTTTTTTTTCAACTTTTGTTTTGAATGTATAAAGAACACTGTGTATGCAGTCTCACAAATGAATGCTCAAAGTTAGCAAAGCCAAAGATATCTGCCTCTGCTGGAATTAGATTGGTAAGGAGGACATAGTTTAAGATTGTTGCCAGAGAATATACTGAATTCAGCTCCATTGAAATTCAAGGAGAAGGTCTCCCTTGCTGGATGAGCTAATGGGTAAACACTGGAGGACTTTAGGGGGACAGCTTGGCCTAGAAGTTACCATCTTAATGCCTACCACAGGGAATAAGAGACTGTGGCTCTGTCCTTCTTACATTTCAAGGACATGGTGTTCTGTTCCTTAAGAAAGGTTTTCTTCGGTTATAAAGCTTTCCAGAGACTGGAAAAAGACTTACCTCTCAGATAGACAGAGTAAGAGGTTTAACTGCATCCTTTCTAAAGTTAAAAGCTTTAGAAAAGATTAGAAGTGCATCTAAAGTTTAGGGAAGCCAGGGGAAATTTAAACTTAGTCAGAAAGCACCAATGTAAATTGTTATGCTGCATTAGCTTGACTATGTATTTAGAGCCTTAGGAGGAGGTAGTGGAATGTTTTTAAAGATGGGGTGAAAGCAATGAGGGTGTATATTTTGTAGATGTGGTATTGCCCCATCTCTACCTGCACCATTGTTTTATCACTTTTACTAATGATTATCTCTGACTGTCGTCATCACTATTGAGATTCCCCTGGGTCTTCCTGTGATATATTCTGTCCTCTCTGCTCAAATTTTGTCACAGGGAGCTGCTGAATTTGGAAACTTCAGTTACTAAAGCCACCTAAATTGACAATTTTGTACTCAAGACACTCGTGTATACCTTACCGGTTATTGTGAGAAATGATTCAGGAAATGTATGCAAAAGCACACTGCACAGTGCCTGCATTCAGAAGAAGAATTTCTTTTTATTGGTTCAATCTTTTACACATTTATTTCACCATTATTTTTTAGTCCTGCCTGATCTGTGGGAGTTTGGTGTCCCTGCTGACAATAGCAGGAGTATAAAATCCCAGCAGTACTGATTCTTCCAGGTGTCTAATCCCACCTGTTCATGTGCACATTACAGGTGTCTCTTACTACTGTCCACACAATTCAGCAGGCAAGGACAGCCTGTCCCATCAGATGCAAAGCAGGGCCATCATTAGCAGCCACAGGTGCATGGTGGCTCAGTTGAATTCTCATACATCCCACACCTGAACTCCTAGAAATTCTGTGACTATCACAATTTGGGCAAAGTAAAAGAAAGGAAAAAAGAAAGGATAAAATAAATTTGAAGAGAGGATGTTTGAAGGAGATGGCCTGCTTGTTCGTCCCAGCCACCTGGCTAGCTTACACCCAAAATAACCACACAGAAACTGTATTAATTAAATTATTGCTTGTCCCATTAGCTCTAGCCCCTTATTGACTAACTCTCACATCTTGATTTAACCCATTTCTATTAATCTGTGTTCTACATAAGATCATGGCTCACTCCTGGAAAAGATTCAGCATGTCTGACCTGGCGGCTCCATGGCGGCTCCATGGCGGCTCTCTGACTCTGCCTTTCTCTCTCCCAGCATTCCACTCTGTCTTCCCCACCTACTTAAGTTCTGTCCTATCAACTGAGCTAAGGCAGTTTCTTTATTCATTAACCAATGAAAGAAACACACAACCAAAAGGAACTCCTACACCATTAGGATATGAATAATTTACATTGATATGGATCTTCTGCCTGAGACACACGCTGGTTAGAATCTTGCTGGTAAGCCACAGTTGTGTGGCAATACACAGATTAATAGAAACGGGTTAAATTAAGATGTAAGAATTAGCCAATAAAAAAACTAGAGCTAATGGGCCAAGCAGTGTTTTAATGAATACAGTTTCTGTGTGGTTATTTCAGGTTTAAGCTAGCCAGGTGATCAGGACAAACAAACCACCTCTCCTTGCAACAAGAGGAGCCTACCTACATGCTTAAAGAAAGGAGTGAGGCAGGGTGGGTAAAGGAAAGCAAATGGAGAAATGCAATAAGAATGTATTTTTAAAGTAAATGCCAGGGGGGGAAAGCTTCATTTTATTGTTTTGTTTTAGTAAATCTCAAGGGTGAGAAATGAGAACAGAAGAGCAGAGAAGTCAGTACTTGATGACAGTTGCATTCAGGATCATAGGCAACAGGACAATTGGGGAGGAAAATGTTGCACATTTCTCATATCGCCAAGTTAAAATTATTTTCCACTTTCTTTAGTTCCTGCTTCTGTACATATGTTAATAACAAAATAATGAACTCAGTTTACTGATTAAAAAACAATTGAGTACATGTGTCTCTTCTCTAATCCCTTCTCACTGTCTCCCAATCCAATATCTACTCCCGTCAAGTCACCTGTCATTTATGTAACTCTACTTGGGAGCTATACCTTCCAACCTCCTTCATTCCCCACTCATTTACTTGCTATAAAATTCTCTGTCTCAATAATTAGTGTCATTTCTCTTCACAGGCAATATCAAGTAAGTGTTCAGCAAAGAATATTTACAAGTCAAGTTAAATACACATAGCAACTCTATTATGAATATTTGAGAATCTAGTACTCTTATGATATGGACCATGAAGAATTTAACACATCTAAAATAAAAATGACAGAATAAAAAGAACAAATACTAAAAGCAGAAACCATTGTCACATGACTATTGTCATGGCACTCACTCTGCCATGACAATAACTTTATAAATGTTTTATAATGAAATCAGCACTGAAAATGACCCAAATAAAATTTTAATTTTATCTTACTTTAAGTCCATTGAATTGTTATTAGGCCTACTCCTTAAAAAAGGATAAACTAGAACTTAGTGTTATTCACAAAAGAATTACATTTGTGTAGACAGTATTGTACAATTATTCCAGAGACCACTTCTGTGACACTCAAAGAGTTTCAAATATACTCACTATAAACTAAGACCAGAATGGTGATGAAGCCAGATGAGAAGGAGCATTGATGACTGGGGAGAAGAGTCATTGCTGGAAGTCACTGGAACTCTGTTTACTGAAGGATTGATCAGAGAGTAAAACCACGCCCTTTTCATTTGAATTGTTCTATTTTTTCCATCAAACTTGTAAAAACTTAGATCCAAATCACAAATAATTCATGAATCATTGCTGAAATATTACATCAACACATGCTTAGGGAATCCTCGGTGAATGAATTGCTACAGTGAAAGACTCCACTGTCCTCTCATCTATACAAGTAAATGTGTATTTTAATTGAACACTAATGCAAAAGTTATTTATAAGACATTCTACACTATTAATTTTAAAGAAATACCTAACATTCCCTTCGGATTATCAATAGAAGTAACAAAAGTCAAAATCAGCCACTAAAATTTTTATGAAAGAAATTATAAAATGAAAGCTTAGTCCAAGGTCACTATTTGGAAAACTACTTAACATTGTACTTGCCTTAACTCTCTTTATGAGGACCACTTAGATCTGCAGCTTTCTTGCCCATTTACATTCTCTCGGGTTTTCAGCAAACACCTATGATGTGTTAAATTAAGAAACTCCAAGTGACTGTGTGTAATAAACTGAGACTGATGCTCATCCACCCTCCCACAGGCAATGGTGATGTCGAAAGGGTCTGCAGGTACATCCTGATGACTCACAGAGAATCCGGGGGACATCTCATATGTATTAGAAGTCATGTGCTTTCTAAAGCCTATAGCAGCACATAACCAGAAAGAATAATCAGCCAAATACAAACCAACAGGTGTTTTACAACATTTCTGTCATGTTACACTTAAAATGACAAGGAAAACAGAGTGACTATAGCCATTTTATGATTTCTGTGATATGAGCAGGGAGAGTTAGAGAAATATTTACAAAATATACATTAACCAGAATCCTATAGTAAGAGAAAATGTATTATTGATAATTGTCCAGCTTTGCTTTTCCAGACATGGGAATCCTAATGGTTACTGTTCTTCAAGTTTGGGAATGCCTTTTTATAAAAACATGAGTTAATTATAATGTCTTGCTATTTGTTACTGTTCCATTGTCATTCAAAGCAATTTGGAATTATGAGTTTTAGGGATGAGAACAAGAACCTAGTAGCTTTCTAAATAAAATTCATGAAACTGCTGTCATGGGCAACTCAAGCCAAGGAAGCATCCACCGTGTTTCTCCTAGCCTTTGAACATTCCCTCCATGCCCAAAGAGAAAAACATCCCCCAGCACACTGCTCTAGCAGGTTCTTGAAACCACTGAGAGAGTCGTTTCCAGCCCTGTGTTTCTTTTTTGAATGACTAGCAAATAACCTATTATTTGACATTGCTTTTTTCAAACCAGTTGAAAGGTTACTGTACTGAGTAGGTTATCTCTGAAGGTATGTTATTCAGCAGTCGTCTAATATTGCTGAACTTACCCCGTGCTTGGAAGCAGCCGCATGACTGTCTAGGGACAGACGAAATTACCCTTTGTTTTGAAAAGTTAGTCTCTTCTAATAGTCACTACATGCTTATTCCCTTACTGACAGTGCATGCAGAAATATATTGCTCAACTCAACCACTAAAAAAAAAAAAGCTATGCTATGATATTCTACTTTTCCGGTTTGTATGTCTGTTAATTCCAAAGGTTCGTATCTTTACTTTTACCAGATATTCTGCAATGCAATATTCTATAAAAGAGAAAAGCAATTATTTTTAAAAATCTCTCAGCTTCTGATTCACAAAACTCCTATAGTGTTACATATCAAGCAATAGGAAGATTACTTTTAAAAAAATTACCACCATCAAAACTTTACTTTTCCCACATGTCCATTTGAAAGAATAAGATTTTCCTTTTCCTATCTGCCTGTAACTATTTGAGTATTTGTTTGAATCTCCCTAAAGTTAAGAGAGGCAGGGTCATAAAATGAGAAGATGTTTCAATGAGAGTGAATATGAAAATCTCTACAGGTAGAAGGAAAATATAACAAGTTACTTAAAATTCATTAATTCATTCTTTAAATGCTTAGATTAATTGCATCAAAATTAGTGTTTGCCTCTGGAACAACTAGGTGGTGATAAATTTATTAAATGTCTTTTATCCTGACAAATCCTAAATTGCCAAATGTTGCTTTGTTTATGTGTGTAAATATATGCAAAGTAATTCCAATTTTGCTTTGAAATATTCAACTTTATCACTAAAATTGCCCATCAGCCTCAAAAGAGACAAGGCAGTAATTTGTTAATGGTTAGAAGTGGAGCCCTGGGAAGTTTGATTACCCTGGCTAAAGGCAATAGGGATTTCCTGTATGCAGATTATGCAGACAATACACAGAGTACGGCTAATTCTAAGAGTTCTCTACATTATGTCTCGCCTCCTCTAATTACTAGATTTAAAATATTCTATCTGGAAATAATGACAAAAACCAATTTTTAAATTGTCCCACTGTCCTAGTTAGGACCACTGTTGCACTGGGGAAACAACATGTGCAAAAGCAGCTCAGGAAGGAAAGGGTTTCTTTGAATTATGCTTTCATATCACTGGTCATCACTGAAGGAAGTCAGAACAGGAACTCAAACAGGGCAGGAACCCGGAGGCAGGAGATGATGCAAAGACCATGGAGGGGTGCCCTTTACTGGCTTGTTACTCACGACTTGCTCAACCTGCTTTCTTATAGAGTCCAGGACCACCAGCCCAGAGATGACCCCACCCACAACAGCCTAGGCCTTTCACTAATTATGAAAATGACCTACAGGCTTGCCTAGTGCCTGGTCTTTAAAAGGCATTATCTTATTTGATGTTCCCTTCCCTCATATAAATATAGCTTGTGCCAATTGGACATAAAACTATCCAGACATCCACATTAAAATTACAGGCCCAAGCCAGGCGGTGGTGGCACACACCTTTAATCCCAGCACTCAGGAGGCAGAGGCAGGTGGATCTCCTTAAGTTCGAGACCAGCCTGGTCTACAAGAGCTAGTTCCAGGCCAGGCTCCAAAGCTACAGAGAAACCCTATCTCAAAAAAAAAAATTATAGGCCCAATTATATAGCTTAGTAAATAAAGACAGAAGCCATGTGCTTGAAGCATTTTGTCCAATAAAATCTCGAGGACACTTGTACCTATGTATCTTTGAAAGGTTGTTCTAATAAGCCTTATGAATGCAATGACCGCTTCCCACCTAATATTATCTCTGCTGGTTACATTTGCACAGCATTGAGCAAACGATCTGAAAGGAGGAAATACATATTTTGTCTAATGGTTTTAGAAGGCTCAGTCCATGCTTGCTGGTCTCTATAGGATTGGACAGAATGTCAAGGTATGGTAGCAGGGCATATGTCAGAGAACCTTTTTCATTTCATAATAGTCAGATAGGAAGCCACGAAGAGGCAAGAAGTAACCAGGTCCAGATATTCCCCTCCAACAGTACTTCTTCCTGTACTCTAAGTACCAAAAAGTTCATATTCTACACACAGGGCAAGATGAGTTCAGTTCATCTTCTTAAGTCCTCATAGTTTAAACAGTTCCAACACTGTTTAAATATCTGTACTCCACAACTCACCTGACACTCACAGCAACTTAGCTGTGAGATCTTACTAAATTCAATAAACAAGTTTCATACTTCGAATAAACAGTAGTGCAAAGGGTGTAGTCTCACTTGAAAAGGCAGGAGTAGCAAAATAGCAAACAAGGAGGGATTGCATCAAAATAAGACCCAAACATAGAAGTACAAACATTTGAACATCCTAGCCACATGTGCAGCATCCGAAGGACATGGTGGCATGTTGTGAGCTCCACAAGGCTTTGGCAGAGCTGCTGTTATAGCCTTGTTATTATTGGTCACTGGATTCAGCTGTCTCTATTTGTTGCTCATAGCTTTCCTTGGCAATTGTACCAAAAATGGAGTGTCTTCAGTGCAACCTAAGTGTCACCTTCCTAGCTTCGCACATCACTAATTAGCTGCCTACAGTGATCCTGACCCTATAGCACGCTGCCTTGCTTAATAAGCATTGCTTTGAAATCTTGTGGCATTAAAATTCTTACATTCTCCATGCCTAAAAAATAGGTATAAGATGAAGGAATCCAAGATTTCCACCAGTTGCCCACCCTTGGAACACGGTCACCGCAGCTTCAGAGTTCATAAGATGATAGTATGGTGAAATAAATCTTGGGGAAGCAACTTTCTATACTGATGCTTGCTAATAGGGAACCCCTTTCTCTCTTTTCTCCAAGGAACCCTTTAAGAAAAATTTATACATTTATACCCTTTGACTTTTTTGAGAAGTCTTACTGACTCATAAGGCTACCTCAATGCCTTTATTTATTGTCCTTGTGCAAAGTACTTGATGTCAAGTGCATTTACCCCTGAACCATCCCAGGATAGGATTTTAACCACCTTCCAGGCTTATAGATGTTTTCATAATATGACCGAAATGCACTTTTAACACCTTAGGATTCAGCTACAATGCCTTCTTTGGGCTCTATTAGTCCCTTGAACAGCACTGCTGATGCAACTGTGTAACTTTATAGGGAAGATCAGATCATGAATTGGTGTACACATACTTTTCACCTGCATCATTTCTTTCACTAATCTAAATCTTTATTATTATGGTCTCCTATAATTTAGGTCAATTCTCCCCCACTAACTACTGAAATGAGTAATCAGTCTCTGATCTCAGAAAATCCATTTGTTGCATTCCTATTGGCTTTCTCACTGTCTGGGTTTCTGTGCCTTTGTGAAGAATGGCTGTTTGATCTAAAACTGTGCTGTATTTCTAGGTAATGGACTATGTCAACTTTCATTTCTTATAAAATTTGTAGGGAACAGTCCAGCTTTCCAAGACATTTCTTATATTCTTATTTGTTTGCTTCTTCTCACCACACACTTTTAATACAACCAATGCCCCAATCTTTTCTCATATCTGTTGACTTCAGCTACTGGCTATTCAATTTCTGTGTTTGCTTTCTTTTTGCTGCACAGATATTCACCAGAGAACAGTACATTTTGTGTCCCACTCATGTAGTTATGAAGGAAGAAAGTGTACCTATTTGTTGAAACCTTCTCAGCCAAGTGACCTTGGCTCTATCTCCCTGGTTTAATTCTTCCATTTAGTGTTTAAGGATGATTCACAGGGAAAAAATCTACTCCATATTTTGAAGTTTCTCTGGCCTTCTTTGTTGCTAGGGGTTTTAAAAATTGAATTGCATTTATAAATTTCCCCAGAGAAGTCAAATGAAAATTCATATTGTTATCATTATACTGATACAATTGTATTTAACTTTAAAATGCACAAATATAAAAAATAACTTAATTCATCCTACAAAATTTTGATATTTCTATCCCTGGTAGAATCTGTAAAGAGAAAATTAGTTTGGAAACATCCTTGATGTGGGATTCTCCTCTGTATGCTGTGAATATTGGTTAGTAAATAATCTGTATTGAGCTTGGAATGGCAGAGTAGAGGTAGGCAGGGAAAACTAAACTGAATTCTGGGAGAAAAAAGGTGGAGTCAAAAGATGCCATGTAGCCGCCATTGGAAACAGATGAGCCAAAACCTTGCTGATAAGCCACAGCCACGTGGCTATACACAGATTAATAGAAATGGGTTAAATTAAGATGTAAGAACTAGCCAATAAGAAGCTAGAGCTAATAGACCAAGCAGTTATTTAATTAATACAGTTTCTGTGTGGTTATTTCAAGTCTGAGCAACTGGGAATGAACAATCAGCCTCCTACTACACATCCTGGCTGAGGAGCCTTTAGGTGATTCATACCTAATATACCAAGATTATGAGTATTCATTCAGAAATTAAACTCTACAAATTTTACTTAATTTTTTAAAGTTTATTTACTTATTTTTTCTTTATATCTCTGATGTTTGTGCATGCATATGTAGATATGTGTGTAAATGTAGAGAGGCAAGTGTGACAACGAATTGTGAAGATCAGAACGCAATTTTTATCAGCTTGGTCCCATCTTCCATCTTGTTTTTAAGGCAGAGTCATTCCTGTTTCTGTCCCTAGGCAGCACACTCAAGCTATCCAACATTTCTGTTTCTGCCTTCCATCTTCTTTAGGAGTGTTGAGATTGCATCTGTGAGCAAGTCTCCGCATCCTCCTTTTATGTCAGTTCCGGAGATCAAACTCAGGGTCAGGCATATACAGGATATAAATATTTTACTATAGCTTAAACATCACATAGTTGGGGAAATGTTCCCTTTATTTACTATTCACAAATATTCTGGATACTATTTATCTGTTATATGGATTGATGAATTAAAATTTTAAACTTCAATCATTTTTCCTAAGTGAGTGACAGTCAAAATAGAATAATTGCACTGTACTTCTTGGAAGACTAAATCCATATCTTGATGTTGCTGTAGCACTTTGACCTCTAGAGACTTTAACATTTAGAAAATAAAGGCTGGATGAGGGAGATGACTCAGTGAGTACACATGTTTGTTATGCAAGAAACTATTTTTGCTTCTAATATGCTACTTTAGTTCAGAAGTCTCTTCCAGAAAACACAAAAAATAGTTAAAAATAATAAAATTTCCAATGGAATTGATTGCTGTAGAGTATTACTTTAAGTATGTCAAGATGTGTTATGTTTGTTTATGCTGCATTTGCTTAACACTGTAAGGATCTGTTATTAATTGTATAAATATGTCCTGCATTTGTTTCATATTAACCTGACTAAGGCACCTGATTGGTCTAATAAAGAGTTGAATGTCCAGTACCTAGCCAGAGAATGGATAGGTGTGGCTGGCAGGCAGAGAGACTGAGTCTCAGAAAGAGGAAAAGAGAAAAAGGGAGAAAGCTAGCTGAAACAAAGCCAGCTGAGGCATTTCTCTCTGGTTCATGACCATGGACAATGCCTCATTCTCTTGTATACCAGGGACCATCAGTTCTCAACCTATGGGTCACAACCCCTCCGGGGTCACATACTCGATATCCTTCATATCAGATATTTACATCATGACTCCTAACAAGAGCAAAATTGCAGTTATGAAGTAGCAACTAAATAATTTTATGGTTGAGGTGACTCCAATATGAGGAACTATATGAAAGGATCATAACATTAGTAAAGTTGAGAACCACTGCCATGTGCCGTGTGCCCTCAAACTATGAGTGTTATAAATCCCCTTCCTTAAATTGCTTATGCCAGGTACTTTTCACAGAACAAAAGGAAAAATAATTGATATATTTAAGAATCCACAGTGATGTCAGAACAGTGCAAACTATGATGAAATAAAACTTAAGAAAAGGGGCTGCCTATGCTACATGGAAATCAGCATACTGATATATGTAGAGACACTTATTTCAGATATTTAGAAGTGAACACATAAAAAGAACTCAGTAACACTATAACAAATGATTAACAACACAAAGTACACCTAACATGAAGTAGACTAGTATGGGAACTAGACCATTTTACCTTCTTATATATTCTATTTGACTTTTCCTCTGTCTTCTTTAAAAATAATAAAAATTCTGTTTTCTAAGAATAAAAATATATTGAAATTTACCTAGCACCAAAGAAAAGCTACCTAAAAAATTTATTGATTTCAGGTATACTTTTGAGCTCTTGAAATTTAACGTGTCATTTCTATTCCATGGTTCTTTGCAAAAAGTAATGTATGTTATACCACTATTTTATAAATGATCTCAAATAATATACAGCCCTTCCTTATGTAATGTTTTTCACTTGTAAAATTCTATAATAGCAATAAACAATTTTTTATACATAGATTTTCAGCCTAGAGCAAGGGCATACTTAACCATCTGAAACTTGCTTGGAGGCTTAGATTAGCTCTGGCTTTCCATTTTGACTTGAGTGGGGAAAAGAGACTTATTTCAGGAACCGTTTCTCCCCATCTTTTGTTTTTACATGCAGCTGCATGTTAATTGAGTTTTTAAAACCATTTCAGCCCAAAACAGCCTTCTTGATAGTAACTAAGATGAGAAATAGAAATGCTGAAATTTTTTGTCTGGCTTTCCCTTCCCCCTACTGGGACAGAAATAATTTGGCTTCAAGCCATCACTTATGTATAATAGGCAAGTCTGCTTTGTCTATTATTGATCAATTGATAAAATGAAGACCATGTTAAGACAAGAACAGAGAAGTAGGTTGGTAAAATGGCTCAGTTCCCTGGGGTCCCTTCTACCAAGTCTAAATCATGAATTCAAATCCATACAGATAACAGACTCCTACACATTGACTTCTGGTCTCCCCTTCACACATAAAATAGAAGCAAAAATGTAAAATAAGACAAAATGATGAGTTATCTTTTTTATAGATGAAACTAAAGTCATTGCAGCAAAGTATAATATATGTACACATATGTCAATAATCTCAGCTATTTGGGTTATAAAGAAAGACGGGATCTTGCACAATGGCCATAATTTCCTTAGGTCCTTCATACACCGTGTCAACCAAGACCTAGAAAGTGATGATAAGAGAGGTGATGTTCGACTTTGTGGTCAAGTTTTTCAAAGTCTTCCCTAGCTGGAGTGTAAGCTGGAGAATTCATTCTACCAGTAACCTAAGAAGGTGATGCAGACACGACAAGACAGCAAACTCATGGAGCCATAAATGGGATACTAGAGGAGACTAAGTAGCACACAAATAAAAGAATAAATCTAAATGTATTAATGTCACTTATTGTTAGCAAACTTGCTTTCTTGCTAATAATTACAATATTGGACAAAAGCATAAAATAAAACAAACACCCACACCCACCCACTCACCCTCTTGCACATATGCACAAGCGTGGGAAAGCAGCATAGAGAGTGTCCCTAAGGCCACAGCACTTAAACCAAAAGTCACTGTTCTATTTATTATACAGGGCATCTGATTAGTTAGCCTCAGTCATTAAAATAAGTGGATGTTAAAACAGAAAAAGTCCATGACAGCCTTCAAGAGGAGGAAGAACACAAAGCATTGGCACCTCCCACATTCCAAGCTTACTCCTAAACAGCAAACACATAAGTTGAACCTAAACAACTGTGGAGGGAAATATTGGAAATGGTGAAAAAATTGAAAAAAGACTCTGGATTTCCTACTGTCTGGGAACATGGATAATGGTCCTTCCATGTTGAGGAGGCTTTAGTAGATACGTTTACCACAGACCCTCCTAAACATGCCCAAGTAAGATAGAATGCTCAGTGTTGTGATCAGATTAAGGTAACACTTTTTAGTGGAAATTGATAGACCCAAAATTTTCTAATAAGGATTTTTGAGTAAAAGTAAGCGACAGATAATCAAATGAGATGAGTAATTGTGCATATACAGAGAGAAAGCGATGACTAGATAAAAAATATAGGAACTAGACTCATTGGACAAGGAGTTTATAGCAAATATTGTAAGGAAGCTAATGTAGTAAGCAGAAAGATTATAATAGTGACTATAATAAGAAATATTAGCATTGAAATGCAACATATAAACAAAATGGGCATTTTAATAGAAAAAGTGTATTATGTATTAAGAAGATCACCTGTCACAGATGTGGTATGAATTTAACAGGAGAGGGAAATGGTCAGTAGAATTTTCAAAAATATTTTAGTAGAATGGTTTAAGCTTGTGTCCTGAGATACAAAAGCTTAATTAAAAGTTTTAGCTTTTCTACTACCTGCTGTGTAATACCCAATAACTTTATATATAGAATTAAAATCTTTAAAAATGCAAAAGGAAATTTTGATGAAACTATACTTAAAAAAAAAACCTGAAATTCCTCCAAATCTTGCGAAAACATCAACTGCCTAGTCCACATCCCTAAATTTAAATGACTTAAAACCTGGATTAAGAAAGCACAATAAGGTACCTTACTGGTTTGCTGCTTAAAACCCAAATAATTTTGGTTTTAAATAATATTGAAAACAAGCAAATATAAATAAATCTGCCTTCTCAACACACACATACCACACACACATACACACACACACACACACACACACACAATGAATGTCAGAAGACCGAAGACAGAAGTACATCTTCTAAGTCCTTTAAAGTATATCAACCCAGATTTATTTTTCATCAAAATTATTCAAAACTTAAAAAAAGTTGTAGTTATTTTCAAGTGATTAAAAGTTGAGAGAATATATCACAATCAAAAATGAATAATTCAATGTGGTAAAGGAAGCCCAAAGGGGCGGGTAAATAAACAAGTAAAATTAGAATCTACAGAAAGAAATCCTGCTGAAAATGCCAGTATAATTAAATATGAAAGCCAGAAATTATTCTTTTTCAGAATTTTTTTGTTTAAATAACATTTTTTCATTTATTTTACATAGCAACCAGTTTCTCCTCCCTACTCTCCTCCCATTTCTCATCTACCCTCTTCCCCATCTCCCCATACACTCCTCCTCCATCTCCATTCAGGAAGGTGCAGGCCTTCCAGGGCTTGCACTAAGCATGGCCCACCAACTTGAGGCAAGACCAAGCCCAGTGCCAGTTCAGGAGCCACCATTACTAGGGGTCTTGGTTGTCATTCTTATGGGTTCCTGGGGGTTTCCCTGGCACCAGGTTTCTCCCTAACCCCAAAATGCCCTTCCAAGAAGACATCACTTTTGTTATTCTCCCCCTCCATCCTGGCTCCAATCAGCCTGTCATCCTGCCTAACCCACTTCCTCTAGTTCCTATCCATCTATCTCTTCAACCCCCTCCCCAGTTTACCTAGGAAATCTTTTCTACTTCTTTTTACCAGGAAAATCTACACATCCCTCTTTGGGCCCTCCTTGTTATGTAGCCTTCTGGGTCTGTGGATTGTAGGTTGGTTATCCTCTCCTTTACTCCTAACAACCACATGAGTGAGTACATACCATGTTTGTCTTTCTGGGTCTGGTTTACCCCAATGAGAATGATGTTTTTCTAGTTCCAATCATTTGCCTGCAAATTTTATGAGGTCATTTTTTTAACAGCTGAGTAGTACTCCATTGTGTAAATATACCACATTTTCCTTGTTCATTCTTCAATTGAGAAGCATCTAGGTTGTTTCCAGGTTCTGGCTGTTATGAATAATGCTAGTGTGAACATAGGTGAGCAAGTGTTGTTGTGGTATGATTGCACTCCTTTTGGGAATATACTTAAAATGGTGCTGGCATAACTGAATGTCGCCATATTGAAGGATGCAAATAGATCCATATCTATCGCCCTGCATGAAACTCAAGTCCAAGTGATTTAAAGACCTCAACATAAATGCAGTTACACTTAACTTGATAGAAGAGAAAGTGGACAGTAGTCTTGAACACATTGGCACAGGAGACTGCATCCTAAATAACACCAGTAGCACAGACACTGAGATCAATAATTAATAAATGGGACCTCCTGAAATCAAAAACCTTCTGTAAGTCAAAGAACACTGTCATTAAACAAAGGGGCAGCTTGCACAGGGGGAAAAAATTCTTACCATCCCCACATCTGATAGAGGACTGATCTCCAAAATATATAAGGAAATCAGGAAGTTAAACATCAAAACACCAAATAAAACAATTAAAAATGGGGGTACTGATCTAAACAGAGAATTCTCAACAAAAGAATTTCAAATGACTGAAAGACACTTAAAAATTGCTCAATCTCCTTAGTCATCAGGGAAATCTGAGATACCATCTTACACCTATCAGAATGCCTAAGATCACAAACACTGATGACAGCTTATGTTTGAGAGGATGCAGAATAAAGGGAACATTCTTTCACTCTTGGTGGAAGTGTAAATTTGTACAATCACTTTGGAAATTGGCATGGTCATTTCTTCAAAATCTGGTAATCAATCTACCTCAAGACTCAGATATACCAATTTTAGGCAAAGTTATTCTTACATTCTTAAAATTATATGACTTTCTTCAAGAAAATTTACAACATCATGTGACTGAAAGCAACAGTACTAAGAAATCAGCTATGGCAAGTTAAGAACACATATTTAATCCCCAAAGTAACCCCTAAGACAAACTTAATATGTAGAAGATATGTGTAATTTTAACTGGAATGTTAAACTCCAGGGTTATATTGCTGCTGTTTCTGTTTCTGTTTGTTATGTTTTACTTTGTTTTTAACACAGAAAATAAAAGAACTCAAAATATAGCACCAGATGGGACAAAAGCTAACAGGCTTTAAGTCAAAGTGAGTTAATAATGATACACTGTAAACTCCCAAACACTCTAATAAAAAATGTTAAAAATTATTGTGGTGAAAGTGCATATATTTAGAAAATAAATGTAGATATAAATTTATACTTAGTGTTGTCTTAGTTAGGGTTCCTATTGCTGTGATAAAAATAAATACAATGACCAAAGGCAACTTGGGGAAGAAAGGATTTATTTTATCTTATATTTCCAGGTAGCCATCAATCACTGAGAAAAGTCAGAGCAGGAACCTAGAGGCAGAAGCTGAAGCAGACACCCTGGAGGAACCATTGCCCACTGACTTTCTCCTCATGTCTTGCTCAGTCTGTTTCCTTGTACAGGATCAACTGCCAGGGGTAGGACCACTCAAAATAGTTGGATCCTCCTACATCAATTATCAATCAGGAAAATATGCTACATTTGCCTGTAGGTCAATCTTAGGAAGGCATATTCTCAATTAAGATTCTTTCTTCTCAGATGACCCTGCCTTGTGTCAAGTCGACATAAAAACTACAGATGTTTACTAGTATTTTAATCTCTATCATAGCACTGACTGTTGCTAGTATCAAGCAACAAATGAAAAATCATAACTAAGTAAAAAGAAAAAAATAACTTAAGTTCAAAAACTTCTATTTTCTTTGAAAAGAAATGATTCAAGAGTGTGTATATGTAAAATATGATTCCTTCAGATAACCAAACTCCAACACCTTCCTAATATTTCACCAACAAAAGGTTGCCATTTATTAGCAATATGTTTAAAGTAATACCCAAGAATGACTGCAATGCTGTTCTAGGAATGTGCTACTTCAGGAATATATAAATGCGTAAAATCAACATGTATTCAGGGCCAAAGGGTGAGTTACAAAGAACACATTGATTAAAATTAAACAGTTAGTTGGAAGATCTCATTTCAAACTGGTAAGTTATAGACTCAATCATCATTTTGAAACTACACAAACTTGCTGAAATGTCTCTGGCTGTGAGTGACTTCAGCAGAGAGTTAAGAGTTTGCAAGTTTCTGTGTGAAGAGGGTTCACCACATTACAAGCTGATCCTCAATACTGAGGGGGTTTGTGTTTAACCCCAATAAAGAATGTAAAACCCACCCATATTCATAAGATATTTTAAACATGAAAAAGAAGGCATTTACATGACATTTAAATACTAAACCGAAAGCACTGACATGGTTGGAAACAGCAAATTCACCTAGAAGACACCATTTTTAACTATGTAGACACAAATTAGGAAAAATTTAAAACCTAACAGGTGAGAGAGATCTAAGTAAAGGGATGAAGACCTAAATCCACCACCAGTCCTTCTCCCATTAACTGCTAAAAAAGTTGGTAATGAATTGTCTCTGATGTTTCTGGTCCCGTTCCTGGGACCCACCTTAATGGTCCTATTTTAACTTGACTATTTCTTTAGTGATCATTCATTTAAATTCAGAATATTTATGAGTTTAGGGGAAATAAACTTAGTCCATAATAAAAACTAACAAGTCAATCAATCAGTTGTTCAGGGTAAATGATCAATACATAAAATTAAATTGTAATTATATATATTAATAGAAAATTATATTGAAAAACAATGCATTTACTTTATATTAGAAGCCTACCTTTCTAAGTAAGTGTTTAAGAAGAAAAATGTTATTTCCATGCATATGCCCTCTCTCTCTCATGTCTATCTGCCTCTCTTTAAATAAATAATGTTTTTTTTAAGAAAAATATGTCTATTTTATATCATCATTAAAGTGAACCACATAAAAATTAACTAAACATGAGCAATATGAAAATTTTAAATAACGAATTATTCAGGAAGCAAAAATGAATCTTAAAAACAAGATGATGTAATATGTAGGTCACAAATGAATAGATATAGTGTGTACACGAAATTTAAGAGTAGGGAAAATTTCATGGTAATAAACAAAAGTAGCCCTTGCCTACATATGGAGATTGACTGGGAGCAGTGAAAAGCAGTGTTGTAGGTGAGCTGTATGTTCTATACTATGTCTTTGCGGTCATGAGGACAGATAATATGTCCTCTGTGAGTTCCTTAAGGTTGGTCTGAGAGATGGTTCAGTGGCTGAGATCGCTGTCTGCATATCCACAGGATTTGGGTTCAATTCCCAGCATCCACATGACAACTCACAACTGTCTGTAACTCCGTCTCCAGGGCACTTGACACCCTCTCACAGACAAATGTGCAGCCAAAACACCAATGAACACAAAATGAAAATAAACAAATTGTGTTTTTAAGAAGTATCCTTAAGATCTGTGTATCTATTGCATGTAAATTTCACTTCAGCTATGTTGGGGGTTAGATGTGTGCAGAATGTTGGAGTGACATCAATAACCATTTCCAGGAAGTGGTATACTAGGAAAATTGAACAAGCTTTGAAGTCAGAAGTAAACCCAGATCTGCCACCTACTGGCTATGGAACTTTGATTTGCATATCACTCCTAAACTTCTGCTTTACAGCACAAAACTGGGAGGCGTGAGCTTAATAATATGTGAAAAGATGTAGAAGAGTGACCAGCACATAATAAGAGCTGAAAAGTTATCTATAAAAAATATTGCAGTTAAATTGTGATAGATTCTTTTGAAAAAAATGATAACTTGACAACTACCCACGCAGAGATAATTGTCTTCTACTCAGTGACATAAAACAATATATACTATGTGTCTATCTGCCCAGTATGGAGGAGGATGAAGAAGCAAGAGGGTGAAAATAAAACTGAGCAGGTGAGATTAGCTTCTGTGTCTTCAGTTAAGGTGGAATGCTCACATTAGCATAATTGAAGGAGACATGAGGAATTCAGTGCTGTGTCTGGGAGTTATTGAGAAGATTAAATGAGCTGCAGCGAGAAAAATTACTTGGACTGGTGTCTTGTATGCAGTAAACCCTCAACAAGTAGTCCTAATTAATTTATTCATATTTGCATCCAACAATTTCCAAAGCATACATACTAACAAACATAACAAACAATTTGAAAGAATTTTATCTTATTCAGAAAATATACCATTGTTACCATCCCTGATAGCTCTTTCTAATTGGCTGTCACTCATTTTATCACAGGACACACTTTTTTAGGAAACTAATATCTTATGTAATGGCCTTTAAAATGTATCCCATAGAACATGTTCAATATCTGAATAAGAGAAATTTGTCTTTACCATCTATTGTTCTATTTATTCCACTTAAATTTGCTCCCCCAAATGAAACCCACGAGTATGTTTATTGCTCCTTCTGCTCTCCCAATTCATTACCCTGTGTTTATCTAGTTTCCAGTGTTCATGGCAGTGTTCAGGGCCCATCCAGTTTTAATTAGCTTCTGCATTTTTAAACCACTGAAAAGTTTGTCAAAGAGTTACATTGAATATATCTTGAAGGCTGTAATATAATTATAATTATGTCAGCTCAGGAATTTTTCTCTTAACCTTGCTGCTTTTTATAAGGGTTGCTTTAGTATAAATTTCAGTGTTTCTTCTTTTTCCACTCCTAGCAGAATGATTACTTATAAGTTTCTTAAGTTTCCCTGGTCAATTTTTGAATATTTGCCAAATACATTTTTAGACTCTGGATTCTTTTGATCTTTATTTAGGAGATTTATTGAGGCTCTTTTGTTGCTATTTTAATTGTATCTATTTTAATAACCAACAGAGCCTTTTCAAACTGAGGGAAGTTTTTCTCTCTCTTTTAAAAACAACAAACAGATTTTCTGAGTAAAGTAATCTAGATTGGTACCCATGGACCTTTAAAACAATTTCTCCAGGTTCTTCTAACTTTTAAAGTTTCCACCGAGAAAGTGGCCTCTCTAATGGTATTTTTTTAATATATGACTTGTAGCCTGCAATTCTCTCTAATTGTTCTGTGTATTTAGTGTTTTAACTATGATGTACTGTGAAAATTTACTTTCCTGGTGCTGACTATTTGATGTTTCATGTCTTGATGGGCGTGTCTTTCTTTAGTTTGGGTGCTTTTCTATCATTTTGTTGAAGATGTGGTCTATGCCATTGACCTGGGGTTCTCCTTTATCTCTGCCTATAATTTTAATATATATTCTTTTTGTGGTACTGATAATTCCTCATGCTTCTTTCATGTGTTTTAATATTTTCCATATTCTTTAGTAAAGTGATCCAATTCTTCTACTTATCTTCAAGTCCTGATGTTCAAACTTCTACTTGATCCACTCTACTTATCGCGCTTTCCTTTGTGTTTCCTAATTGGTTTATGGAGTTATTCAATTCCACCTTTATTTCAGCTTGAGGTCTTTTCAATATTTCTACTTCTTCACTGAATTCAGTTTTCAGATCCTGTATGGTTTTCATTACTTCATTGTTATACATTTATTCCTTCTTAGACATCACTTGTGTTTGCTGGCATTCTCTGTAAGTTTATTGTGTGTTTACCTTTTTTAAATTCCTTGAGATCTTTGAAGATGAATACAGGTGTTCTGTTAAATTCTATATCTTGAGCTGTAACTGGTTATTTACACTGGAGAATATTTCTACAGGACCAGTGAATCAGGGTGTGTGCTGTCTTGAGCTTTCTTGTTATTTGATAACTTTATGTAATCCAGGCATATGGTCTTCTTATGTGGATTATGTGCCTGGGACGACTCTAGACTACCTAGGCTGCATCAGTCCAGGAGCTGTGTGACCTGAGCTGGGTTTGAGAGTGTGGGGGATGAAACTGGAAATGGAATTCTGATAACTCACCAGCCAAAGCCAGTACAGAAACTATGTGTCCTTAGCTAAGCCTGGAAATATTGAAACCTAAACCCTAAAATGGATCTACACCACTTTTCAAAGGCGTAGGGAATGATGCAGAGGAAAGGGGACAGGAAGAATGTAAGAACCAAAGGAAGGAGCATGAGTGGTGTGGAACTTTGGTTTCTGAGCATGGCCTGAACTCATAGCAGCTGTGACTATCTGCACAAAACTGGGCTTACCAAATACCCTGTTTTTGAGGTGGTAGAATCTTGTGGGACCCAAACCATGAAGATTTTTTCCATAGTTGATGCTATGAGGGAGTGTAGAGAAATTTTGCTCAGTAATGTAGTCACCAGTAAGACACCAGTAAGAAATTTATTGTAAATAAATCCTCACTCATACATCTATAAGCAACCCTAATGAGACTCTTTGGGCCATAAACAGGGGAAGAAAATGAATGTAGAAACAGAGCTAATTGTGAAAGGAATAGGTTCAGTCTAAGCAGAAGAAAGACAAAAAAATGGTAACATAGATAAATACAACAGAAATCTATTACGTACATGTATGAAAATGTCATAATGAGCACATTAAGTGTAACTAATGTATACTAATGAAACATCAAAAATTTTAAATGTTCTTTCATACTATAAAGACTGATTCAGAATTGAATATATACATAGATTCAAAACTGGTCAATATCAGCAAGGCTATAATCAATTTTGTTTTATTTTACACACTGATTTGTCTTTTGGGGTGTTTAAATCATTTTTGCATTATTATCAAGTTATTATCTGACAAACAGCTCAAAAGTAAAGGAAGGAAGGAAGGAAGGAAGGAAGGAAGGAAAGAAGGAAGGAAGGAAGGCAGGCAGGCAGGAAGGAAGGAAGGAAGGAAGGAAAGAAGGAAGGAAGAAACAAAGAAAGAAAGAAAGACAGAGATAGGAGCTGTGGTTTTGTTGGAGAAAGCACTCCACTGGAGGTGGGCTTTGCATGTTTAAAGACTCCTACAGTTTCCAGTTGTTCTCTCTGCCTTGTGCTAGTACTTGAGATATGAGATCTCAGCTTTCTGTTCTTCCCACCATGCCTACTGTCTGCTGTTTGCTGCCATGCCTCCTTACCATACAGACCTTCTGGACCAAAAACCTCAACAAACTATTTCTTTCATAAGTGGTGGTTTTATCACAATAGAAAAATAACTTATACAAACTTGTACCAGTCAGAAAACCTAATAGTCTTTTTCCACTTCAGAATATTTCAAAAACTTCCTAAGACTAATGGGACTCCTTAAAACTTTTCTGAAATTATTTTGACTTGTTTCACAAGGCAAACTCAGTTTTGGCTTTCCACAACTCTTGGTGGCAATAAGATGACATTTTAGGGTTAGCAGGGATACTGCATTTGTTTCAGGAATGAAGTAGATTCCAGTATGTAAGAAAAAGGACAAGACTGGGGGAGATTACAAAAAGGATAACTCTGGTGGAGAAGGGAACTTAACAGCATATTGCTGAGGCTAGACCCAAGGGGCCTGTAGGAAAGTATGCGTGTGTCATATGCAGCAAGCAGCATGGCTACAACAGACAACATGAACCCATGCAGAGCAGCCCCCCCCATGCAGCAAGAAACCAGCTTTTATATTCTGTTGCACCCAACACCTGGCAGAGTGAGTTTCAACTACCATCGGCTAGAAGGCAACTTTATTCAAACTTTCTCAATTCTGTAAAAGCAGAGTTTCCACATGATGGAAGCAGGCCTAAAATTGTCTGCTCCTAACTTCTAGCCTAATCCCAGCACTGAGTGCTCAGTGTCTGCTATAATTTGATTTGTAAATTTAAAACAACATAGCAGTTGACTTATTTTTATGCCCATCGATTAGTGCATGTCTCAACCCTCACCTGACGAGCTTCTGTTTGCAGTAAATGGTGATTAACACAGAACCACAAGTGGACAAAATGCAGAGAATTAGAAACTTCAAGGAAACTGTTTTATGGGTATGGGAAACATGTAAACTCACAGTAGCTGGGACAACATGCACAAAGACTTTATAAACGCAAACCAAACAAAACCCCTGCATAGAGAAAGGAAATAGATCTGAATTCCCATCTTGAGTCTCTGTTGCCTGCTGGGAGAAGAATAATCACTTAGCTTTTGTTTTGTTTTACTTTAAAGGGTAGAGCCCCTGTTCTTTCAGACATGATCCAATGGATATCCACAAATCCAAGAGTAAATGGGCAACACAAAAATGAACTTCATGAATTTGTTTTTTTTATTATTATTATTTTTAAAGAGGATACAAAGTTAGAAGTGGGGAAAGGAGAGATCTGGGAGAAATTGTGAGAAGAGGTGGATATGATCAAAATGCCTTGAACAAAGTTCTCAAAGAATTAATAAAATGCAAAATTTTATTATTTCTTTGAGGTCAGGAATATGCTAGGGAATATAAACTTGCTGATAAGTGAATGAGATTTGAGATTCACCTACTGGTACATGGACTTTTAGCATTCTTACAGTTTCACTGAAACTAGCTTACCTCTAGAGGAAAGAGTATTTTCACTATGTAGTGAATTATCAGCAAAATATAGTCACACAAAAGCAATCATAATGGGCTGAGTCATATGCTCATTCAGAAAGTGTTTGTCAGGTGTGTATCCCAGAGAGTATGCTAAGTACACAACAAAGGACTGAGCAGTCAAAGGAGGCTGGAGTATTGAAGATAAGCCAAGAAGCCATTACAGCTGACAGCAGCCACCAGAAAAGAATTTGAGGGCATTAGAGAGACACTATTAGTGGGGGAAGAGTCTGGTAGTATAGGTTATAGTTAGGACTCTGAATGAAAAGAAAGCCTTCTCCTGCGACATACAGGAGCAGTGGTTAATATCAAGTCCACCAGATATTTACACAGTAGAGTGTACATTTTTTGCTTGTAAATTTGGTAGTTATAAAATGTTAACTTGTATATAAAATTTGCAAAAGATTAAATAGAACTATGTTCAGTGGCTGTTAACTGAGAGCTAAGTTTCATTAGTAAAACTGTATAAATAATTACTTATGTCTTGTCTAAAAATATAGATAGGAAAAACAATACAGTGTGAAATCATTCTATTGTTTCAGGGTTTACATCCTCTTCTGACTTCCTTTTCATCTTCAGAATTTTTCCATTGCCCAGATTAAGTGTAGATACTGACATGAGTGTGAAAAAGGAAAAAGAAATGGAAGATTGTGCTTGCCCTGCAAACAGGGCGTATATAGCATTTCTTTTCTGTAACCTTGAGAGACTTTAGTTCAGTTGCTCATGACTGAAAGAGATCTGGGACATTTAGCCTTAATTTTGGGTAGTTGAAAATTTTCTGCACCCTAATAAACCTCTCCGCTGATGCAA
>JAQHUG010000195.1:2402508-2424724 GCA_028555095.1 Dicrostonyx torquatus | reverse complement strand
CACCATGGCCACAGCAAAGAAAACATTTAATTGTGGCTGCCTTAGAGTTCAAAGGTTTAACCCATTATCACCATTGTGGAACATGGTGGCATGCAGGCAAACATGGTGCAGAGAGGTAACTGAGAATTCTATATCTACTTCAGGAAGAAGAGAATGGCATGATGCCTAGTTTGACCACCTGCAACTCAACCCCATCCCCAGATACACACTTCTTCCAACAAGGCCACACATGCTCCAACAAAGGTGCTCCCTATGAGTCTGGGAAGGAGGCCGTTTTCATTCAAACCACCACAATGCACATGAGCAAGAGAACTCAGAAAGAAGTTTCATTTGAGTTTCAAATCACAGCAGATACTGGCCAATTCTGCCATGTGTACATTCTTATCAGGGGTTTTATTTCCCTCACTGAATTCAGCTCTCCACAAAGCCTACTTGTGGTTTTAACATCTTGCCACCACACTCAGAGGAAGATCATTCTCCAGACCAAAAGTCCAGTCCTTCACTCCTCCTCATGAGGCAGTGAAGTCAGAACGGGAAACAGGAGAAACAGCGGTCCCCATTTGCTGCCCAGAATCTGTGTCCCCTGAAAAGCCAGGGAGCATGATTAAAAATACCATCTAGCATACAACCACAAGATATTCTAGTCACTGTTAATCTACAACTTAAACACTTTTAAGAGAAAATAAAGAAATGAAAGACATGGGCTTATAAATCAAGGGGAAAAACAAAAATATGCAACAATACCTCAATGCCTCTGTAACAGCTACATAAGTGCAATCTATCTGATGCAATTATAGCAATGTCATGATTTTAATTTCAATAACTCATTTTGAAATGCTAAGTGAGAAATATAGTTAATATAGACAATCAAAACATACACAATTTTTCATTATTTAAACATGGATGGCAACCATTGATGCTACTTTACTGATGTTCTGCTTAAAAGTGAAAACCCAGATGGCTAACTACACAGACATGCCAGAGTCACAACAACGAGCTCTTTTGACAGAATAGGTTTCTGTGGATGTGGTTAATAATTGAGGTGCTGAACACACAAAACTATTTATCCACTCCACTCTGCTTACTGCAATGGGTTTGAGTCAGTGAAATAAAGTTCTGGTGCTTTCCATCGTATTCTGACTTTTTCCCTTAAGTCAGGCATTTGGTAATAGGGCTGGAAAGAAAAGAAAATGTCAGAGCATAACGGAACCTTCCAGAGCCTCAGATTACTAGTCTTTACTCTAGCTTACCTTTGCTATGGATGCTTTTGTAAAGTGGGAAATGGTTACTCCTTTAAAAATATATCTTCCTAAACTACTTTTGGCCACAAAACTGTAAATACAACTGTATTTAGCAAAATGATCATTTACTTCGGAATCATAAAAATCCAAACTCCACAATTTTCTTGCTAATCCAGTGATCCATGTAATATGTGTATACATATAACAGATGCATTAAGGGGCTATCATATCAAATGTTTTTTCTTCCAATTCAAGTATTTATTCTATAACAGTCGCCACTTAGTGAAGAGCATTGGTTCTGATGCAAAAACACTCAGGTTTAGAGCTAGACTTTCATGACTTCATGTTGCATTTTGGCTCCAATTTCCTCATCTATGAAATAAGGATGTTAGTATGCACTGTGTAGAGTAATTACATAGGAAGATAAAGTGGAATTATTCCTTTGCACTGAGTAGAGGGAGTTTAAGGTTCCAAGCAAGTTAAAAGAAAAAAAGAAAGAGAGAGAAAAAGCTACTTTGAATCCCAGCCTTTAATAACCATGGTGGGTTTCTGTAGTGTAAATGGCAGTTGAAGCTCCCTATTGGTCACAGACCAGCCCTAATACAGGCAGTGCTTCTTTTCTCTTTAAAGACAATGAGTATGAGGGCAGCCGGAAGATAAAGGCTGTCTCTCAAGTAACAGTAGCAACTTAAAGAGAAGCTTGAGTCTGAATATGGGGGTATGGCAATATGATGGCCTGTGGAGGTTACCACCCACATAGGCTCATGAGTATGCCACAATCTAGAGCTGTGATGATGACAACCAGAAAGAAAGAACACTGTCACAGCAAGGAAGTCATAAGGAAGACTGACATCAGCTTCTTTGTCTCCTCTCACATCCATCATTGGAAATTCAATGAGTATAGTTTCCCTCCCTTGCACTTCTGTCTAGGTCATCAATCAAACATGTAGAGAAGGAAGTATTGCATACTTTGCTCAAAACCTTCATAAGCAGGTGTGGTGTGCAGTGAGTTCACAAGGCAAAAGAGAATTTAAAAATTAAATCTGGTACAAGTACACTAAAGGAATTCTCACAGGCATTAAAATACAAAATAAGCTCTAAAAATCACATTTAAGTATAATCAAGGGCTCCTACGAGGAACAAGGAAGAATTGGGAGGAAGTGATAAATAGGTGCCTCATGACAGAAGACTGGAGTTTTACACTCTAGAATTCACGACTTTCTTTTATACCAACATAGATTAGGCATGCCATGCTCTGGGAACTATGCAGCCACAGGAATGAAAACAGAAAAATGCTTAGAGTCAATATGTATGTTCACCGATATTTCGCCAGTGGTAAACAGAAAGTGACATGGAGAGGAGAAACTGACATAGTAAGTCATTTGAGTGAAATTGACCACCAGAATTATACATACAGCAGGTAGCTTCAAGAAAATAAATTATCACAAGAAATAATAGGTCTTCTATTATTTATAGAATTTATTTATCATATATAATAATAGGTACTAACCAAACATAACAATTGCTCAATTCTATTCAAAGAGAAGAGCAATTCAGCTTTAAAAGAATATTTAAAAGAATTTTATTTGATATGAAATTCAAGAAAAGGAAATAAGTAGCATAACAGTTATAAAACATTATGGCATGTGTACATTCATGTCACTCAACCAGAAATCTCACTAGGGATTAGTGAGCTATCACAAATCATTAAGTCCGTAATTTTCTACTGTTAAAGTTTATAGCTGGTTGCACACACACACACACAGACACACACACACACACACACACACACACCTACATACCTAAGTAGAACCAGCCACCAAGATCTCCCAGACACCTGATGTTGATGAATAAGCAGTATTGTTTCCTAGAGGTTCAATTCCACACTGGCCCTTCTTTAGTTTCTTACTTGACCTTTTCTTCTTCTCAAATTGATAGTGAAGAAAAGCAAGGCAAATGAGCCATAGTTTTTGGCAAAGCACATTTACTATAAGGTCTGCCAAGTTCAAAGCTGAAAATGCACCAGCTGTTTGCACAAAACATGTGCCAGTGAATTCCTTCATGGCTGACAATATGTTTTTCCTCTCAGTTTCAGCAACCCTGACCAGCGTATTTATTTCCACAGCTGTCAGTTCAACCTAGAGTTGAAGGTTATGGGCACACTCAATAAAGGTACTGCTCTCAAGAAGGAAGTCTAGGTGGTGGAAATCTACATGGGGATGGAAAGAAGCATTCCTGTGATGTGGGTAGAGAAGACATATCATGTCCTGAATATTTGCAGATGTGTCTGCCACCTGTGGCAGAGCAGAGCTCAACAAGTCCAGTCACAATCCTAGAACTGTAGGATACCATGGCTGAAGGCATGTGTCTCCCTGTTGCTGGTCATATATGGCTGCCATGGCAACAGTAGAAGTAGATAACCCTGAGAGTTTGCCTTGGACAGCATGGATATTTCACATCAACCTGGCAGCTGTGATGGGAACAGAGCCAAAAGCTTTTGTGGAAGTTGTCCATCAGGGACAATGGCTACTTTCTAGAAAGGGAGCCGCCGGCATATAGAGAGAAACATCTGAGCCTCAAAATGTAAAGGAATTCCATGGTGACAGCCGAAGTTAATAGAGCTGGAGGACACACCAGTGATCTCAAAAATAAAAAAAAATCAAGGCATTGTAAGGCAAATAAAGAGCTTTTTTTAAAAAAAATTCTTTGTCATTTAACCTCAAAAAATAGATGAGAACAAAATACATGGGGACAAAATTATCACAACACTCATAGAGCTTACTGTAGCTTATTGTTTACATCTCATCCTAAATTAAACATTAGCAAGGCTGGGCTACTGAAAGTCTTGTTTCTAGAAGTAGGCTGAAAATCAAAATGGTAAAATCATATGCTCTGTGAGCAAACCTGATCTTAAAAGTGGGAAAAGGTCGAGCTGTGCACATTAGAAATTAAATACTGGTAATAAATTATCCCTCCCTCCCTCACAGCCAGAAGTTAACATAGAAGGAAAAAGGGTTTCACCTTAGTCTACCACAATTTCTCTCAAGGATAGAACAGCATTAATTCTGTTCACTTTGGAGAACTATTAGGGGCAAGAAATGCTATTTATTACATGAGCGGTAATAATGTTTAAGTGAACAGAAGCAACCATTATTACACGTTCATTGTCTTATAATATTTGGATTTGTATGCAGTATTATCTTAGTTATTTTTCTATCACTGCAGTAAACACCATGAACAAAAGCAGCTATAAAAGAGTACAAAAGAGTATAATACTTCATATTACATTTTGATATCACTGCATCACTGAAGAAAGTCAAGGCAGAAACTAAAGGCAGAAGCCATGGAAAAATGATATCTCCTGCTTGTTCCTCATGGCTTGCTCAGTCTGACTTCTTAATGGACCCAGGACCTGCCTAGGGGTGCTACCACCCACAAAGGGCCTTCCCACGCAATCATTTATTGAAATGATACTCCCAGAGATTTGCCTACAGGCCAATCTGATGGAAGCATTTTCTTAATTAAGGTTCTCTCTTCCAATATGACTCTCAGGTATATTGGATTGACAAAGACTAGACAGCACAATATGTCATGTAATAGTCAACACAACCATTCAAGATAGGTGTCATTTAAAAACGTCAGTCTTACAATGAGTGTATGGAATCCAGAGTAAGTCTCTTACTCTAGATTAAGCTACTATTAAGAGCCAATGCCTGGAGTTGCCATTTCTGAAGGCTTACCTCCTCCATTGTGAGTGTTTTAATGTCCCCAGATAATATTCTACCAGGAAAGCAAGGAGAAAGAAGTAGGAATAATAGTAAGTTTAAGTTTCAGATCCCATTTGGGGCAGTGGTGAACTGCTCAATGACTGTTAGTCCAGACCTCAGCTATTTCTGCTGTAACTGCAAAACTAAAGCAGCAAAATAGACACATGGAGCCTAAGCACAGCCAGAGAAGGTTTGGAAAAGGGTGTTGTTGACCTGTTGTTCGCACCTCTGGAAGCTACAGCTGATTTCAAGGAAGTCTATAATGTAAAAGGATTTCAAATGTCTAAGTCTCAGAATAAACAGAGTGGATTCCAGTGGTTCTGGATATGCCTTTCTGTTGTTCTAATAACTTGTATATACAGAAAACTGCTAATTGAGATTCCAAAATTACAGACTGTCAAGTTGGTGTTTCTCTTAAATATACACCCTTCTAAGGTAGAAGACAGTCTAGGCTTAATATAGCATCCAAACACCATTTTCCGAGGTACCTCTGTGTGCCTGCTCACACATGAAATAGAAAGGATTCAGAGTTGTTTATAGAAAGAGCTCACTAGTCATGTAGGGACGAAGACATGCAAACAAGCAACTGAGGAAAATATCAAAAGTGTTGTGGTAGGAGAACCTACTCGGAGCTAGAGACACAGTAAAACTAAGTCACTAAAGAAAGTCACAGAAGACTGCCAGTAAAAGGTGAGTTTATAGCTATCTGTCAAAAGAGCATTCTTTCAGATCACTGGAAGAATACACAAGCATCACCGTCCTGGACAAGAAGAGAAAGAAAAAACATGCATGTACAAATAGTCTGTACCTTTTTTAACTTAAAAAGTAAACAATTTTCAAATCCAAGGCATCTGTGCATCTCCTTCTATCTAGAGCTGAGGACATTCCTGTACTTTTAAAAATCCATTTACTGAAACTTGGAAAAGCTTTTATTGAGAAATATTTACCAACAGATATGTGGGCTGACATGGAAATTATAAGATATGTCAGTAGGCATCTGCAGAGCAAACAAAATCTTTAAAGTGTGCTTTCATTTTTTCAGGTACCCGAATTGAGCTGTTTACTTAACATTATTAGTTGCTACCAGTTGTCATGTGCTTCTCAAGGCATTGGGAATTTATTACAGAATCATCATCCAAAAATACGATTTCACTCAGCTTACATTCTTAAAGAAGGAGATAAAAATAAAACAAAAGAAAAAGGCACAGTGTAGCTTATCTGTGGCAATCCGGAGCGTTGTGTATGCAGCTAAAATGAGCTTACTTGGAAAAACCCAATAATGCTCTCAAGCAACAACTAGAAAATCCAGATGAAGCTCAAGGTAAATCAAGCATTCTTGGATTTGATCTGCACCCAGATCACAGGGACAAGTGTACCACAGAGAACTGGAAGACAAGTGTTGGTCGTTTGTTCTCTCAGAGCAGTTCCTGGAATAGGAATAGATGTGCAGTCAAGTAGTGAGTCACACACATCTTTTACGTATGAAGACATGTCCTGGTTCTCTGTGTGTTTTGGTCTGAACAACAGGCACTAGAAAATTAGCATACTTTCACTATTGGCTATATTGTGTAACTATTTCCTCCCAGTGAAAGCATTCCTGGTGGAGGGAGATTCATAAGACTCAGAAAGTTAATGGGACTTCGGACATTTATGAAGTTCAGAAGACTACAAGATTCACAAGTTTCTTCCCCATGTTTATGAAAGCTGTGAAGAGGAAGAAAACACTCTCCCAATCTGCAAGAAGATGGGTAATGAACACCTATGATTCAGACTCCATGAGGCAGTGGACTTGCTTTTGAATCACTCATATAAGTAGATATTTATCCACACTCCTGTCAGTTACGCCAGTGAACCCACTAGACACTGAGAAAAGATTTGGGAGGAATTGCATCTCTGGTCTCTCATATATCTGGGATAATGCTATCTATCTTTAGTCTATCATTGGTGTCCTCTTTGAGGTGAACAGATATTCATTCCTATCTGCCGAGGAATGGTGACACAGCAGGGCATTGCAGTCTTTTTGTCTGACTCATAAGAGCCATGGCTTCTGTTAAGCAAAGAGAAGCAAACAGTGTCTTTTGTCTCTTTTAGGACAAAAGACACACAAAAATCAAGGCTGTGAATATATCTAGGACATAAGGATTCTTAGTCCCAAAGTAGAGGGCAGTCCAAGGAATGTAAATCAGATCAGGGTGGACTTCAGACTGCTGTATTTGATTAAGCCACGGAGAATAAAAAGCTAAATAGGAATCAGTTGAAAAGCACAGTAAGAAAAGCTATTGTTCTATACAATGTGGAGAAACTCAGTGGGCAGAGTGCCTGACTAGCTTACCAAATGATCTAGTTGAATTCCCTGCACCTTCCCAACCTAAACAGTGAGTGGCACACTGGCCTGATATCCCCCGGGAAGTTCAGGAACTTGGTATTGGGGCCGTAGTTCAGAGGTTAGATGGTCACGCTAGTATCTTGGTGATGGGCTCGTAGTACAGAGGGTAGACAATCATGCAGATATATTTCTGATACACCAGAGGACCTGGGTTGTAGAATGACATGGTTTCTGCCACTTTATTGAAATCACTGTCCTGCTTTCAGTTAGAATTCTCCATACAGAGAATGAGAGAGAAATCCAGATTTCCCTCCGGTCCACTTCGGATGCTTGGGCTATGTTAAGATCCTTTTCTGCATATTCAATGCAATTCTGATTAGTATTTTAGTCTTCGTGGTATTGATATTTTAATAGAGCTTTTTATTCTTCTCTATGTATCTGGATTTTAAATGGAACATGTATATCTTGTGGTCATGTGAACAATATTAATACAACTTGTCTATATGTTAGGGAAGTATGCATGGCTTTTCCCTTCTTATCCGGAAGATTTACACTTATTCAATGGGAAGTTAGTTGATCTCACATCTCGCTTTGGTTGCTATGTCTCCTCCTGGCATTTCTCTATTGCTGTCTTGGGCATTATGAGAGGCACAATGTTTCAGAAGATTTTTTCCCCTCAATGTTGCTCTCCCCTGTATTTCACCTTCCTGATGTTTTGATGTTGCTGCTGTCCTGTTTGTTTTCCTAAGGAAAATTCTCCCTCACATCCCCTTCTTCCATCCATGCCTGTCTGGCAGCTGTCATAGGTCACTCGCCAGCCCAGTAGAACAGGATGGGAGAGGAATGGCTGAAAGGTCATTGCAGTTGTGAGTCAGTCTCTGCTGGAGGTGGGCACTGCGGTTTCAATTCATGAACACCACATGGCCTTTGCGGTGATTATGCTGTGCTCCAGATGCTCTGACCTCAACATGCTTTCTGTCCCTCATCCACAGGTAAAGTGTGTTGTTTTCTTTGTGTCTGCACTGGACAGTGTGCTTCCTCGAGAAGTTTAATGTTTGACTCCACAGAGAACAAAGGAGAAGGTTGTAGATGAGGCTCTCTGCTTTCTCTTTCTACTGTGCCTGACCTTGCCCACCCTATACAAATCTCCAGTCCTATTTTCCTTCTAAACGAGAGTGAGGTTGTGGACAGAGGGCAAGATATTTGCCCTCCTTCCACCACTCTGCAGTTCTGCATACTCAAGTAGGAATCAAAGCCAGGCCTTAAAACTTCCTCAAAAAAGTTAACTGGATCCTTCTGGTGAGATTTTAGTGGGTCTGGCATCAGTATCAAGAGAAAACAAAATGCTTATGCTACTGACTCTTTTTCATGTGACCATCTTTCTTTATATTTTAAAATAGTTGGTTGTCTCAATTCTGATGAGTCCAAGGACAACTGTGAATTTGTAGATCTTCTATTTCTTTATTGAGAGGAAAGGAACGATGTTCTTTTCAAATTTTATGTCCCAGTTAGAAGCCAGAAGACAACTGTTTTACTTTGGGTTGTTTTTCTTAAGCCATCATAACACACAGCTCTATTGCATAGGGGAAGAAATAGCTGTATATAAAGCAGTAAGCTATTGTTTGATATACAACTACTTTTCTTGAACTTTCTATATTTAAATGCCCTCATTACAAATATGTAAGTGCTAGAGATGGGGATATGGTGCTTAACTTGGATTAATCATTCCACATGATGCACAAATATAACATCAGGTTATTTTTGTGAAATGGCAGAAATTCATGAAATTAATGTCTACTCTGACATTAATTGTGCTACCATATGACAGAAGACTTTAAAATTAGATATTGTAAAATCCTGTTTGCAGTGGAAATTATTTAGTTGGAGAAAGCTGTCCTCAAATTTCGCTAAATTAGCTAAAGTAGTGAAATCAAATTATTAAGTAATTTTATCTTAGTAGTTATGTTATTCAGGACATTGGATGTCCTGAATCACTGTTTCTCAACCTGTGGATCATGAAAGAATGACCCTTTCACAGGGGTCGCCTAAGCCAATAGAAAACATGAATATTTACAATATGATTAAGAACAATAGCAAAATTACAGCTGTGGAGCAGCAACAAAATAATCCCATGGTTAGTGTCAGCACAGCATGAGGAACTGTGTCAAAGGTCATAGCATTAGGAAGGTTGAGAACCACTCTCCTAAATGGTAACTAACTAGCTTATATCTGTCCAAAATAAACATAGATTAGAAATTTAAGTTAGGAGTGTTTAGTTTGAATAAATTACCTGTGAAAAGGCTTTCTTGACTACTTGAAAACAGAGGGAGTGGGGGACGTTTTCCCTTAGCAAACAAATCTAAGAAAAGGAACCATGATCTAAGAGTCTGGCTGGCGTGTTGGCGCCCTGTGGTGTGATTCTGCCTTAGACACATTTGATCCGTGAGATGTTCACAACATGGATCAGTCTCCTGTGAGATAAAAGACTTGTTTATAATTAGTTTGATAGTGATGGAAAAAGACTTTTAATTAGATTTTTTAACACAAAACGGGGAAGGATAGCTTTTGGGTCTGTAGCCTTGAAGAGCTAAGCCATCTGCTTCTAGCCAGCTATCCCCAACATGTGATTTGCAAGTTAAATGTCGCCAGCTGATGACATGTGGCACTTCTCACTTCCTTAAATATCTTACTCAAAATGAGTTTGCTGCTCTGCCACTTGGCTAAATACTAAATGCTCTCAAATGCTGAGCTTGGGTTTTCAGAAGTCACGGCAACTGCTGCCGTTTTCCCTTAGCAAACAAATCTAAGAAAAGGAACCATGATCTAAGAGTCTGGCTGGCGTGTTGGCGCCCTGTGGTGTGATTCTGCCTTAGACACATTTGATCCGTGAGATGTTCACAAGTTTACAATTTTAAATTTCTCTTCATGATTTTAGGGTAATGAAGTAGAGAGGACAAAAAGCCACTTCCCACAGTTTCGGTTTGTATCTGAGGGAAGAAGAAAATGCTCTAAAAATGAAGCCAAAATCCTATTTGAATCCATCATGTGTCATATGTCAGAACTGAGACTTTCACTGCAGCCGTTCTCAAATATTTCAACCACCAGCACAATGCAGCCTTAATCCCAGTGGCCTACAGCTGCAAAATTGTTTCTCTCAAGGTTTTAGGCTTACAACTACAGGGTTTTCTTTAGAATTATTGATCCAAACAGGCTTTAGTTGAGACCATACCATTTCTTCAGGCCTTTTAATTACTCAACTTCCATTAGCTTCCACTAGAATCTTCAAAACAGCTTAGTAAGAGCTAACAATTAAACTGCATAAGCCAGATCACTGAAAGGTGATATATATTCGCACCTCGCCAATCATACCAAAATTTGTCTACCTGTAGTCCTCATGCTTAGCTATAAAAGGACAATGTGGGGCTATTAGATTGGAAATGATGTACTCTATTGGTCTCTAATTTTTTGAAAAGTTGTTTGAATCTCCTATCTGCCTGCACCTTTTGAATATGGCTATCCAATGTTCAACAACCAAGGGCCACTCTAGATAACACTTTGATCTGACAGCATATTTATGGCCTTCTTTACAACAAATATGCAGAATTGCATCACACAAAGATCAAACTTTAGGTCCATTTTTTTTTTTACTATATCCACACTCTATGATGCAAAGCCCTTATGCACCCCCTAAACCAGACAACATCCATTAAACATTCAATTATGATAGGATTTCTAAAGAGTATGTGGTCAATTAGTAGGCACAGGAAAACTGAAATGCTTGTAGAACATAAAATGTAATCAGGATTTTTAGAAAACCTGAACTTTCTGGCCTTAGCCCATGAAAACATAGCTGATTTTAAACCATACCTCAGGAACTGAGGTCCCTCCCATGTTGAAAATTAAGTTTTTAATCGCTGGTTTGTGGCAAGATAAGAAATGAAGTGATAAAAGCTAGGAAAATTCATGAAACTTGACCCAAGCTCATTAACAATTAGCATACTGGGTTGTTTACAGTAGGTGAATATTAATCTCAGCCCATAGATTTGCTTTTAATATTCTAAAATTCTCTATAATGAGTTTTCCTAACTACTGAGGCTTCAGATGATTCAATTTTATAGTTGTAAAAGATACTCTAAACCCTAAAATAAAGTCTTTCATGGCTCTCCATACCATCAACATCATTAGTGACCAGAAAAGTTTTATTCTAACTCAAAGATATGTTACTATGTACATGCATATATATGTACATATGTTTGTGTATGTTTCTGTGTGTATGTGTCAGTACATGTGCACTCACATGCTCATGTTCATGCCAAATAACTGCTTAAGAATTCTAAGTACTTGGGTGTACAATCCAAATTATTCCTCAGCTTTAGGAGACAGATTCTGAACACAGAATTTGCCATGTCCTCAGCAGAGAGCTGCTCCCTGCATTAGCTCCCACATTTACGTGCTCCTTTTCCTCCTTTGTCTCTACCATTTTATTATGTTCCTGTAATGTGTTCTGTTCTCATGAAGCTGAACATGTCTCATCAGCTGCAATGAGTCATGTGACAGCCAACACTGCCCATGCCCTCAGACTCTTGCCCAAGTTGGTGACTCTTCCGTGTGCCTCAGTGCCTCGGTGACTGATGGTGTGAGGACAAAGTCCCTTATATTCCTAGTTGCAGCTAGTACCCTACCAGGGTTCCAGGTGCCGAATCATTGGTGCTGTACTAACAGGATTCCAGTTATTCACCTGTGTACCATTTTTTTATCTATTCCATTTAATGTTGCTTCCATAGCACAGACAAAAGGCAAAATTCCAAAAAGTTCAAAGATCTTGCTTTGGCTTTATTGGTGATTCTGCAGTCAGCAACATAAAATTTCTCAAAATAAGAGTACATGTCCCAATGAGCAGGACAGGAGAGAGTGGCTCCCTAGCCAAGGAAGGTCTGAAGGAAGCAGACACAAAGAGTAAATAAACAAACTGATCATGTCAGACTTTCTTGCCTTGTATAAGGCTGGACAATGGGATATAATAGAAACATAACAACTGGCTGCTGTCACAGTATTTATATTAGCATTTTACAAAGTTAAAGGCAGGAAAAAATCCTTTATTGTGATGGTGGTTTAAAAATTGGCCTATTTGGAAGTTTTTGCTCTTATCTCTCTCCTGAAATCCCAGGAGGACAAATGACAACTTTGTTTGGTAACTGTGTGGCGCTTTGGTCTAAGTGACTCTGTGTGGGTGTATAATATGATTTCCTTAGAACTCAGAAGTTCAGTCCAAAACAATGACACAGTCTAATTTTTATTTCACAGCTGTTTCTCACAAAATCAACTTCCATTTTAATCACTGCTTAGCAACTGTTTCTTCCCAGCTTGACTGGTACAACAGTGTTCATCCTTTTCCATCCTGTGAGCTACTAAGCAAGGCCAGTCAAGGGCTTTGTCTCAGGATGATGATGCTGGTAAAGAAGACAGGGTCTCTCTCTCCCTCTCCGTGATAATTTTTATGATCCCAAATGAGATGGAAGTTTTCGGGAGCCATCTTGCTACCACTGTCTGTCTGAAGGAAGAACCAAGAAGAGGCGTGGTATAATTCTGAAATATGGTCTCCCAAAACAGTAGCACCATGTCACTTTTTATACGTAAATACCCTCAGATTAGCTTAAAAACCCAGTTCCTTGGTAGGTGTTACATCTCGAGTGCCAGTAGTAGTTCTGAATATTCTATTGAATAATTCAATATTACTATCTCCACACCTTGTATTTCTTCAACATCATTGTAGTAGAGAAATAAACAGAGTTCTAATTTCATCTTCCATCTGTTTACATTCTGTTTTTGTTTAAGTTATATCTCTGATCTTTCAGACTAATGATCAGAAACAAGCCTTCAGCCTTTTCCCTATAACCACCGTCAGAAAAGAAACAAACTACTTCTTGCATTCCCATTTTCTTCTCATGACCTTTCCTGACAATAATCAGCCTAATCCTGCTCTTCAGCTACATACACACACATACAAATGTACACATCTGTACAGAAAAAAAAAAGATCTGGGGCAGGAGTGCAGTGGGTTGATAAGAGTCATCTCAAAACTATTCTCTACTATCAACAATAGCAAAATGTAAACATCAAAGTAGTCAAAATGCGCTTTCCTCATTAGCTGCTCACAGTACAGCAGGGGAAGGAGCTGAGTCTCATTCTAATTAACCCAGAGGAGGTCAGGCAACCTGCAGCTCCATGGAAACCTGCCAAGGTGTCAACTGTAAGTGCGATAAGCTGTGGCTGCTCACTGGCAATTCCAGAAGTGGGGAGTCTTGTGACAGGACCCTGTCCGTCCTAAAAATTATATTTCCTATAAATGGTCTTCAGATCCTTGGATAAGACACACAAATCTCCAAGGGACAGAAAACGTGTTGTAAGAGGGGTGCGGCTGTGTTCCCGGCACCTGAGAGGAAGGCGGGCCCTTTTGTTCCTTCCCACCTGGCTCTTGGCCTCCAGCTAGCTTATGCCTGAAATAACCACACGACATTATATTAATTTAAATACTGCCTGGCCCATTATCACTAGCCTTTTCTTGGCTAACTCTCACATCTAAAACTAACCCACTTCTGATAATATGTATTGCCACTTGACTGTGGCTTACAGGCATGACTCTAACCAGTGTCCATCTCAAGCCGGAGCATCATGGCATCTGTGGCAGTGCCTTCTTTCTCACTGCCTTCTATTCTGTCTACTCTGCCCACCTAAGGGCTGACCTATCCTACAGGCCAAGGCAGCTTCTTTATTAACCAATGAAAGCAACAGAAATAAAGACCCTCTTACACCAAAAAGGACCATTTAAGACTTTCAAGTACTCCCAAAGAAAGAAGCCTAGCATCAATTATCAGTGGTCTGCACAAACCATTGGTTCAGTTTGTTGCTTTCATAAATAGTTTTTCAGACCTGTTTTCAAACTTTTCCAAAGGAGTCCAGGTTGTCCTAGGAGCAGTTCCTCAGGCTGCCAGGAGGTATAGAGAAGTAGAATCAAATCCCAATGCAGGGATTTGATTAATGTACCTTTGCCAAAAGTTCATTTCAATTCTCAATACCTTATTTTTTTCAGAATGCAGAGCAAAACATAAATTGTATAATTTAATCCACAGACACCCTTCTGATGTTGATATCATTATTCATCTTACAGATTAAAAAAAATCAAAGCTCTAAGGCTTAAATGACTTGTCCGAGCCCATATACTGAAAAATTAAAATGTGTATTGCAGCCCAGATTTCTGACTAAAGATTATGTATTTCCTTGCATCACCCAGAACATTGTCTCCCTACAGATCTCCCTAGTTTTTCATGCATTTTTCTATAACTAGTTTTTGCAGAAGTGCACATGCCTTTAGATGGCAGGATTCATAATATTTGAATAAGAAGGGAAGAAAACCCTACAAATCATCAGAAATATGTGATTAACAGGCAGCAGGTAAGCAAGCTAAAAGTGTGCAACCCACATCCATTGTCATCTCAGCAAATGCCTTGGTCCCAAAGCTGCTGAAGGGGGAAATTTGATTATCTTTGCTTCCCCAGAAGACTGATAAATCGAATGCAAGCTGCCATTGTTCCAGATACAGCCGACTTTTCTGCAGGATTTTAATCAGCAGCAGCATTATGTAACATATGGGAGTGATTTGGCTGAAAGGAGTCTCCAACTGTCACTGGAACATCCACCCAACATGAAAGGAAAATAATAATATGTAATAATGGTGCTTCCTTATCGAGAGAGCAGCTTCCCTCTGACAAACTCTGTGGTTTACTGTACTACATCCTTAAAACATCCTGATACTCAGGCAGGAAGCCACTTGACTGCAATCTTGGCTGTTTACTCTCTGATTCCAGTAACATTTTAATGTCTTCCGTAGCTCTTGCTTTATTCCCAGTATAAATCCAACCCTCTCCCACTTTCCAAGTTATTCCTTTCTCTTTATTTAATGATTGACATTTACCCTCTCCTCTTTACCCTTCTGTTTTCTTTCTTGTTACCATTTTTTTCCTTTTCTTATATTATAAATTTCTAGATAAGAAATCGGATTTTATACAACAATTACATCTAAACTTCAATTATTTTGACCTATTTTTTCAGAGGAATAGTAAAATGTGTATATTGTTTCATTAATTCATTCCCTTAATTGCCAAGACTATATTAAATGACTTTGTGTGGGAACTCAAAATCACATCTCACATAGTCCTTTCCTGCAAGCATGGAATACAAAGAGCTAATACAATGCAGGAACAAAGCAAAATCTGAAATGAAGCATCAAGGTTCTTTTTGAAATGTTTGTGCTTTGTTTAAAGTGTACCAGTGAATTGATGAATTAGTCAATAACAGTTTAATCTCTTTAGTTACAAACAGAGTTTATTGGAGGGCAGAGGGAGAAAGACTGTTGTACAGTGTGATGGCAACACTGTTTCAGTGAGGAAGCCATGAAAGAAGATAACTGCTTATGGGACTGGAGAGCTTTCTGTGGGTAAAGCACCTACTGTGTAAGCATACAGAGGACATGATTTTGAATCCACAGATCTGAATAACACTGAGCACGGTAGTACACATCCATAATTCCAGTGTTACAATGGTGACATGAGACCCAGAGACAAGAGACTCTCCAGAAGACTGAGGGACAGCTAGCCTGGTGGAGAAAAACAGAGAAAGCATCTCAACAATGTGAAAGATGAGAAACAACATATAAGATGTCCCTCTGACTTCCACTAGCACTCTATAGCATGTGAGCACCCACACTCATATACATAGACTTAAGGGAACACACATCGCACACACACACACACACACACACACACACACACACACACATGTTATAATCTTTTTCTCTTGTCTCTGACCTACTTATCTAGATTTTAAAATATGACTTCCAGGACCATCAGAGAAACTGTGGTAGGTATTGCGGTCATAGTAGTCCAGCTATGTGTTAATGGAGACAGGGTCCCTTTGTTTGTCCTGGCTGCCCAGCTAGCTTACACCCAAAATAATCACACAGAAACTGTATTAATTAAAACACTGCTTGATCATTAGCTCTAGCCTCCTATTGGCTAACTCTCACATCTTGATTTAACCCATTTCTATTAATCAGTGTTTGCCACAAGGACATGGCTTACCGGGAAAGATTTAGCATGTCTGACCTGGCATCTCCATGGCGTCTCTCTCACTCTGCTTTCTTCCTCCCAGAATTCTGTTCTATCTTCTCTGCCCACCTAAGTGGTGTAGGAGGGTCCTTCCATATTTCTGTGCTTTCATTGATTGAATAAAGAAACTGCCTTGGCCTTTTGATAGGGCAGCCCTTAGGTGGGAGGAGTAGACAGAATGGAAGGCTGTGAGAAAGAAGGCACTGGGCAGACGCCATGATGCTCCTATCCATGATGGACGTAGGTTAGACTCATGCCAGTAAGCCACGACCCGTGGTGATACACAGATTTCTAGATATGGGTTAAAGCAAGATGTGAGAGTTAGCCAAGAAAAGGCTAGTGGGCCAGTCAGTATTTAAATTAATATAATTTTTGTGTGGTTATGTCGGGTATAAGCTAGCCAGCTGCTGGGGCAATGGGGGCTGGCAGGTCCCGCTCACCCCTCACTACTACACCTAAGTTCTGCCCTATCAGGCCAAGCAGTTTCTTTGTGATTAAACCAATGAAAGCAAGACATAAACAGAAGAACATCCTACATCAGCTATGGAAGGAATTCTTAAAGTAATGACACTTGTAGAGGAAAGACCACACTGATTTTATACAATGTTAGCATCCAGTAACAGAATTTTTCTTTCTAATCCAATACAAATAAAGTGAAACAGAACTATTCCACTAACATCAACAGAACAATTCAGGTCTATATATGAGAGTCAGATCATTTGGGAACTTGGAAACAATGATACTGTGCATGGGGTTTTCACCCTAAGTATATAGAAAGAATTAGATTGAAGATGTACTATAGGTGAGTTTGTAATATATGTATTACCTTCTGTATTTGCATAAAACTTTTCTCTTCTGTTTACTAATTGTAGTACCTAAGATATCATATATGTTAAGTGTCTTATGCAGAATTAATAAACCATTAACAAGACATTATTTTCAAATATTCCAAAACAAAATTAAGAATTATTTATTTAGATTGTTGTAAAAATGTCAATAGATTAGGAAGCTATAACCAGAAAATTAACTGAAACTATAAACCAATTGTGTAATACCTACTTGTTGACCACATAAAACATATTTGTTTGTAGTGGCTTGATAATGTAATTACAAAAAAATCACCATTTTTCAAGAATTTTGAACAGGAGTACTTTAATTACATCATTTACAGTCCTTCTCTCCCCACTCCTCCTGTGTCCCTACAGTTCCCTTGATTCTATGACTTCTTTATCATTTTTACACATGCATATTCTATATGTATATGTATATAATATATATGTATTCTTTTAGTATTGTTCACATGTACATGTGTTCAGGGCTGAGCACTTGGGATTGGATAATCCACCAAGGGGCTCATTCCTGGGTAAGACTTTTCAATTTTCTTTTAAGATTTATTTTTATCATAAACTAATATTATGTGTATCTGTCTGTGTGAGTATGTCACAGGTATGGGTGCCCTCAAGGCCAGTGTTGACAGACACTTGGGAGCTAGAGTTAGAGACCTTTAGGAGATGTCTGATGTAGGTGCTGAAAACTGACCTCAAGTCCTCTTGAATAGCTGTACACATTCTCAACTACTGAGTCTCCCCTCTGGCCCTTGATTTTCCCACTCTTAGCAACATTATCCAGGCTTTCTGGCTAGCTGCTTCAGTTAATATCTCCCAAGCTTTTTCAGATTTCATAAAGTAGAATTTTCTTTTTGTCTGTGTGAGTCCCACTGCATAAGTAGATTGGAGGAGCAGGAAGCTCTGTATTGTGAAGCTGAACAGGGACAATATTGTTGCCCCTTCCTTGGTTCTCCATTATCACTCTGATCATTTGTAGCCAGCAGGTGGAAGAAAAGAGAAGGACATTTTCTCTCCCCTTTATAATCACAGCACCTAGGACATCATAGATGCTAAATAAGTATTGCATGTAGAAGGCATAAACAATTCAGGAGACAGCCTTTTCAGATGTTACTTGTGCTTCATATAGGAGGTTATGATTCAGGCATAAAGATGAACATATTGTCTCTGACCACATTCCAGTTGCTAAAACTTGATGTGGGAGTGTTCTCCTGTATTTTGTATTACTCTTATTGGATGAATAAAGAGCTGCCTGGCTTATAAGATGGGTCAGCCCTTAGGTGGGCAGAGTAGACAGAATGGAAGTTCTGGGAGGAGAAGAAAGGAAGTGAGCCAGATGCCACGAGCCACCGTCGCAGATGGATGCAGGTTAGACCTTTCCGGTACGTCACCACGTGGTGACTTACAGACTTTTATAATGGGTTAGTTTGTGAGGTGAGGGCTAGCTGGGAAAAGGCTAGTGATATTAAGCCAGGCAGAGTTTAAATGAATACCATCCTCACGTGGTTATTTCGGGTGCAAGCAACCAGTAGCTGAGCGGGCCAGTGGCTGGGGGCTTGGGAGCCAGGCAGCTGGGGAACACAACACACACCTCTCCCCTGATCATAACAAAAACTGTCTTTGATTTTATGTTGGTTGAAGATTTTTTCCCTTAAAATGAAAAGGGCGCTGTCAGTTTTTTAAAGAAATAAATGACTGAGACAAAAGTGAGGAATTCAATCCTCCATGCTGAACTGAAGAAGAATTAGAACCTGGAGACATGGAAAGCTGAGGAAGTATGTAGTAGCATGGACAGAATAATAAAGCCTTGACCAAGTTAGTAGGAATAAAGTGAGATGATGACATAATATGCACTGTTTTGTTGAATGAGCACAAAACACCATAGCAGATTGTTGTTTCACTTATTTTATACATATTTACATATAAGTATATATTTAAATTTGGGTGGTCATCAAGTTATATGATGAATGCTTGTTGGCTGATTAACTTGTTTCCTAATGGATTATGGCAATAAAGATTTAATTGTGAAGAAAGAGTACAGAATGTCATGTCTGTAGGAAGTCAGGGAAGTTGAAGAAGAATCAAAGAAAATGAATACAAGAAATATTTGGGGATTCTGTATCTCACACTGAGGAGTTTAAAGTCAATGTGTGACAACAAATTAGGTATCAAAAAAGGAAAAACTTCATTCTAAAATATTTCCTTTAATGTATTTTGTGTGTTCAGCACAATGTCCTGTATTGAAATGAAAATGAAATCCTTAAATTAGTAATTCCATCTTGGTTGTGGCAACTGGTTTACACAGTATGCATATTGGGAGAGGCTCTAAAGATTTTACTTTAAATGTATGGGGGAAAGGAAATGGTTGCCAGTTAAACAGATATTGGAAATTAGCTTTTGCCAACTTTTGGCCTGAATTACAGCAGCTAACCAATGCCCAGAAAGTCTAAGATACACAATGAAAAAATCACTTCTGGGACAAAAGTGTCATTAATCCTTGGACAAGCAATTATCTACAATTTAAAGCTCTAAATAGACATTGTGTTTTCATTTCCTGGTTTCCCAGACCAGAATAATCACCCAGAAACTATATTAATTCCAATACTGTTTGGCCAATGGTTCAAGCATATTTCTAGCTAGCTCTTATATCTTAAATTCACCTATTTCTATGTGGCTTACTCATAAGGTTCTGGCATCTTTCTCCTTTGGCAGGTACATAGCATTGCCTACTCTTTCTACATATCTCTGTTCAGATTTCCCAAGTGGCTTTACTCTGCAAAGCCATTGGCCAAAACAGTATTGGCCTCAACCAATTAAAGCAACATATACAGAAGGACATACCACATCATCTCCTCTTTTCTATCTAATTAAAAAGAAAGGTTTTAACTTTATCATAACAAAATTACATAGATAAAAATTACATATATATAAAAGTTATCAAACAAAATTATAGTTATAATATTTAGTTCATTTACATTTAGCAAATTAAGTAATCTATTGTCTATCCTATCTTTGGAAGTCTAAAGTTTTATATCTAATTTATCTTTTATCATAACTAAGGAAAACTATAATTATAAATATATAGTCTTCAACTCCATCAAAGACTCCAGAAGAATATAATATTATCTAAGTAAACACGAAGTGCATTATAAGCAAATTTCGAAGTTCTAGAAATGACACAGACATCTCAATGCCTGGAAAGTCACCCAAAGTTCCTCTGTAACAATAGGGCATCCATTTTCCGTCTAGAGGCCCATAGTATCTGGCAGACTTTTCCATGAAGCAGGAAATTTGAAAGATTGTTTCACCTATATTGGAAGCTTGTCAATCACTTTCTTCTGTGTCCTGCAGAATGCCTGGAAGACTCTTTTATAAAGCAGAAACCCTGAAGGACTGTCTCATCTTTTTTTTTTTTTTTTGGCAAGATCAGCAGTTATTTTTCTGTGTGTCCTGCTTATCCTGTTTATACAGCATACCATCAAGCAGTCTAGAGAAGAGCAGTTACTTGCCCAAATGGCTAGCCTTGTCACATTGAAGGCAAATTTTATAACGAGTTTCTTCAATGCCCATGAACTTCTCTGAAGTAATTGGTGCTGGCAGAAGTAGACATGTCTCACTGTTGAGAAAAGTCTAAGTTCTTGAAATCTTTTAAATGCAATATTCTGTAGGTATTTGAAGTGTTGAAGATTATCTAACATATATATATATATATATATATATGAACACTTCTGCATTGCTGGTAGGAATATAAGCTGGTACAACACCATTGGATGTCAGTGTGGTGATTTCTCAGAAAATGAGGAAACAACCTTCCTCAAGACCCAGTAATGCCACTTTTGAGTATATATCCAAAGGATGCTCAATCATGCCATAGGACATGTGCTCAACTATGTTCATAACAGCTTTGTTTGTCATAGCCAGTTCCTGGAAACAACCTAAATGTCCTTCAACTGAAGAATGGATAAGGAAAATATGGTACATTTACACAATGGAGTACTACACAGCTGAAAAAGTAATGATACTTTGAATTTTTAGAGAAATGGAATGAGCTAGAAAGCAGTATTTTGAGTGAAATAACCCAGTCCCAGAAAAACAATTATCACAGTTACTCACTTATAGGTAATTTTTAAACATAAAGCAAAGAAAACCAGCCTACAAACCACAATCCCAGAGAACACAGACAACAATGAGGACACCAAGAAAGACTTACATAGATCTAATATAAATGGGGAGTTGAAAGTAAAAAAGACAAGATCTCCTGAGTAAATTGGGAGCATAGAGACCTTAAGGGAGGGTTGAAGGTGGGAGGAGAGAGGCAGGGAGGGGAGCAGAGACAATGTAGAGCTCAATAAAAGTCAATTAAAAAAACAACAAAAAAAGAAAACCTAACTAACATGACTACAAGTTTGGCTATTATAAATTACTATTAATCTGTAATTTTTAATTATGCATTACATTTTAAGTGAGCTGTATAAGCATAATACCTAAAACAATAATAGAAATACACATGTAACAAAATTGACCTTAAATTTGTATGTATAAACCAAAATCCACACCAATGTAAAGCATTTATTGCTGTATCATATCTTCTTCTTTTCTCTTTCTTTCTTTCTTTAGAAATTGACTCTAAACATTAACCATTTATAGCCAACCATTTTAGAATGAAAATAAACATTCATAAACAGTTATTTTGAGAATTTGGGTATAGTTTTTGTCAACCTGTTTTCTTTATTTTTTATTTTTTATTGTTAAAAGAAAAATTTACATTTACTCCCCTTGTTCCCTGCCCTCCCGCTCCCCCCCTACCCCACTGCCCTCCCCCTGCTTCCTTAAGATGGTGCAGGATACCCTGTCCTATGGTAAGCCCAAGGCC
>JAQHUG010000195.1:2349422-2359943 GCA_028555095.1 Dicrostonyx torquatus | reverse complement strand
AAATAGAACAATGGAACAAACTGCTATTTTATGGGGTTGCTTTAATATTAGCCTCTTCTACTATGCTAATCAAACACACACTCTACAAAGAAACCACATTGTGTTTAAATAACTATTCTCTTGTTCTTATATAGTCACCAAATAAAATTTTTCTAGTGTATTGGTTAAAATGATAACAATATTTATGAGATATTTTTTAGCTTCTGTTTCTATGATAATGTCACAACGTTTTATTGGCCAAATCGTCTGGGTTATTAGCTGCATACAGAGTGCTCAGCGCTCTAGTATTACACTGAACACAGACTTTATCTTCAGCTATTGGAGGTTGAGACCCATTTTGAGTCCAGATGCTTAAAGTTGAGATTTTATTCCTTCTGGTAAATAAGATGCACCTCCTTCTTCAACAAGATGGAGTAAAAGTCATACTTACATCTTTGCACTGAACAGTAAGTCATTTAAGCTCTGGTCAGTAACTTGTGCTTAAGTAAGTAGGGCTAAATATGGTCTAACACTAGTCTTCCCTTGCGTACAGTCCCCCTATAAATTCCATCCTCAGCTGAATCACAGATACAGAAATTGGAGCCTGCCCTGCTCAGAAAGACAGCCTCTTCCTGCCAGACTTGATCAGGCATTGTGAATTCTATAGACTTTCCTGTATTAATACGCTTCTTTAAAAGCCCTCCATAAACAGGATGACAGTGGGAAGTATGCTCTTCGCTGATTGCCTGGCATAAAATTCATTAGCTCCCAGTCTGCATTCTTCCAGCATCATTTATAGCTCCAAGAAAACCAGAGACAGCTCCAAAGGAAGGAAATGAGCAGTGAGCTCAGAAACTCATCTCTCCTTCATTTTGATAAGAGGCCTCGCTCATTTCATTGGAGTTTGACAAGCAGCCGCAGCAAATTCATCTCCCAAATTCTCTTTGCTCAGTGGAAAAGACCCTTTTCATAGAAGCTCAATTCTGTGGTTACATCATTAAACTGTAACAAAGAAACAACTCCTATTTCCCATACTCTTGGAGGGACTGCTTACTTGAAAATGACCACTCTGAGAACTAATTGTTTCATCATTGAACCTGATGTCCAAGAGTAGATGCTATCATTCCTGCTTCGACTCCAGTTTAAGAGCTATCTGTTATTTATACTTAGATTGTTCATGTAAATTTACTGAATTATCCTTTACTGAGGAATTCTTGCTCAAATGACTGTAAAAATGCATGCATGTCTCACGTTTTACACACATCAGTTGCACGTATCTTTCAGCGGCACCTGCCTGTTCCAATTCTCTAAAACTGCCCAGGAAACTTCCTCCTAGTTGTATCATGGTTAGTATTGAATTTGGAAAAGAATTTTCAAACAAACAGAGAAGGTATTCTGAACACAAGAATATTTCTCATCCTTAACTTGATATCATCCAGATGATATCAGCTGCCCTCAAAAAGATAAACAGTGAATAACAGCACAATAATTTGATTTTGAGATTTTTAGTTTTTTAAAGAATGATTTTTTAATTTTCTCTTTCTCTTCTCTGTGTGTGTGTAAGAGAGAGAGTATGTGTGTGTGAGTGTGTGTGTGTGTGAGTGTGTGTGTGTGCAGTTACCAAGCATTAGGTTTACTTAAGCTGGAGTTGCAGACAATAGTGAGCTACCCAATGTGGGAATCAAACCTGCAAGAACAATATACAGTATTATCCACGTATCCCTTGTCCAGCCCTCCAAACCTATTTTTATTAAGTAAGAAGTGTATGCTGTAAATCCAGAGAGTCCTACCTATTGACTAGAATCTTGGTGCCACCAGTACATCAGTCCTTGCAATGAGATATTTAAGTCAGGTCTGGTAAGCAAAGAATGAGCACATCCCACTTTGCTAATACATATTACCTATGTCATCCAGGAATTTAAGAAGTTCTGAAGCTACAATTTGTGATTATTATTTATATTACAACTTTTCAAGTTTATAAATGAATTCTTAACTATATTTAGCTAAACAAAATAAACTCCATCTTGCATGAAGTATTGTTTTCTTAAAGATGATTTTGTGTCTCATCAAGGATCAGATGAAATACTGAAGAACATAATGGACTATTTATCAAAAGTGGAGTTCTAGCAGCCTAGAAAATGTAAAGTTATGGTTCAATTTCCAATTTCATCTACAAACATTTCACCCTGGAGATTTATTTCTATAAAATGTGACAGAGTAAAAAGAATACAGAATGCAATTAGTTACTTATTAAATTGTACTCTGCACTTAATATTGTAAGCATATTTAAAGAGAAACTTGTTTTTTTTTGTTTTTGTTTTTTTACTTACCACAAAGAAATACCTAAAATACACTTGGAGTTAAATGCAAAAAGTAGTACCAAGATGGATAAAGTTGAACAAGTCATGTAGTATTGTTAGAGTGTTTATAATTTAATGAAAGAAATTGAAAATGAACAATAATGAATACATATCATAGAAATTGTTACATATATGGTATATGGCAGTACAGAACAGAAGTTAAGAAAACCTTGACCAAAAAAAGTCATTTTAGATACTCTTAAAAGATGACCAAATACTGAGAGGAAAGTACAATGTTTTGAACGTAAGAATCTAGTCATTTAAATTAAAAATTCAATGAATGTGTATGTGTTTTTTTAAAGTTATCTGCAAAATACTAATGATAAATGTTCTAATGCAGCCCAGAAATAGTACTTGACAAAAAATTTGTGACTCCACAAATTTTTGCTCAGCCACATTCATTACTAGTCTATTCACAATAGCTAGGAATGAAAACAACCCAACTGTCCTTCAGCTGATGGATGGATAATGGTAGTGTGGTACGTATACACAGTAGAATACTATTTTTTTTTTTTTGGCTTTTCGAGACAGGGTTTCTCTGTGGCTTTGGAGCCTGCACTGGAACTAGCTCTTGTAGACCAGGCTGGTCTCGAACTCACAAAGATCCGCCTGCCTCTGCCTCCCAAGTGCTGGGATTAAAGGCATGTGCCACCACCGCCCGGCTGGAATACTATTAAGTTGCAATGGAAAGTGAAATCCAAAGGTGAATGGATAAAAATAGAAAAAAACACCAAGGGAAGTTAGTAAGATTTAGAAAGATCCCAGGTTCTCTGTTAGCTGCAGTCCTTAGCTCCAGACCTTCAGATGTGAGTACACTACAATGAAATGACCAGAGAAATCAGAAAACCTTTGAGGTATTGCAGGTGGAGAGGCTTCAGTAGGATACAGGATATATGAGTAGAGATTTGAAAGATAAAGAGAAGCTGAAAGATGGGGAGCAGGAAATTTAAAATCCAAACTACTCTTAAAAGATGTTGCAGAAAGGTGGAGAGGGTGGCATCTAAAACATTGCCTGAAGGGAGTGACCTGCTCCACTGTGAGATTTTTCTGAGGCAAGTGATGGGGGAGGGGCAAGTCCAGCACTGTGAGACTATGAATTCTGATTGTCACAGTATGAATCGGAAAATCCCTCCTGTGGATTAGGCTTCATATCCAATCAGAAATCTATGTCTTCTATTCAGAGTGAGTACTGGGGAAGGCCCATCTTAATTGTGGATGAGACCTGTAAATGCATGCATGAATTCCTTGTTCACTGCTCTTGACTGTGGATCTACTGTGGCTTCAAGTCCCTTCTACCTTAATTATCCCACAATGATAAAATATAATATGAAATTGTGAATCAAATAAACCCTTTCTTCTTTAAGTTGCCTTTACTCAGGTACTTTACATTTCACAGGAATTGAAACTAAAGCACAGACAATTGTCAATCCTGATCAGAAGAAGCAATTATATATTGACAAACACTGTATGCTACTATTTACATTAGCTGTCATCCACACTTAAAGTCTGATGGTAAAGTCATATTTCATCATGTCTATGTCCAGAATGCACTTCTGCAAACAACATGGTAACATGCTTCTAGAAAGCCAGTTCAGTTTTCCCAAGGAAATTAGCTTCCATAGGTACATAAATCAGGCTGATAATTCACATTGTACTTTCTGGAAGTTAATCTGGGAGAGCATCCTTGTAAGTACAGAGTGGGCCAAGTAGACCTTCCAACATCAGAAACTGGAGTGGAAATGTCAGGATACATCTGAGATCTGCACAGTAGAAGATGCAGAATATTATTACTCGCTGTAACCCGTTAAACTTGCTTGCAAAAGTGAGCTGCATAGTAAAAAAAACTGAGGATTTTTTTAAGAGGAATAGTAATTATTGTCATTTTCAATTGTGTCTCTGGCAAGTAGAGGATATTTATAAGTTGACTATGGTGTTTATATATATATATATATATAGATAGATATAGATATAGATACATGTATGAATGACTATTTATGGTGTTTTATATATATATATATATATATATATATATATATGAATGACTATCCATTATATATATATAAATGACTATTTATGGTGTTATGTAATATAAACACTCAAAAGGAAATGCCCATGTACCAATTCCCCCAGTTGTATGTGAAACTTTTTCTGTTTTAGTATAACTATGGGACTCTATGGAAAGTCTTGAAAGGAGACAACAATATGAGAGTCCCCAAATGTTGCAGGATATATGATCACATTTCTGAGATGCCAAGAAAGAGAGAAGATCAGCAAGTTGCTCCTCAATCACTCTGAGTTAGCAAGTTTTCACCCCAGCCTCTGACTCCTGAGTTTTCATTGGTAAACATCATGATATTTAATTAAAAATTACATTTGGTGGCAGCCGCAGGAGGTGGATCTGGCAGAACATAGAAGTCCTGCTGGGCCACTTCCTGAGAAACAGTCTAGTAACTGCAGTGTCACAGTTACTTGTATGGAGACCACTTGTTTGCTTCCCAGCCACCCAGCAGCACAGAAATAATCATACAGAAACTATATTATTTAAATCACTGCTTGGCCCATTACTTAAGTATATTGCTAGCTAGCTCTTACATCTAGAATCAATCCATCTCCATTGTTTTATATTTTACCATGAGGCTCATGGCTTAAGGGCAAGGTTTCAGCATGTCTGGCTTTGGCAGCTCCATGATTTCTCACTGACTCCACCTCCTTTCTTCCACCATTCAGTTTAGTTTTTCCCGCCTAGCTCTACTCTACCCTATCACGGGCTCAAGACAATTTCTTTATTAACCAATGGTATTCACAGCATACAGAGGGGAATCCCATATCAGTTACTGATTGAAAAAAAAACAGTAGATTCAGGTGCACCTGCTGTGTTGGCAGTAAAACAACACCCAAACATGCATGCGTCAATTAAAAGTGTCAAAGCCTGTAGAAACTACAGAGCAATATGTGTCTACTAGGCAGTATTTCCTCTTATCTACAGCACACATCTGCCTTCCTTATCTTTTATACCAGTTCAGGGTACACTTCTAGTTACTCAATGAAATTCCTAATTGCCTGTGTGAATGTGAGTTAGAGATGTTCTCTGTTCATGCCTATATCTGAAGGATGTGCTCTCGAGCTCCCAGGTTGTAGATTCTGTACATCAGGTGACCCATTCATTCTCTAAGATCGACAGTGCCAGATGGAAGCAGTAGCATCAGAAACAATGAAAGACTCCAGCATAGGTAAAAAATACCACCTTTAAATATTTAAAGGAACATCCCTGCTGGGTGGTGCATCATACACTGATAGCTACTGTAGAAAATCGCTTCTGATTTAGTGACTAACTGAAATGCTCTCACACAGTTGTCAATACCAGAAATCACACGTCAGAATCTTTTGGGTTCAGGCAGTCGTGGGCTTGTGATCGTTATTCTATGGTCACATTACTTTGCCTTGTTCTTTCAAGAAAAATTTCCTCTGTGTAGTGGCATTTTGTTTGTATTTTAATAAATAAACCTTGCCTAAAGATCAGAAAAGTAAAACAACCTTACTGGTCAGCCTTACAGACAAGGCCGCAATGGCATACACCTTTAATCCCAGTAGCCACATTGACACACACCTTCAATCCCAGGAGCAACACTAGCATGCCATAGAAACCAGGCAGTAGAGATGCATGCCCTTAATCTCAGAGCTAGGGATGATTATTACACAGGAGGAGGCAGCTCTCATGCACAGTCTCATTCTGAGATTCTTGGAGGTAGGATCGCCATTTTCAGACTGAGGTCGACGTAAGAGCTAGTTGCTGGCTGCTTTGCTTTTCTGGCCTTCAGTTTGAACACCAATATCTACCTCTGCATTTTTATTAATTGTGCTTCACCTCTGCCTCTCAGTTGTAAGATACACGTAATCACAACTAGGTCTGCTCATGTTATCCCATGTCCTTTATTTCATCACATGTATATAACTGATAGTTAGAGGTTCTGAAGATTAGGAAACAGACATTTTTTGGTGTCTCACTATTCAGACTAATAGAGATGAAGATTGCTTGACTCCTTAACAGGCAATAAGAAGAGTTTAACAATGATAGGTGGTAGTGATGCATGCCTTTAATCTCAGCACTTGAAAGGCAGAGGTAGGAGGATCTCTGTGAGTTCGAGACCAGCCTGTTCTACAAGAGCCAGTTTGAGAACAGGCTCCAAAGCTACAGAGAAAACCTGTCTTGAAAAACCAAAAACAAAAAATTTAATTAGAACTCTAACCCGCACATAAACTTAAAAGATAATCAGTTTCCTCCCGATACCCTCAAAAAGCTCTCCGCAGTCAACATTTGGAACCATCTTCACCACATTATCAGTATGGCAAGCTGGTGTAATGAGCAGTATGAAACCTTACAGCACTCCATAAAACTTTTTTACAAGACCCTTTCTCTCAGTCAGTGTTCTATTGCTGTAAAGAGATACCACCATGACCACAGCGACTCCTATAAAGGAAAGCATTTTATTGGTGCTTGCTTACTGTTTCAGAGGTTTAGTCCATTGTGATCAGGTCAGACACGATGCTGGAGAAGCAGATGAGAATGCTACATCTGGATCCATGGCAACATGAAGAGAGAGAGAGGGAGCCTGGGCCTGGCTTAGACCCTTGAAGCCTCAAAACCCATCCCCAGTGACAGACTTCTTACACCTCCCAACCCCTGCAAAGTAGTACCACTTCCTAATGACCAAGCATTCAAACATATGAGCTGATGGAGGCCATTCTCATTCAAAGTACCACACCCTCTTATGTTCCAAGTACTTTTTCCATATGACTTGGCATTTAGTAAGTGAAAGATGAAGACTGTATATTACTGGCATAATTAATAAGATATGTATTTAGTGATTCATTGTAGGTGCTATTTTTGTTAGTATTGATAATAGGAATGGCATTCGCCCTTGGGGTTCAGTTTTCTTAGCTGTTAAAACTATACAACTATATGTTATTATATGTTACAAGAATATATGGCAAAAATATTGCCTTAAAATTGCCTATAATTACTTAAAAACATAAGTTTTAGATTTAAGAATGTGTATGTATATATAGATATAGATAATCAAGCCATATCAAAGAAACAATTTTAAAAGCATTCAGAGTCGTAGTCAAATAAACAAAATCACTTTTGTTAGAACACTGATCATGACATACAATAGTTGGAGCTCTCAAAGACTGAGTTAAAATTTTCCATCTAAACAATTAATAATAAAAAGCAAGTACATGAGCATATAAAAATGGTATACAAATCAAACAATTGCTGATAATAGCTCTTAAAGAAATTTATCTTAAAACAGTACTTTGATATATATATACATGCAATTTAATGCATATTAAAGATGAAAGCAGATATAGAAAAATTATTCCTTCTGAAATTCCAAGCAGAGCTAAATCACAACACAAAAGCAAATAAAAAGAAAAACATGTTCATTTTTTAAATTACCACTCACAAATACTTATCAAAGAGTTGATTAGGAGACAATTGAGGAGAGGTTAGAAATTTATGTTAATGAGAAAGTAGGATGCAAGAAACAGTGGCAAGCAGAGAAATCAGCAAGCATAATAAATCTAATCAAGTATTGTGAAACACTAATTATAATGACAATGCTATGGATAAAAAGCTAAATAATAAATACTAAAAAGTGATGGCTAACATATTTCTATGGGTTAGAAATTCCTTAAGAGCATGTATAATAAGACTTGATTCTCATAGCAAATTTGTGATAACATTACTAATAACAGGTTCACTTACTGATGGGGAGACCAGACCAGAACAGACTTACCAGCTTGATTAAGAAACCACATTTGAAAAACAGCAGACCCAGAGTGAGAGCCCATTAATCACCAATATCCTGATCTACTACTGGGAGTTATAATATAGAAGAAACATTCTGAGAAAAATACCAAACATGCAGGCAGTACTTACATTAATATGGAGAAGGATGATTGTAATTAAAGATTTGTATCATTCTGAGAGAAATTAGAGGCACTGATTATATCTAAACTTTGCTCTGAAAAACAATAAGTAAAACAAACCAGTTCTTTTTAAAATAGTTAGGAGGAGGTATTGAGTAAATTTTCAACATATACACTCTATGTCACAATCCTTTTGTTCTTGAGTCTGTACCAGAAACTCTTACACCTATATTGCAAAATATATGTATATGTGAGTGCATGCATGTGCACATATGTGTGTATGTATTTGTGTGTATTCATATACATGCATATTCTTGGAAACAGGGTTTTGTAATATGATAATATTGCAAATGTTATCATTTGTATTGAAAGATCAGTGGAATGAGGCTTTTGATATTCTCAGTAATAAAACATTGTGAATCAGTGTAAAGAAATGAACTCTTAACATTTACCACAATATGAAGAAAATCAATAAGTTTATTAATATTAGGGAGGTGAGTAAAACATTTTCTGAGTTATACAGGAGAAGCATCATAGTCCAACCATTACAAGCTCTCAAATCTTCCCAGACGTAGAGCCTGATGCTAAAGGGTTTCAAAACATTTTGCATTGAAAATATTTATAATTGAGATCCCTAACAAATAAAATCTATGCAAATATTCTGGCCCTTAGCATTTTAGATAAGAGATACACAACCTATAGCATTTTATTGAATTGCAAAATGAGGTAATCTAATACTTTGGGCACAAAGAATAAAATAACATAAAAGAATTCAAAATTATGATGAGATAATACAAGAACAAAGAGAGCGCATAAATGGATAAAAGCTGTTTTGATATTGTGCCTCTTGACCTGCTAGATGGACTCCACCCCAGTGAATGAACAAATCAACCACACCAGGCTGGTTCCAGTGATGAGTGTGTGTCACAAACCGAGAAGAATTACTTTCTAGACTTTAGAACAGGCAAAAAAGCTTAAGTTCATGGATGTGGGTTCTATAACAAAATCCAGGTTCAAAAGGAGAAAAAAACACTCAAGTTCATTTATTATATGCCTCACAGGACAGGGGAGCTTGCACAAGGAAATGAAAACTCAAAAGACAGTTAAACCTAAATGTTTTTATAGTGATATAGTGGATAGTAGTAGAAAAATATAATACCCCCAAAATCATATGAGCTGACGGTAATAAAAAGAGAGAAACCCAGCAGGAGCTATTAGTCCAGATTCTTCTATCCTTGAAAACAAAATCTTTAGAGAAAAGAATGTTCTTACATCCAGGTTTACAGAGGGCCCTTCTATAGGAAGGTTCTAAAACCTGTTCATTGCCAGGCCATGCAATCCTTCCTAGATTTTACACTCTGCTTTATAAAATAAGAATGGGGGAAGGTCAAAGACATCCCTAGTGCTCCATAAATTTCCTGAAATTCCACAAACTTAGAGCAATTTGAGTAGCACATTCCAAATCTTGTCATAAAAGTACATTAATTCCCCATGGGAAACATGAAGACATGACAAGCCATGAGTAGCTGAGCATCTTTAAAGAGTACTCAGAAAGAATCAAAGAGGAATACAAAATGAAATCACCTAAGAGCTAGGCATTAAACAGTAAATCCTGTCCTCATTCATTCGGGTTACTCTAGAACTCACTGTGGACAAAAATGAGTTTCCTGTCTTCAATTTCCAATTTTGTTACCAAGTCACATTGTGAACTGAGGGGTAATTGTATTTCATGGCTGCACAGAGCAATTTAGCATGTGTGAATTCATAATCCTCATTGTATTTGTGAAACTACAGTATAGTAATACCTCTTAATGCTATTACTATTCACAAAATAAATACTCAATAAAAGGTCCCTGCTATTATTATTACTGATTTACATCCAGTGTATGAATAACATGAAAGTTAGCATCGTATGATGCAACCAAACATTGGTCTTACATATTTGTTGGTGTGATAGTTACTTGATGGAATTTCTAGCGTAGAATTCCAAGACCGTGCCATAGTGATTTGATTTCAGCTCTTCTGGAATTAAGTGTAAAAATCAATAGCTATAAAAACTTATCCAAACAGTTCTAATGAAGGTGTGACTTAGAAAATAGTTTGACACATAATTAGAAATACTTGTAACATGCCAATCAACTGACTACAGATTTTATGTGACTTAATATACTTAAATATCTAATGACTATAGGTTACTTAGGCATCTCTAACCTACCACAATATCAGTTGAGTCAATCTGAAAAAAAAATAT
>JAQHUG010000195.1:2311233-2325409 GCA_028555095.1 Dicrostonyx torquatus | reverse complement strand
TTAGCCAAGAAGAGGCTAGTGATGGGCCAGGCAGAGTTTAAATGAATATAGTTTTCATGTAATCATTTCAGGTATAAGCTAGCCATGTGGCCACGGCCAGGAGGTAGGTACTGGGAACAAACAGCTGCGCTCCTCTCAGGTGCTGGGAACACAACCCGCACCTATTACTACAGCCAACATATAAGGAATTCTGTTTAAAAGACAGAGAGGAAGAGGGAGAAAAGAGAGATGGGGAGGAAAGGAGGGTGGGAAAGAGAATTTTTTGTTTCTTTTGAGAAATTTTATATCTTCAACTTTCATAATACACAGTAGCATTGTCATAATAAAATCCATTACTTTATATACTCATTATTAAAATTTAAAAGATTAAAACAAAAAAACAGCATTACACAAAATACTAATACATGTTTCATTGATAAGAATCTCTGCATCAGGGAGGTTTATTATTGACAAAATTTCCATCAGGGATCCTAGTTGTGTCCATCTTCTCATTGTTATGAACAAACATCTCTTTATGCCTGTTGTCTCTTGGTTTCAAGACATCTACAGCATTGGACCCTCAGATCAGTGTGAGAGAATGAAATAATAGATAAAGAATAAAATAGGTGGAGACAGAGAATTGGTCGCTATTGGTTCAAAGACTTTGTCATATTCTCCTGAGAAGGATGCATTGCTCTTGAGTTTTCATTGATGCCTCACCTCTGGGAACTGTCCCTTGTGTCTCTTGTGATTATAAAGCTAATTTTCAAGCCAGTTCATTATTGACACAGACAAAACCAGGATTGCTAGGGTCAAGGAATGAGTAAGCATGTGACCATAACTACCATGCTCTCTCTCTATATATATATATGGATGCTGCAGGCAAAAACAAAAATGCAAAGTATCCAATGTAAAATGTCAGAAGATAAAAACAAACAGCTTGGGAAATGAACTAGCAAATAGATGCTCACAACAGAAGTAAAGAGAAATGGAAATGAAAGTCAGTTTAACATTTGGCTAAAATAAAAAACTGAATATTGACAATTACTTGGTGAGGTCAACTAATTTTACTATAGTTTTTGAGGTTATAATATAATTACGCCACTATTTTCTTCCCTTTCCACCCTCCAAACCATCCCATATGCCCTTCTCCACTCTTCTTCTTTCTGTTTTTGTTTTTGTTTTGATTTTTGTTTTTCAAGAGAGGGTTTCTTTGTTTAGTAGCCCTAGCTATCTTGAAATTCACTTTGTAGACCATGGTGACTTTGAACTTACAAAGATCTGCCGGCCTCTGCCTCCCATGTGCTGGGATTAATGGCATGCGCCACCACACCTGGCTCTCTGCTTTCCTTGTAATACAAAGCTTTTCTTTTATTAATTGCTATTTCATGAATATATGTATTTGGGAAGGTGTGTGTGTGTGTGTGTGTGTGTGCACATGCACGAATGCACACATGTGTGTGCACATGTGTATTCCTAAATACAACCTGCTCAGTCTGTATAATGTTGGTTATATGCAAGGTTTTTAGGGTTAAACGTTTGATACTGGATAACTGATTGGGGTACTGTTCTCAGAGGAAGACTATTTCTTCCACTCTCAGCATGCCTTAACAATATTCAGCCATTCTGGAAAATCTCTGCATACTGCTATTTGCATACTGATGAGAATACATAACATTTGATCACAAATATTAATAAGGAGACATTTCAAAAATATCAACAATAGTTACATGCATTAACAACTGAAATGTCTCTCAAAAGACAAGGGAATTTGACACAGTCATATATTAAACTGCTAAAATTGGCAGAAATAAATTCACAATGATTAAATATTTAGTATAAACAATTACAGACTTACTGGTTGAAGCCTTTCACGATCAATCATTTTACATAAATAGGTATAAAAAGTCTGATAATGAAGTCAACATGTGTGTTTAGTAAAAAAATAAATAAATAAGCAAACAAAACTAAAAAATTTATAATAGTAGTTTTCTTTTCTCATAAAATTAAATATTTTACTTCTTAAATATATAGTAAAAGCATAAATTTTATACATAAACTTGTATACATAAACATTTTATCTAAGCATAATTCATATAAGTAAAAAATAGACACACATATATATATATAATTGTATAGTGTATGTATCCTTTACATAACTGTTCTACTGATATTTCTTAATAATTAAAATAATAACTAGAAAGTTGGTGATTGTTGTAACTTTTTAACACAAGTTCAGGATCAGAAAGAACAGGAAAAAAGATGTGAAATAGTGAAGATAATGAATGACTTAGTCTTAAAACTAACGTGATCATCCTCTAATCAGACTATTTTAAAATATTGATAATATTTTGAACATTTCAGGCATATTTGAAAAGATGATTGAATCAAAATACAGGCAAAGGCTTTATCTACTGATATAAAAATATATTCTAAGACAAGAGTTTAAAAACGCTATGGGGATGAATATAGTTTTGGACTAACCAGTGTTAGTCTGGCCATGTATGTCTGAAGTCAGGTTGTAGATGGTTGCATTATTCTCTTAATTGTTTCCAGGTTTCTTTTGAAAATGGGCACATGTGACTATTCTGCTGCTCGCTCTAGGTGTACACTGGGTACAACTAAGTTAAACTTAGGCATTAAACAGAAGGTCATCTCTAGCCACTGGTGCTGTGGCATTAAGTTGAAGGTATAAAATCATCTGTTACGGTTGACATCAGGAACACTAGCACTGACTCCGATGGTGCTGCCCTGATGGAGTGGGTGAGTGAATTACGACAGGAAACTGAAGAAGTGTGGAAAGGGAAAGGGAAAGTGAGTGAAATGAGAAAATACAGGTAGGAAATTTAATTAGGAAACGAGAATAAAAGATAGGCTATAATATAAGAGAAGGGGGTGTCAGATATTTTACTTTTAATGGAAATTGGAAGTGTATAACTGTTCTGGTTCAACAAAGCGATCCTGTTGAAATCATTGTTGCACAAGTATTTCTGATTCGGTGTTGAATGCATCATGACCCTGCCCCTTTCCCTTCTCTCTAGTCTATATAGTGTGAATTTGCCTTTAAATGCTGATGTAGAAGCTCACCTAAGTCAAAAGTCGTGCTAGACTACCTCTCTAACATCTTGGGTAAGCAGTCAGTCAGTTGGTGCTCATCTCTCACCTCTTAGATCACATTCTTATCTTTCACCTTAATATCAATGTCTGGAATCAAATTTCATTTCCTTACCATGGTTCTTCTGATGACACATACCATTGTTCTGTGTAGTTACCAAATGATTGTCTAATGTACACATTGAACTCATCTAATGATTTATTTCCCAGCAACAAAGCTTAATTTCTAAAAACAATTCATTAGTAAGTCTCAAGAAACAATTCTGTTTTCTATTTATATATACTGGCACACCATACTATTGCAATTTTCAATCTTAACATAAACCTGCTCCATTGTCATTGGGGATTTCTGGTGCCAAACTAAGTCTTTTAAATTCATCATCCAAACACCTTTTATTATGAAGGCCCTTCAAGTTTATCTGATTTTTAAATAATATGAAGAAATACAGGTTACTAACCATTAACTAGCAATTTTCAGCAACCACTTGTGTGTGTGTGTGTGTGTGTGTGTGTGTGTGTGTGTGTCCTGCCCTCCCTTCTCTTCTGCCATGGACTGACTCAGGGGAGCCCCTCAGACCGTGGGAGAATCAGGGTCTTGGTACCAGGAAGGCACAAGGTTGGCAATGACAGACAGACACAACACACAAGAGAGTGGTTTGAATCTGCTGCAACTTTACTGAATTCGTGTTCTCATTATATAGTATTCAAACAAAGAACAAACCAGAAGTTCATGTATCATTAGTTGTCACAGTATGAAAGCTTCTTTAGTTACATCAGCGATGAGCAGGTGTTAGACATAACACATCCTTAGAAGGGGAGCTCTTATCCTTGGGAACATAAACATCAGGAAAGTGGATACATGTTATCTAGGAATAGAAAGCTTCTGTCTCATAATTGCTATCATGGCCCTTCATTTTTTTTCTTAACCCTTTTTTATCTCCTCTAGTGACTCTCTGCATCTGCTGAAATATACTTGTTTATACTTTCTTATGCAGCAGGCACCATGGGGGTTGGAATCTAGAAAATCTATCCATAAATGGTAGCGCTAAATAATTGAGCTTCTGTCCCTCATATATCACATACTATGACTATTAGCCTCCTATCTTCCTGTGTATGGAATGGGGTCATCTGGTGACACAGTTGTACTCCTGGGTGGTTCCCTCCATTTATCCGCTATCATAAACTTTATTATTACAAGAGCCTTATATGTTGGAATACTCAATCTTGCAAGGAATTTTTCCATAAATCATCAGTCTTTTCTAGGAAAAATTCCCGCTGCTGTAACTCATCCAAAATGCCGCCCCCCACTGATCTCTCCTTGCTTACAACCAGAATTTGCACAAGGGCTTGAGTCACAGGAGGTATCTTGAGCACTGTTTTAGTATCAAAATCAGAATTATTATTTCCAGGAACATCAAGGGGTTCTCTGGTAAGATTATGTGCTTGGCCAAGTACAGCAAAGAACATTATCAGGAAACAGAAAGAATAGCAGAGGCAGCTAACCATCTATGAGAGAGGTGAAAACACAGTCTTTCATTCGAGTTCATGACTTGAGCTAATTACCAAGGAACCACTGAAGGCTTATCTGCAAATGGTATGAACCTCCCTTCCTGTGTCCTTTGAACCAAAGGCATCATTGTCAAGCAGGCAACACCGCTGTGGGTGTGGCACTCTTCCTTTTTCCTTTGAGACTCAGTTTTCCTATATATCCATGGCTCATGATTTTCCTACCTCAGCCTCCCCGCCTTCCAAATTGTATTTAGTCCATCTAAGACATTAAATCCATGTGATCAATACTCAGATCTCTTAACTGCAATAATAGAAAGGTCTTGCATAGGATTTTGGTACATTTCTCTTTTCCAGGAAACTTTTATTTGCTATCAAAGAAAGAGAATGAGGAATCCTATCCAATCAATGTCTTACTCATGGATTTTCTTTAATCCTTCCAGCTTTCAGAAAAAGAGGCATATCAATGTATCATCATACAAATTTTTACAGGATTTTTATTTCACTGGATTAGTAAATATGACATTTCTGAGCTACAGTGCAAAAACAGCTCAGTTCCAATTTTAATCCCAGACAGAAGTAAATTAGAAGAGATGGATACAGACCAATGAGAAGAGAAATCTAGGAATGTACATAGACACAAAAGACCTTAATGTTTTCACACTAGGGAAAACAAAGCCAGTGTATGAACCAAGCATATTGGAACAGTTGCTAGCAATGCAGATGTGCTTGGGCAGAGCCTGACAGAGTTCCTGGGACACTGATTTCCACATCTCCAGAACTCTTCCTCCTGTGAGTCTACCCCAGCACCAGTGAAAAGGGGAGGTTGACTGTTTTAAGTCTGAAAGCATGCCTTGGCACTTTCCATTAATAAAACTGAAGTTTGAGGAAATGCATTGCAATGCTGAAACCTAACTCACCTGTTTCTGCTTCATCAAGTTAGTAAGAAAACTCAGGTGTGATTTGTGGTCCATCAAATGCTTTTTCTAATGCCCTACAGAGAAATAACCCACAGCTGACATTCTGATGACATGATGGGTATCCTGTTTTATAGTAGTAAAAAGCAGGGATCGAGGAGAAAGACTTCAAATGAAAGGAATAAAAAAAGAATAAGAAGTGGAACCCTTGTCCTCTGGTTTCCCAAATCACAGAGAAGAGCTATGAAGTCAGCAAAAGTGCAATGGGGTAAACCAGAAGGCAAAAAAAAAAAAAAAAAAACAAGGAAAGGAGAAGAAAGTGATTTCTTGATTACTGATATATGTACCATATTCTCCACAGATACTTGTTTCAAGAATTTGCATCCAATTTATTACAGTTTAATCAACAGAGGTGGTACTTTTGAGGTCATACCATGTTTTATCATAGACTCTCTCAGACTTAATCTCCAAACAGATAATCCTGGAGCCGGTAGAGACGCTAATCAATTTTTTGAAGCCTTCTATGTAGTCATGGGTATGCAAAGCACAGATCTCACATAGACATTTATACACAGGTGATACGGTCACACTTTTATATTTAAAACATTATGAAAATAACTTTCAATTATCAAGTAGAGTTCATACGTTTTCAAGAAAAATATGTGTTTTCCCTCCATTGGATTCTTGTCTAGCACCTTCTAGTACCATGGAAGCTAGTACTCAGGGAGGAGGCTTTCAAGGAAGTTACAGTTCTGGTCCTCTGGGTCCTTTGTTCAAAGTTTATGGGATCTTCAGCAACATAGACTTACTTTCTACCTCTGGAGAGAAAGCAAGGGCAGCATCAATAGGCTGTGTATTTGAGAGTCTCTTGGACAACCCTGAACAACTCAAAGAATGTTTTTATATGCCTGGTGATGTTGAGGATTTTGTTAGATGGTCTATGGCCTTCTGGGGCAGCATTGTCAGTCAAGACAGAAATTCTTCTCTTAAACTATATATGTATATGTGTATATAGACTTACATGTACTATTGGTATTGTTAGGCAGTTAATAGTATGAATCCTTATGACTTTTTCAGATATCATGACTGTTACTTTACCTTCTCACTTTATCTTCTTCCCCTTCAGTAATTAAAGTCCGTTCATTTTGTTAACCACATTTGTACCGTTACTCCCTTCTCTGGTGTTGAACTCAGTACCTAGTAAAACAGTTCACACTACAATACAATGAAACGTCCAAAGCATTGTTTACTAAGTGGTAATTTTTATCTTTTGTTGTTGTTATATGCTGTTGTTTTCTTTCATGGTTTGAGACAGGATCTCATTATACAACTTCACTGGTCTGGAATTTACTAGAGAGATCAGGTTGGTTTATAATTTGCAGAATTCCTCCTGCCTCTGCTTCTGCCTCTGCCTCCTGAATGTCAGGGTCACAGGGATGCATTGTCATGCCTGACTACTGCAATTTCTTGAGCTCTGTTGTTATTGCACTGGGACTACCTATTCAGTAATGTTTTCCCATATATGTGTAAAGTATATTACGTTATAGTCTTGAAAGGACGTCAGCTTCAGGAGAGTTTCTGGCTGCCTGAAATTCCTTTCATGGTAATACATGAAATACAAATTGCCTGATGAAATGCACAATAACAAATTAGATGGTCAAGTTTCGACAATTAAATTGCATACAGCTCCAAACACTGTAATCACAAAACTGAAAATAGATAACACTAGAATGTGAACCCAGCTAAAGGAATGTGAAGATTTACCATCTGCAAGCTATCACAGAAGACATAAATTATGTTTGGAGTTGAGTTAGGGGTCAATTTAATAAATAAAGTGACATATAGATCTTACAACGTAAATGCAATTACTAACCTTCTTTTCTTGAGCTTGGAGGTCATTAAGAAATCTCTGACACCACCACCCCAAGTCAGCACCAAGAAGTGTTTTGACCCAGCTGATTATGCAGAAATTATTTCAAACGTCATTTAAGCTAAGATACAGAGAGCATATATTTTAAAACATTAAATGCTAAAGGCTAAGTATTGTATTTCCTACACAAATCAATAGTATATGCTTCTATAAATTAAAAAGTATTCATAATTGTTGGTAGGAAATGTTTTCATCAAAACAACTATAGTTATGTCTCTGAATGCCTAATTCAACAAAGAAAACATTTCTGGAAAAAATACATCAAACATCAAAGACGGAGATTATATCAATAAAATACAAGGAATAGCTTCTAGGCATAGTACCTGTGGCATATGTCAAACTATACACATTTTCCTTCAAAATTCTATAACAAATTCCGCCTGTAAAATTTTCAGTTTCTTTAACCTGATATGAAAACAGCAAATTCTGTCCTACAGGCTTTCATATTCATAATCAAAATGGAACCATGCTAAGGCAATGATAATTTATTCTTTTATGACATTGTTTCCTCTGAGGAAAGCACTTTATAGCTTCTTTTATTCTTCTGAAATTTAAGTGAAAATCAGAACACTTCTTGCCTTTTAAACTTGGAACTACAAATAGCACATAAGATAGTGTCAGTCAAGTCAAAAGAATTCTGCCCTCTTAAAGAGCCAGGGAGTCTCTGTCTGTTGCCCAAGGCCTTCCTGATTTAATCATTGTGATTTCATAAGTCTTGGAAAGAAGAATAAAAGAAAGTTTATTCCTGTGGCTGCTACAATGAGGTTTTAATATTGAAGATATTGAGTCTTGTGGGATTTACAATGGAAGCCTTTAGCAAGCTACACCTCTAAGTTTTGAAGCTGCAAAAACTATTAAATTAAGAAAAATGTAAAATGGCAAACACCTTGATGCAAGGATTTTGCAGCAGGATTTAGTATTAAATGAAGACACCCCATTTCCACTTTGTAATTTTGATAGATGTCCAAAGGGCCTGTTGAAAGTAAAACACAATAAAAGGAACAAAGGCTGGGAGATCATTTCACTGGGAGACCGTTAGTTTATACAGTAGCTCAATTTTGGCAAGTCAATATCAGACAGCTCAAGAAATACTAAAGGAGTCTGTTCCTCTGAAACTCATTTCATTCCTCATCCAACAGCATGCTCTAATGTGTTCATTTTATCATCTCATGAAATTAGACTTCACTTGTAATCTTATACTTGAGGAGACATACCAGGTTAGCTCCAGCCTATAGGCACATAAATATATTGTTTTAAAACATAAATGTAGTGTTTTGAATGTACTAATTTTGCCTGTATGAGTTAGCTTGTAAGGAAATATTTTCTGAATATATGTTCCATGTTATGATCTAAACTAAATTTTAAAAATGAGACCAAGATCAAGACAAGACATAGTTCCCTCTACACATGGCATGCAATCTACCTTTCAAAATCAACAATAAAATACTAAAAAAAAAAAACTGTGGAAGCAGAAGACAGTGTAATTGAAGATTTTGATGCCCTTGACTCATTAAAGACTCTGAATGACTCTAAAGAGTTGATGGATGAATCAATACTAAAAGATGCTTGGTGTTATAAATACCCAGGACCCCAAACAAGATTCCAGGCATTTGTGAAGTCTTAGGACCCAGGAGAGAACAGAGGCTAGGGAGTCAAAAGGCTGTGAATATGAGCAGGAAACCACATGGTTAACCTGAAGACAAAAACAAGCCAAATACACCTAATTTATATATATAGTCGGATTGAGGGCAGGCAGGCTTTATCAGTTAAAATACCAAGAAATCCCCTTTCAAGGGGAAGTACAGGGAGGTAGGAGCAACATTTTATTGGCTGACACGCTGTCAACCAAGTAACATTTGTTAGTGCCAGCTTTCTGGCAGGGATGACAAGACTTGCTGGCTTTATAAATGATGTGACCTTTGTCCCTATGAAGTGGATCCAGGTTTTTCAACCTAAGTTGGGAATGAATGCCTGACTCCTACTGAAAAAAATCTCTGAAAGATGTCAAGTTGCAGGTATATCCCCCATTGACTTGTTTGATTCTGGAATTCCACAGCTATTCAGGATCAATTGCTGTATGACAAGATTTTTTTCCTGGGGAAATGCAAAATATGTCTACTCAGTCATGATTGAGAAATTATACAAACAAAAGAGAAGGTGTCTAAGAGGTTGACATTTAAACATCAGCTTAGATTAAATGAAAAAGTCAGTCAAGGAGAAACCAGGAAGTATGTGTTAGGCTCTGGAGATGATAAGCATTTGATAGAAGTGAGACAGAGAGTGAACCTCGTAAGGAAGCAGGGATTTTGTATCCATCAGGTGGAGTACAGACTTAGATGTAGAAAATAAAGAGTACTTCCAGAACCATAAAGATCCTTCCTGTTGCTTTCCATTACTATTTATGTCCTCTCCTTGTATCCCAGTAAAACTAATTTGTTCTTGTTTTCATAATTTTTAATTCAGCAGTGGTATAGATATAGAATCATAAGTAAACAGCCTTTTGAGATAGTCTTTTTCCATCAAACGTTTTTCTCCAAAGAGTTGCACAGATTGCCAGATGTAACAGTAATGTGCTTCCTATATTCACTGACATTAAAGACTGTTTGACCATTCAGACAGAAGGATATCTATGTACTGTAATTAGAAACACAACTTACATAAGCCTGCATAAGCATTCGTGGACAGATTTTTTTTGCATGAATATGTTTTTTCAGTTCTTTAGGCAAACATACAGGAATAAGCTGATGACTTGCATTGGCTCTGTTTAATGTTTAATGTTAACAATGCCTTCCCTTGTTTTCTAGAGTAGCTGTACAATTCTATATTTCCTCCATCATTTAACGAATAAGCTAAATTTTTCATGTTCTCACTGTGATTTGTGCAATCATTTTCATTTTAGCTTTTTTGAAATGGGTACTGGTTTTTCTTACTATTTGTTTTGTGTTTCCTGGTATAATGATAACAAACACCTCATCATGGACCTTTTTGAGGTCTTTGTAAGCTATCCATAGAAATGGTTATTGTTGCCCATTATCGACTTAAATTTTTGTTTCACATTTAGGATTTCTGAGTTCTTTGTATACTCATACACTAACCTTTTGATGACATATGATTTATAATTATTTCTTCTCAATCTGTATCTTATCTTTTTCAGATTCACGGGGTCTTTCTCAGAATGAAAGCTCATAATTTTTGTGAATTTCAAAATGTTACTGTTTTATTTTATGTATAATGTTCTAATACCAATGCTAGGAACTCCTTACCTAAGTTTAGATCTTGAAAATTTTTCCCAATAGTAGATGTGATTGTTGTAACATTTTATACTCATCTGCTATTTATTTAGGGCTAAGTTTTGTCTGAAAAATAAGACAGATATTATTTGTGCAGTTATAAAATTATTCCAGTGGTTGGTTGAAAATGTTATTCTTTCTCCATCAAATTTACTTTGCAATTAATTCAGACGTAAGTTGTGAGCATATTCATGGGCTTATTTTATGAACTCTATTCTAGTTCGCTGTTCTATGTCTATCTCTCCACTAACATCATATAACATTAATTATTAGAGATAATGTTTCAATATTACATTAAGTTAAACAAAAGCAGGTTTCTCTCATTTTGTTTTTTAATTGGTTTAACTACTTTGAATTCATTATTTTCCATATCAATTTTTAAATATTTTGTAAGTCTTCCTAAGCCAGACTTAAGTTCTCATAGAAAATGTGTAAAACCTTTTAATTGGTGTGAGAACTGGTATCTTTACTGCATGCTTCAGTTCATGAACACACGATGTTTCTGCATCTTAGTTCTAGATCATTTCAGCATCTTCACCTATCAGTGTTCTATAATATCTATCCTTCAAGTTCCACGCTGTTTTATTAGAATTCTACTAAAGTGGTTTTTTTCTTTAAATGATTTAATATGATTGTGTTTGTGTATGCTATCACTAGTACCATTGATTTTGGAACTGTAAGGATTCTAGTATTTGGCTTAATTATTATTGAGCACTGAATTAAACTGTGATTCTAATAGAGCTTCCCTGTATCTTCCAGAGAAGAAAAGGAAAGACCATCATTGATACTGAATAATGGTGGAAGTCTTATCAAAATGTTTCTCAATATTCTGACCCCTGGCAGACATGTGAGTCCTGGTCCTAACTTAGCTTCTAGACTTGAGAGTCCTGGTCCTAACTTGGCTTCTCCATCAATACTTTGGTAAAAATTTAGGAATTTTTCACAACCTAGGTAAGATGGATATCTAAATTCCCATAAAACCCCCAGCCTTTGCTAGCCTGAATAGAGAACTTTCTGAGAAGTATAGGCAAAATATAAAGACTATATTGTAAAACCATCTATCCTGCCAGGTTGCCCTTTCCTAGGTCTGTGGGCCAGAGAAAGAAGATATCTGCTTCATTTTGCTTTGCTTTGTTTTGCTTTGTTTTATTTTGCAGCCGTGTTGACATTTTCAAATTATAACATTTCCAACTCTGAGTGTAGGATGTCTGACGCAAAAAAAACCAGCCAAACTCCCTCATAATGTCATTTCATGAGTTTTGAAATCCCAAGTCAGCCAGCATTCCTCCCTCTACATTTCAAAGTTTATTTGTGTATGTTTCACATACTCTATCTAAGAGGTTGTTGTCCTTAGTGAAAGAAACAAGTCTACTCCATCTTCACAGAAGCAGAAACCTTATATTCCCATTGCATAAACTCCTTCTACTTTGCTCTATGGGAGCGAGAGCATTCTGTGATAGTTCAAGGGCAGTGACCCCAGGCTAAGTACTTATCATCCACGAGAAGTCCTGGAGCTTCTTAGCTAAATGCTTTTCAGTTTACTTGATCTTTTGACGAGTTATTTAATATAATTCTCAATAACCTCCTTGCTATATCTGAATGGATCCAATAGGGTAATGTGATAGATTGCTTGTGGAGGGAGAAAGGAAGAAAGTCCTTTGGGATGACTCTGATGGTGATGCTACTGATTAACATGGAAAAGATCGCTGCAAGGGCTTAGACAACCAAGAGTCTATTTTAGACATATTGATTTATGGATGTCAATGTACACAATATCAAATATTAATAAATGCCTGGAGGTCAAGATGATGATGAGGACAGCAGTTAAGGCCAGGATTTATTAGCCTTTTGGAGTACAGCAATTCCAGCTGCATAGTCAGATGGACATAGACAGAGAAGAGAATATCATCTGCTGACCTTCCAGCAGATGATGCTCACTGGAGATGGTTCTGGAAAAATGTAACTGGAAATAAATTTATGTAACCTAAAATCAGAAATACAGCGAGACAAATCATAGCATCCTTGTCTTACGGTTCATGTTAGAAAACATAGAGCTCTTTGAAATTCTTTAAAATTCAGGCAAGAAATTTTCCCCTTCCACCCATAGCTTTCCAAAAGTTCTGTGATGGATTCCCACGTGTTTCCTGAAATGAACTGAAAATCAAAAGTTACAGTGAGTTCAGCTCACAGCCACGCAAGCACTTTCCCGAGGCAGGACTTAAAATATGCTAATAGGAATGTAAAAACACTAAATTTATTTTATGTCCATAAGATTCACACTGAAATATTCATCTTCAGCTGTGGATCTCTATCTTTATGTTTAATTTAATGAAACCCAAGGCATTTGAATAAAAAGTTGAAAATTTATAATAAACAACTGTTTGTCATGACAATTTATTACTGGCACGCTGTGTGCCCATGGATATTATTTTATAGTGTCTAGATGCAAGCATATAGCATTATCTTTTATATCCATGAACATTCTCTTCTCTGCCTTTGCTCCTTTCCTGTGATGAATGCCCGAACCTTTTGTTCTCTGTCCAGCCCTGAGGATGGTGAGGTGAGACTACCTATTTTCTATTAAGTCCTCAGATCACTTTTGTACAAACTGGACAAGACTAGTCAGCAAACTGGTTAGGTAAAATCAGAAAATCTCAAGAGATACCCTCCATACCTCCTCAGTAAATACAGAAGGCAAGAAAGTTGGAAAAGGTTCTTAGGCGGGCTTTACTACTCAGAATATTTGTGAGAAACATTCATCCCATCAACACAACTTTTTCTTGTTACACTGATGCAGATTTGTTAAAAGTACCACTCAACAAATTCAAATTACAAAAAGTCAATGAATATAGCTCTCAATCTAGTCACCTTTGGGGTACAATTGAGGTATGATCTTTCAAGTAGCAGTCACTATCCTTACCATGGAAAATGAACTTTGTTCTCAGTGTTCTCTGGCCACTCCTTTAAAAACAAGATAAGGAGTTTGTGAGGCCTTGGACTAACTCTATGCTGATCCTATTCCTCAACTTTAATAACATTTTATGTATATGTACGACACTACCATGTCCTCCACAAATGTCTCAGTTATCCTGATGAAATTATTTCCTAGAGTCTACCTTCTGTATCACCTTGTAACTCTAAGCCTGAAGTAAAGGATAGTTCTTTGCAGAAGAGAAGGTATCACATCAAATTTGAAGAGACTTTTCGCCCTGTGGTTACAAAAGTATATTTTTCAAAGAATAAATATCAAATTATCTAATTGAGTATTTAATGACTTGATTTATTACCTTTGAGTTTCTAGATGGCAAGTGGCCCTCCATGCATGCCTTCCTAGGGATCTCCCAAGCATTAAAGGTAAATCTCTATAAGATTGCTCGTAATGGTGGGTAATTGTCTACAAATATATGGTGATTATAAAACAGAATATTCAGTTTCAAAAA
>JAQHUG010000195.1:2292018-2309278 GCA_028555095.1 Dicrostonyx torquatus | reverse complement strand
CCCTCCTGCCTGAGTTGTGTTAGTTGCTTCATCCATCATCTTAATGTATCATAATGTATAAGTACTATTATAGCACTCATTAGATGAAATAAATACCACAGAATAAATATTGAACTTCTGTGTCTACTAGTTTTATTAGTAGCAAGGAGAGATAATTAATATGGTTTTCCATTGTCACTGGGAATATAGCATAATGTACAGTGACTCGTCAGCCAACATGTTTTGATTAGCTAAATCAAATAAGTAACTAATTTTTTTCTACCAAAAGTCTAACTGAAAGCAAAGAATATTATATAAATCATCATATGATGGTCAATTTAAATAAAACTTTTCAATGTATAGTGATGAAGCCAAGTTCCCTAAGTAAATACTAAGTATAGGTTTTGTAAAGTAGCATTGATTTCATAAAGCATTTACATAACTATCTCTGAGAACTCCATAACCATCTCCTAACTGTGGCTGAAACCCATGGCAATCATTCAATCCTTTCTTCCGGTTTACTGAGTGAGAGACTCAACCTAGAACTGTGAGAACAGCTTATGTCTTCTCTACAATGCTTGGGGGCAGGTCTCCGTCCAAAGATTTGAGACTGGAAATGAATGACTCACTAGAGGCAGCTAAACATTCATTAGCTGGAATTTGCCTACTCACTATTGACTGTGCCTCAGCAGTGTGTTCATTCGGGTCTGTGTGTCAAATGCTTACTATTAATCTCTCCTTGTAGTTTTCTGTTTCTTTAAAGCACACATGGAGTGAGTTTTAAGATCAAGAACCCTAGAGATAACAGATCTATTCCTTTTCTGCCCTAACTTCAGAAATAATATCTCCAGTCAAATGTAGTTTCAAGGAAGAATGTCAGTATCACACTCTAGAAAAGCATACAGGATAAACAGAGCTCCAAAGGACAGTATCAGCATCACACTGTAGAAAAGCATACAGGATAAATGTAGTTCCAAGGAGGAATATCCTTCTGCTGCATACAAGAAACACACCTCAACCTCAAAGGCATACATTGCCTCAGAGCAAAGAGTTGGGGAAAATTGTCCAATAAAATGGACCTAAGAAACAAGCTGGTGTAGCTCTCCTAATATCGAACAAAATAGACTTCAAACTAAAGTCAATCCAAAGAGACAAAGAAGAACATTTCATATTACTTACAGGAAACATGCATCAAGAGGAAATCTCAATACTGAACATCTATGCCCCTAATACAAGGACACCCTCATATGTAAAAGAAACACTACGAAAGCTTAAATCACATATAGAACCCCACATGCTAATAATGGAAGACTACAATACCCCACTCTCACCAATGGACAGTTCTGCCAGACAGAAAATTAACAAAGAAAAAAGAGTAACTAACAAATGTTATGACTAAAATGTACTTAACAGATCTACAGAAAATTCTATCTAAACATAAAAGAATATATTTTCTTCTCAGCACTTCATGGAACCATCTCAAAAATTGAACAAAACAAACATCAACAGATACAAAAAAAGTTGGAATGAACCCATGTATTTTATTGAATCAATATGGCTTAAAGTTAGAATTCAACAGAAAAAATTAAAGACTTCCTAAAATTCAATAAAAATGACCACACAGCATATCCAAATTTATGGGAACAATGAAAGCAAAGAGGAAAGTTCATAAAAGTAAATGCCTACATAAAGAAGCTGGGGAAAATCCCACACTAGTAATTTAAGAGAACACCTGAAAATTCTAGAACAAAACGAAGCAAACTTTCCCAAGAGGACTAGATGGCAGGAAATAATCAAATCTAGAGCTGAAATCAACAAAATAGAAAGAAAACAAAACAAAAAAATCAATGAGACAAGGAGTTGGTTTTTCAAGAAAATCAACAAAATAGGTAAACCTTTATCCCAACTAACCAAAAGGCAGAGAAAGAATATCCAAGTTAACAAAATCAGAAATTAAAAGGGGCATATAACAACAGACACAGAAGAAATCCAGAGACATATCAGGTCATATTTCAAAAATCTGTATTTCACAAAATTGGAAAACTTAAAGGTAATGGACAATTTTCTGGATAAATATCACTTACCAAAATTAAATCATGACAAGATAAGCAAATTAAATAGATCTATTACTGATAAGGAAATAGAAACTGTCATCAAACGTCTCCCAACTAAAAAGAGCAAAAAAACCCAAAAACAAATAAACTAACAAAAAGGAAACCCAGGACCAGATGGTTTCAATGCATAATTCTACAGGGTTTTCAAAGAACTAATACCAAAATTTCTCAAATTGTTTCACACAGTAGAAGCAGAAGGAATATTGTCAAACTCTTTCTGAGGCTACAATTACCCTGATACCCAAGCCACACAAAGACATTACTAAGAAAGAGCATTACAGACCAATCTCACTCATGAATATTGATGCAAAAATACTCAATAAAATACTGGCAAACCAAATCCAAGAACACAGCAGAAAAATCATCCACCACCATCAAGTCAGCTTCATCCCAGAGATGCAGGGATGGTTCAACATAAGGAAATCTGTTACCATAATCCACCATATAAACAAACTGAAAAACAAAAACACATGATACTCTCATTAGATGCTGAAAGGCATTCGCCAAAACACAACATCCCTTCATGACAAAGGTCTTAGAATGGACAAAGAACATAACTAAACATAATAAAGGCAATATACAGAAAGCCAACAGCCAACATCAAACTAAATGGAGAAAAACTCAAAGCAATCCCACTGAAATCAGAACAAGACAAAATTGTCGGATCTCTCCATATCTATTCAATATAGTACTTGAGGGTCTAGCTAGAGCAATAAGATAACAAAAGGAGGTCAAGGAAATACAAATCAGAAAAGAAGAAGTCAAACTCTGACTATTTGTTGATGATGTGATAGTTTGCATAAGTGATCCGAAAAATTCTACGAAGTAACTTCTACAACTCATAAATACCTTCAGTAATGTAGCAGGATACAAGATTAACTCAAAAAATTTAGTAGCCCTTTTTTACACAGATGATAAATAGACTGAGAAAGAAATCAGAGAAACATCACCCTTCACAATAGCCACAAATAACATAAAATATCTTGAAGTAACTCTAGCCAAACAAGTAAAAGACCTATATGATAAGAACTTTAAATCTTTGAAGAAAGAAATTGAAGAAGACACCAGAAAATAGATCTCCCATGCTCTTGGGTAGGTATAATTAACATAGTAAAAATGGCAATCTTACCAAAAGCAATCTACAGATTCAATGCAATGCCCATCAAAATCTCAGAAAAATTCTTCACAGACCTCAAAAGAACAATATTCAACTTCATATAGAAAAGCAAAAATCCCAGAATAGCCAAAGCAATCCTGTACAATAAAGGAACTTCTGGAGGCACCACAATCCCTCACTTCAAACTCTACTATGGAGCTACAGTACTGAAAACAGCTTGGTATTGACTTAAAAACAGACAGAAGGACCAATGCAAGCAAATCAAAGACCCAGACATCAATCAACGCACCTATGAATACTTTATTTTTGACAAAGAAGCAAAAAATATAAAACAGATAAAAGAAAACATATTCAACAAATGGTGCTGGAATAACTGGATATCAAGATGTAGAAGAATGAAAATTGATCCGTATCTATCACCATGCACAAAACTCAAATCCAAATGGACCAAAGACATCAACATAAAACCAACCACATTGAACCTTATAGAAGAGAAAGTGGGAAGTACACTTGAACACATCGGCACAGGAGACCACTTCCTAAATAGAACCCCAGCAGCACAGACACTGAGATAAACAATTAATAAATGGGACCTACTGAAACTGAAAAGTTTCTGTAAAGCAAAGGACACAGTCAACAAGACAAAACAGGAGCCTACAGAATAGGAAAAATCTTTGCACATCAGAAAGAAGTACGATCTCCAAAATATACAAAGAACTCAAAAAATTGTTCAAAAGAACAAATAATCCACTAAAAAATGGGGTACAGACCTAAACAGAGAACTCTCAACAGAGGACTCTAAAATAGCTGGAAGACACTTAAGGAAATGCTTAACATCCTTAGTCACCAGAGAAATGCAAATCAAAACATCTCTGTGATTCCATCTTATACTTCAAAAACACTGATGACAACTTATGTTGGAGAGGATGTGGGGTAAAGGGAACACTCCACCATTGCTGGTGGGAATGCAAACTGGTACAGCCACTTTGGATATCAGCGTGACATTTTCACATAACACTAGGAAACAACCTACCTCAAGACCCAGCAATACCACTTTTGGGTATATACCCAAAGGATGCTCAATTATACCACAAGGACATGTGTTCAACTACGCTTATAGCAGCATTGTTTATCATAGCCAGAACCTAGAATCAACATAAATGCCCCTCGACTGAAGAATGGATAAGGAAAATGCGGAACATTTACACAATGGAGTTCTGCACAGCAGAAAAAAATAATGGCATCTTGAAATTTGCAGACAAAAATGGATCTAGAAAACATCATACTGAGTGAAGTAACCCACAACCAGAAATATAAATATAATATGTACTCACTCATAAGTGGCCTTTAGACATAAAGCAAAGAAGAAAGGGCCTACAATTCATAACCCCAGTGAACCTAGACAACAAAGGATTCTAAGCAAAACATACACGGATCTAATGTACATGGGAAATAGAAAAAGACACGATCTCCTGAGTATATTGGAAGAGGGTAGAAGCGGAGGGAAGAGGAAAGGAGAGGAGCTAAGAAAAATATATTGCTCAAAAAAAACCACAATTAAAAAAAAAAGAATTACTATGCAATTTTGATGTATTGCACATCCAAGGTTTATCATAAGCATGAATCTTATTACAGAGAGATTCTCTCTACCTGGGCCTGATAAAAGCTTGCTGTATTTGGATAGGTATCAAAATATAGAAAGTTCAGCAGTCAGTACATAGGTCTAGGCAAACCCTTAGCATACTTTAGAGACTCTGGTCTATCCAACTCTATGAAGCTCCATCTTATATGTTCTTGAGGCCTTGGGGGAATGTTCTAAGATCATATTCTTGGCTTTATCTTTTAATAATAACTATCTGACAGTGACGTGAGTTGGGTCCAGGTTAAAAATTCCTTTCTTAATTTTAGAGTCACTATCCATTTGAAGACGTGAGAATCAAAAACATTTACTTTAAAATGCAATGAATTGTGGGCCCTTTGCATTTAACCATCTTTTCTTCTGTCTCTCATTTCTGTTGCATTGTATCATGAGTACCAAGAAGAAGCTCACAGGCATTCTCCATAGGCTTCCTGGAATAGACCTTTAAGTAGATCATAAAGTTCATTAGATACACCTATTACTTCCATGTACCACACATGTCAATGCTGCTAAACTCCCATGCCTTCATAGCAAGGGTTCCTTTATTTTCCAGTTCTCAATAATGTTTGATGCCTTTCTTGTATTACTAACCAATGGCTTGAGTGTGGCCATTTGTGCTTCCAATGCTAACATAGTACAAAGTCATTCAGGTTTTGCCTAGCTCTTCCTTAAAGCCTACGAGGCTTTGACTACCTCCGTAGTGTCCTTCAACCTTCAGGAATATTCAAGTAGATCCACCTATGAACTGTTTAACTTAATTGGGTCCCTAATCCAATAACCAAAATATGTTCTGAATTTCTGTTGCTGAACAATAAATCACCCCAATATCTACTGGTAATTTTGCTATATCATAGTTTTCAAACATCAAAAATTTGTGCAGAACATAGGAAAAATTGCTTGCCTCAGCTATACAGTGTGCAAAATCTTGCTTGAAGAATTGTAATGTTGGAGATAACTTGAAGGACAACATGTGAGATCATTCAAACTTTGGTCACCTAGATGTCTTGACATTGTTGTGAGTCATCACTTGGGATACTGGCTGAGTTGATAAACCCAGGTCTTCTGACAAGAAGATCTGATCATGGTCTCCCTTTTTAGACTTAATCATCTCACATAGCGACTGGGATCAAAGAATAGGCTACATTGTCTTTTATTACCTATGAAATTCACATGATGTGCCATGGCTGACTTAGTCAACAGAACCCTCAGATTAAAGAACAGATAATAGAAAAAGCCTTCTTTTACAGCACCAAACTTCCAGTGGGAGAAATGTTAGTTATATATTGCAAGGATTATTAGAATGGGAAATATCATGTTGTCATTTTGGAAAACAAAATCTGTCACTAGCATGGGAGAAATGTTAGTTATATATTGCAAGGATTATTAGAATGGGAAATACCATGTTGTCATTTTGGAAAACAAAATCTGTCACTAGTATTAAAAGAAAACAAACTATCTAGGCCTATATACCACCCCAAGTTCAAAGTATCATGAAATCTCAAGTCTAGTTTCTTTGTTTGATTTATTTTCTGATTTTAATGTTAGGAATAATATCAAAATCTTTTACGAGATTATGAAAACTAGTTGAGAGTGAGTTTAAATAACTCACCTAAGTAAATGAATATTATATATTCTGTGCACCTAAATATCTGAAATTTAGGTTGAAGAAATGCCTTCATTCACAGCACTCCTGCATTGAACTAGTTCAGTTCTCAATGCCTGTGTATGTCTTCTTACAACATAGCCTATAACTCTAGCTCTTGTGAGACACCACAGCTCTGGATTTTGGACACCTGTTATGACAGGCATGTACCCATTTATAGACCCATGAACACATAAGCTAAAACTGAAAATAAATTTTGAAAATGTTTAAACTTCTATAATGGCTCATCTATCAGGCTATCTATTATATCCAAGTAACCAATAACATCTTCATTCTCAGAGAAGTTTCAGAAACTCAAGAGATGGTTCCTTTCTTTCAGAAACTAACTTTCATTAGCTACATGGGAACCTTGAACTAGGTATGCAGCTCAAAAAGAAACCAGGTGTGTCAAAAACTGACACGTCCACCGGAAACAGCACAGGCATGCAAGGCAGAGGTACAATTACTACATGTTTGGTTTTAGACATTTATTGACCTTAAGAGTTCAGAGCCTATAATGCCATTCTCATTCAAAGTGAATCATTATTCCATAACTTGAATGTTGACAGACTATCACTCTGACTATTCTATTTAGTTCTGTCAAAGTTTGGAAAACTATATTTAAGGCACTTTCTTTTAGAATGTTTCATATGTTTTTGAAAGAAATATAAAAGTCTAATTCTGAAGGCTTCATTTGTCAACAGAATCTTTTTCAAATCTAACGTCAGAAAGGTGACATGAATATGCAATGCAGATCAAACCTATTAACTTGCACTGCTGCCTTGACAGCAACATGCAACTTCTCAGTGAGGACTAGCCCTCTATCTACAGGTAAGTATATTTAGTTATTAACAAAAGAATAACAAGAAATAAAGGGAAAAAATCTTTGACAACCTTAATTATTAACCTATTTTAGAATATTTTTAAAGATTTTAACATCTCAACAAAGTTTTAAAGATTTCTGTTATTTTAAAATGAAACACAAAAAAATGCATATCAGAATAATGTGTGACCCAAAAATAGAAACTAATTAAGAAAACAAATTTAGTTCCTAGAGTAGGGGACACCACAATAACTGAAACATTCATAAATTTTTATGTCATAAACAAAACATTTAACAAGGAGCTCATTACACTAAAAGAGTCAGATGTCACCTTTTCAACATGAAAACTTCAGATACCTTATAATTATTAAAGTACATTTTTGAATCATCCTTGTGGATTCCTGGGAATTTCCCTAGTGCTGGGTTCCTCTTAGTCCCATAATGGCTCCCTCTATCTCTTTCCTTACTCTCCCTCTCTGTCCTTCCCCTATCTCCACCATACCCTTCTCTAATGCTCTCCTCCCCTTCCCCTTCTCCCCTCCTCCTCCCCTTTCCCTCTTCCTTTCTCCCCGTTCCCCTGCTCCCAATTATCTCAGGAGATCTTGTCTACTTCCCCATGCATGTCTCTGTTAGCATTCTCCTTGTTACCTAGCTTCTCTGAGTCCCTGGTCTATAGACTGAATATCCTTTGCCCCATAGGAAGCCTTATCCTATCCTATGAGTGGATTGGGGGGTCAAGAAAGGTGGGGGGAGCAGAAGGTGGGGAGGGAGTGGGAACTGAGATTTGAATGTAAAATGAGAAGAGATAATGGTTTAAAAAATTAAATTTAAATAAAAAGTACTTTGTAGGCAAGAAAAAAGGGGTGAATTATAGAAGTTTCCTTAAATGATGGAATTTATATAAATTCTACTTTTTAAAGCAGAATGGATATGTATGCTACTAGGAAAGAATGCCTAGGAACCCATTGTTCCTGTAAAATAATTTCGTAGCCACATGCAGAGACAGCCTGTCAGTGGGACTGCCAGTTAGTACTTAATTCATATGTCTGTATGAATTTCTTTCTTCTATCCTCAGCATCTATTCTAAGCTGCATTCCATTATACATAGAGACATTCTGCTCTTTTCTATGACTCCTTGAACAAAATCTGTCTGAGGTATTAAAAGGTGTCTATCAACTAAACAAGGAAGGCACAGAAATGAAGTCTAGAAGAACACGTGACTATTTTACTGCTTCTCCCTGTAGTGAGGATGAGGTATTCGACATTCTCTTCAGAGAACTCCCATTTCAGAATCATCAGACTTGTCATCACCTCAGAGGAACAGACACCCATTTTGATTGCAATGCAAGCTCAAAAAATATCCAGCTATACTTCTGGTACTTCATTAATGACAACCCAATTAAATTCTGTAATTGCTTTTGCAAAAATGAATATTCAGAAGATTGTCCTGTTGGTATAGGATACTAGTGGCTTAGGATACTAGTGTCTATATCTTAGAATTTAAAAATACATTTATTTATGAGAACTGCCAATTTTACCTTTCTAATGCCTTAGCTATAAATTCATTAAAATATTTTCACACATGTATTTCATGAATATTTATCCTACTGAAAATGAAGATATAAAAAGGAGAAAGGAGAAAGCCATCACTGAATTAGATTCTCAACTCCCCCCAGAGAAGCTACATCCCTCCACTGATTGCATCTTCCTTCATAAATTTTGATTTGAATGAAAAATATCATTCATAATCTCATATATGGTAAACACACTAAGTAACTTCATATATTTCATATCATATTTCATATAGTTTATCTGTATTAATGCAAACTATAAGCATATGAATGGTAATTTAAGAATATAAATAATATCATTGAGAAAAACCTTTTGTTTTTCTTCAACATGGGGCCATTTCTCTTTGTTATTTTATTAAATATTGATTTATATATTTTCCATTGTTTTCCTATATATTTTATTACCTGTTCCTCATTTACTTATGAATTTTTCATATGTCAATAATATTAATAAATATCACTTAATATTCATATTTTTATACTGCTTATGTTGCAAGTATATTTTTATTTTTTCCAAATTTTCCATTATAGTTTTTCTCTTTGTGACTTATTTTTTAGGCTTTCCCCACTTGAAAAGTAAATTTACAAGCTTGAATGATGGCTCCATGGGTAAGGGTGCTTACCACATAAGGTTAGTGACCTGAGATAAATCTCCAGAGTTGACATCGAATGAAAGAAGAAAACGTACTTACAACATTGCCCTCTTACTTCCACACGTGTTATGATGCATATGCACACACACAGACACACTCACACATGTGTATACACACACATTATAATAAGAAACAACTTTTAAATCAAGTGTACAGTCTTCTATACTGTCTTTGCACAGACTAAATTTACTTTTACATGACTATCGCTAATGTAATTTTATTTGGTCTTGTGAATAATCTACTTTCATAGGACTTTTGTGAATAAAAAATCTCATCAAAGTTTTATAGAACAAACACCAATTTATGCTCTAATGAATAATTTATTTCTCCTCCTACAAAATTTCCACTTTACAATATGCTAAATAGAGAATGAGAGGAGGGGTTGACACTTTAAAAGTCATTACCCCAATTAATCATGGCAGAACTGTCACCTTGTGACTATTGGTAGCACTTTGATGTTAAAAGTACAAGCTGACACCACTTTTTCCTTCAATACTATCTTGACTATTTTCTCACATTTAATGCTACCTATAAATTTATTTAGGTATTTGAAACCCAAGTTCCTGATCAGTATCGTTTGCTGATCTTTCTCATGAACATCTTACAGTTTGTGTTTTTGTTGCAGCTGTCAGCGACTCTACTTGAACTTTGAATATGATTTTCCCTAGTTTGATGTTACAGTTTGGAATATAATTGTTTTCATAGGTTGATACTTTATTTAGCTTCCTTGAAAGTAACTTAATGTATGTTGATTGGTTTGAAGCTGATTCTCTTAGACTATTCAAGTGACAGGCATCAAGTACCAGGGACACTGTCACTGCTGCTGTCACTGATGCTGATGTGATTGGGTCTCTGTGTCCTGGAAAAGAGTCAGGGTGATATTGGTCCTACTTCATTTCCCAAGCTTTCAACAGGAAACACTCATAACATGTCATTCATGTTATGGGGCTTTATAGATATTTTGATAAAGAATTTTTCAGGATAATGAACAGGAAACTAATTTTCTAGACTTTGTTACCTTACTCACTAGAAATTGCTATTTAAATTGTATATTTTCCTTAAATTATGTATTGCATTAATAAGTTTTATTATTGCTAAACTATTCTTACATTTCTGAGATAAACACTAATTATTTACCATGTATTAGTTTTTAATTTTAATGTTTTATTTATTTACTATTTATTTATTGTGTGTGTATATGCCATGGTGCATGTGTAGAGGTCAGAAAACAACTTACAAGAGTTAATTGTCTCCTTCTACCATAAGGGACTCAGAGATCAAACTCAGGTCATCTGGATTGGCAGAAAAATCCTTTAGTCACTTAACCAACTTGCTAGCCCTCTATTAATTTTATCATTGTTTGATGTTATTGATAGATTTTAAATTTTTTTACACATAGATAGGTTGTTCATGTATTATCCTTCATTGTTTTTCATTAAATTAATCAATAGTTTATTAATGATTTGGAAATTATATACTCTGCATTTCTGTATCTAATATTAGACAACTTTTTATAATATATTATTTTAAACAGAAACTATTGTTAAATGATGTTCCTCAAATGTCCATAAAAAAGCAAGAACTATGGAATTTTTACTTTTAGTTTTCATGTTATTTATTTGCAATTTTTAAGCTATAAATGGTTGATATTTAAGTACTGGTGCTTAGAATAATTACATCATATTCCTTATTACTAATTTTTATTAATTTTACTGTTGCTAATATCTTATATATTCTTCTGTTTCATATTTCTGTTCTTGTAAAACACCCAAAAGTAAACCAACTTTTGTCTATAATTGATACACTTTTATGACTCAATCTATGTGCAAAACAACCCTATTTCTCTTTCACAATCAAATGGCAGGGAAGAACGACAGGTGGAGATGGTTTATCTTAAAATGCAGTTTCCAATATGTTCTTACATCTCATAAATCCAGCGGATTTGCAGCAAATCTAATTTCAATCTATCATTTCCTGGCGTACTCACCTTCTATTTCTCAGGAAGATTTTAAGGGTTTGTTCTTGTCTTTTAGTGTCCTAAATCTCATTAGATCGGGTAGTATTCACAATCTGGCTGAGTGCTTTATAATCTTGCTGAATAATTTATTTAGGCTTCATAATATAAAGAAACAGTACCTTTCGGTTTTCAGAAATGTTTGACCGATATTTCATCTACTGTCAACTGACTGCTTTTGTCCTGTGCTCTGAATGTTCAAGCAGGTAGAGCTGAAATGTGGGACCCATCATCCGCACCTTCCCAGGGCTTTCTCATTTCCATAAGCTTTTATTCTGCACTATGTTGCAATTTCTTAGTTGAAATTTGTTCAAAAAAGTATCTTGACCATGTAACTAACTTCACAAAACAAATGTAAGGATTATAGCCATGCTTTCAGTTTAAAGGGGAAAAAAACCTCACCCTTAAGCTCTGGGGACCATGCTGTTCACTGAGTTCATCGATTTTGCTGTTATATGCCTGACAATTTTATTTACCAAGTAATGTGATTGGTTGAGTTTTAGGTAGGAGCATCCTTTTGAAATCTGCGTATTAAAATGCACCCAGGTGGAAAACTTATTTCCTAGCTGTTGAAGTAGCTGTTTCTTTGACTCTATGTTCTTTTAAATGCTGCTTTCCTTGTCCCTCTTGCTGGCTTCCCTGTATACTTAGTGCTTTGTTGTTTACCTTTGAAAGCAGTGGGTCTCAACCTTGCTAATGCTGTGGCCCATTAAAAAAGTTCCTCATGCTGTAGTTACTCCCTCCTACCATAAAATTTCATTGCTACTTCATAACTACAATTTTGCTACTGTTATGAATTGTGTGTAATATAAATATCTGATATGAAATCCTATGAGTAGAGACCCACAGATTGAGAACCACTGTTTGGAATTTTTGTTTTGTTTTAATTTGGGCTTTTGGTTGAAACTTTTTTTTAGTAGACTATTAGTTAAAGTTACTGAATCTCCATTTCAATATTAGTAAATACAAACTAAAGCAGCATTGAGAAGTTACAACAATGGATGAGAAAGCACCACATCTAAAGCCTGAGATACTGCAGGCACTCACCTCTACTCTTCCCAGCCCCACCACCAGTGCTCTCCACCTAGGTCCAGTCCTCCTCTGTTTCCCTTCAGAAAACATCAGGGCTCCCAGCATTATCAGCTGAACACAGCATAACATGATACAAATAAGACTAGACACAAACACGCAAATCAAGGCTGGACAAGGCAACCCAAGGTGAGGAAAAGGGGTTCCGAGGCAAAATAATCAATGACACCTCCATTTCTACTGTTAAGAGTCCCACAAAGCATCAAACTAACAAATATAATGTATATTCAAGGACATAGAAGAGACCCATGCAGGCTCTGTGATTGCTACTTCAGTCTCTATGAGCCCCTATGAGCCCTGCTAGCAACCACCATTTTAAAGTGATGATTCTGTGTTGGAACATTGACTATAATGCTTTTTTACTTTATTTTGGGTATTACAGGCTTCCTTTTACCATAACAATGAACTTCAATGCTACTTGGCAGAAGACTAATGGAAAGATAAGTTGTTTTCTGTGAAGGGCATGCTGCTACCCTTTGTCTTCTGAAGCTTGTTGTACGTTTAGAGCTAGGAATTAAGTACTTACTAGGCAGTGCTAAAGTGTGATCACCCTGCCTGGGCGACAAAAGCATTGTAATGGTTTGGAAGACTGAATCCAATACTATCACCAACAGATCACACTGTGCAAAACTAGGACCTCTGGGGGAACATGCCTTTATTTCTAAAACTAGAGAGACAGAGGCAAGTGGATCTCTGACTTTGAGGCCTGGTCTACAGAGTGAGCTCCAGTACAGCCAGGACTACACAGAGAAACCCAGTTCAAAAAAAAAAAAAAAAACAGGACCACAGTAACACGGTAGGAATATTTTTCTGTAAATAGAAATTTGCATTTCAATGAGTAAAGAAGCAAAAATTTCTGGCAGAAATCATAGTTTCTAGTTGATATAGATTATCTTTTTGTTATAGGAAAATTATTACTAGATTATTATAGAAAAAAGTTACTGTTTTATTATGACTTCCAATTGGAAAAACTTTTTCTTCCTTTTTGATAATTTACAGCATTTTTTTAAAGAGCTGAAAGTTCTGCTGTGTGTGACCTAACTACTTATGCAGGCCACTTGATTATTAACAGGTATTCGGTGCCACTGAGATGCAAAGAACTTGCCTTAAATCTTAAGTAAGCTCATATAAAGCTCCCAGAAGCCACACTCCACAGTTCAGAAGCTTACTTTTTGCTAAAAGAGGCCAAAAAGTTCAAAGAGCAAAAACACACCTACAGCCCTACATCCATCTAAACACTTCTGCAAAATATACTGTCAGTAAAGCATGTGCATAGGTAGGAAAAATGCATTTTCCAAGAAGCACATGATTAACATGAATGCATCATGTCCAGACCTCGAGTAAAACATAATAGCCAGGAGGGCCTGGAAAAATTATGCAGCTACTTCTGAGATGTTTTTATTTACAATTTCATGGACAGTGCACTTTGCCAGCAAGTGTCAGTGGAAGGTACACATTCATCTGCATGATTGCCTCCAGGTCTCCTCTGCAGCAATGATCGCTAATGAATATGCAATACGTATTTTTAAGGTTCAATGGATTTCAGATAGTCTCATGACAAACAGCCTTGACTGCATTTTCTCTCAAGGCCCAATTTAGAAGGCTAGAGACATTGACATGGTGCCAGTTCTGCCTGGCATATTAAACGAAGACGCTAACTTGATTGTGCTCTTGTGTTTTGAAAGCCCAACATGATATTCAGAGTTGTTCTCAATGGCAATTTCGCTGTTTGGTATGAACACACATTGTATGACTCTTAGACTGGTGAAAAAAGGAGAGAACCCTAACTCGTCATGGAAAGTGTGGAATGGTAGGCAATGATTAAATTTAAAATACTCATGGTTATGCACACATAAAATTTTAGTCTATGATTACTGCATCTTTGGTATCTATAGTTATTGGAAATCTTTTAGATAGTGAAATATGAAAATGTCATATATACATAAAAAGATCCATGATTGTAGCCAATATAGTTTATTCATTTTAAAAACTGGTTTGTTTTATGAAACACATAAATCTTTCTGATTGGAGGTGTGTGTGTGTGTGTGTGTGTGTGTGTGTGTGTGTGTGTGTGTTTAAGTGTTTTGCCTGCATGTGTACTATGGACATAACCAGTACCTGTGGAGGTCAAGAAGGGAATAAAATCCTTGTTGCTAGGAACCAACTTGGGTGCCCTGCAAGAGCAGCAGTGCTCCTAAGCATTGAACTAGTTTTTCATTCCCACATACATTGTATACATTTCTTATATATATGAGGGAAACCGCTAATGCAAAATGTCAGCTTTAAGAGATACTAGTAAATATATTGTCCAACTAGTTGTTGGCCCCACTAAAAGTCCTTCCAGCAGGGCTTGTCTTCAAATTCTCATCAAGCTTTAGCACTGCTGTCTCTAAATCTCAGTCATTCTGTTGAGTGTGCTGTGAACTCTTCCTAGCCCACCACTGATCACCAGTGAGGTGGAGTATGTTTCTGACAGTTTCATTTACTGTGATACTCTCTCTTATTAACCACCCGCTTGTGACGATCAAGCAGTGTGCTGCCTACTCTACTTTATACAAATAGTAGCTTCCGGGCTATACCTTGCCCTGAGTGACTCATTTCATAAAGCAAGGACTTATTCTGAGTCTAAGAGCTGAAGGAGAATGGCCCACACCTTGTGTGCATGCATACCACCACTGTCCATCCAACACAAACCAAGAGGAAAAGACTGACAAGCAACTTATTTGTGCAAATATAAAAATTAAACTATAAACACAAAGACACACAAGTATATGAATTCATGTTAAAAAACAAACCCCGAAGTTATGAAATATACCAGATCAACAGATGTAACTTCTTCTCCCAGAAAAAAAGACACCTTTAGAAATTAAGAACTTTATGTCTTTTGTTCTTCACATATGAAATCATAATTCAACACTGCAGAAAGAAAATAAATGATCCATCAGGAAATTGCCAACTTATATGATCCCTAAAGTATATGCTCCAGCTCTGAACCATGCACAATACACATGTCAATGTTCTGAAGAATTTTTACAATTACCACAATTACCATTTAAGTGCATGGATGCTTTGAAAGAACTGTTTAATTGGAGAATCAAAGCCTGTACTAATAACAATAGCTAGTGTCTGCATAGAACTTATTTGAACAAGGCACTATTTTTTATTAAGAAATATATACAATGTATGTGGGACTAAAAAGATTGTTCAATGATTAGGAGCACTGCTGCTCTTGCAGAGGACCCAAGTTGGTTCCTAGCAACAATGGCAGGTCGTAATGATCCATAACTCCAGTTGCAGAGGATTTTATTCCCTTCTTGACCTCCACAGGTACTGGTTATGTCCATAGTACACACGCAGGAAAAACACTTAAACACATAAGAGAAAATAAATCAGTCCCTTAAAATAGAAATAATACATACCTATTAAATATAATCTTTATACATAGTCTATAGAATAGTTTATTATTATTACTGATGCTCATGTATTCATATAGATAGATAAAGATATAGATACATATAGGTGACATAGAAAGTAGCACAGGAGGGAGATAAATTATTCATTTAAGGTCACTTAATTTAGTAAGTACAAGGATTTGAACCTTGGCAATGCCCAACACTTATGTTCTTAAATTTCTATTTGGCACATTACCTAAGGAATGATTCACAAAATTTATATGTACCTACTACCTTTCCCATTCCTTTTAATCACATGTTTTAAGCAGTAATATATGAACATTGGTATTCGTAGTTCTCATAATGGCTTGTAATAGCTCATTGAAACAGAGAGCAGGGAGTGAGGTCAGTACTTAAGAAGCACTTTAATTTTAAGATTGGTCCTGAGTCTTTCCACTATGCTCAGAGACTCCTTTACTTAAACTGTTAATCTGAAAATTAGTGCTGAATTTAATACTTTTAGAAAGTACTTTTTAGACTGTCAAATTTTACAGTGCCCAAGACTCAGCCTCCATAATCAAGAAGCCATAAAAATAAATGTGTTAGATTCAGCAAACAACTCTATCAAACAGTAAGGATAGTGAATATATCAGGTCTATGACTCCCTACATCCTTGTTCAGGGATCAAGCACACACCACTACAACATGACCACCATTCTCAATCACAGGTTCTCCTCTACTTCAAGTCAATATGTGGGAACCCATGTGGCAATGAAGTCACGCAAATTGGTGTGCTAAATAGAAGACTCAAGAATTCAAGCAACCCTGCTTCCACCTTGGTTCAACAAAAACATTGTTCTTGATGTGGGATTCCCCTCTGTATGCTGTGAATACTATTGGTTAATAAAGATATTGTCTTCATCCTGTACAGGGGATAGAGGTAGGCAGGGAAAACTTAACTGAATGCTGGAAGAAAGAAGGAGTTCCCGGTAAGCTACAGCCTCATGACACACAGATTAATAGAAATGGGTTAGATTATTTGTAAGAATTAACCAATAAGAAGCTAGAGCTAATGGGCCAAGCAACAATTTAATTTATATAGTTTTTGTGTGCTTATTTTGGGGCTGAGCTGCTGAGCAGCCAGGAGCCAATAAGAGGCATGCTCCAACAAATTGGTACCAGCATGATTGACTAAAATCCACTTAAAACCTGAGAGGGCTTGAAAAG
>JAQHUG010000195.1:2267523-2288951 GCA_028555095.1 Dicrostonyx torquatus | reverse complement strand
ATTACCCAATAAGCTATTTATTAGAGTTTCAATAAAAACATTTTTTAATATCCCACCCACAGTATAAATCCTGCTTCTCATATGAATTCATTGAAGTTGTATTCAAATAGAGTAATTATCCTAAGGTATATGTTTAGAATATATAGGTTATTTATGTATTAAAGCTGGTAAGTTTCAATTGCTCTATTTTGATGGTGAGTTATGAATCTTCTACATTTACGAGGGAATGTGCTTTCAAGCCCCAAAGCTAGAAATCTTTTTAAGACACATTGAGAACGAGGTCTTATTTTCCAGGTCTATTTTAGTATACAATGGTTTGTAAAATAAATACTTTAAAGTGACTTGACTTCATAATTGTAATTGCTTTTAAACAGCTCCATGGTTAGACTTGGTATTAGAAACTTTGTCTGGTAGCCAATTATTATGGCCCTGCTAATGCTCTAAAACACTGTCTATAATAGAAGTGCCAGCTTCAGCATAGTCATAAAAATAAAATATTACAAAAAATATCCTGTTGATATGCAGCTTCTTTTACGAAGTACAATGACTGGCATTTACCAATATATTTTCAAAAATGAATGGTGGGGAACTCTATCTAAAACTCTTGTTCAGTTCCTTATAATCCAATGTTTCACTATGCAGTTTTATTTGATGGTTCATTGATTATAAGTTTCAACAGAAAGGAAGACAGCATAAGTCAGACACACCATTCCCTATGTTTCCTTACTCAGGTGCTTTCATAGACTTTAAAACTATAATTTATAGAGAAATAAGAATGTGAATGAGATGATAAAGCCAGCATGGCATCGTCAGAAGTGCCATGATTTCAGAAGTCTATTTGGTCACTTCCTATTTGGAGCTGTGATGAGTCTGCCATTTATTTGTTCTGGCCATCCCTTCTAAGAGTCAAGGCAAGAAAAGGGGGAGACAGCTGGAAAGCACTACACTGTGCATCCTAATTTTCTTGTTTTCTGATCTCAGTATTCTGTCTCTTCTAGGGTGACAAACAAAGCTTGTCTGTGCATAGGACATAGTGTGATTAAAATCCAAATTATTTCAAATTTTTGGAACAACAACATTCTACAAATGAAGTCAAAAAGCCATCCTTGACTTTATGTGACAGGTGAAAATCTAAATGCAAGCATATGATTGAAGGGGAATGGTCTTGGCCACGCCACGCCATTAGTTAATTATTCCGCCCCCCCCCATTAGCTGTTAATTAATAAACGGGGCTGGACCACCATGTCCCAAGAGGTATAAAAAGATAGGCTCTCGTAGAAAGCGCTCTCTCTGCGGATCCCCGGTCTGCCTGCGACTTCGGAGGAGCTCTGTCCGGTACAGTAACCTGTGTGTATCTTGCCCCTATTAAACGGTGTGCCTCAAATAAACATCCACATATGATCACCATTTATTTAGCATCTCCAAGAGATAATGACTCTTTCATTCCACTTTAGCTGCCATGTGTCTTTTTATGGATGCTCTGTATCCTTTGGTATCAGTCCCTTACTCTTCCCCATCACCTCCTTCTTGGCCACCATGAGGTGAGCAGCTTGACTCCATCACATCCTTCTTCCCAAACATTCTGCCTTACCAAAGGCCCACGATGGAGTTTGTCTACAGACCAAACTCTCTGAAAAATCTCAGCTAAAATTAATTTTCCCTTAAGTTGTTTTCTCACACTTCTTGTCACCATAGTGAAGACCTGACAGGAAAAAAAATTAAATCAAGTTGTTTTATTTCCTCTGTAACAATGACCAGGAAAATGACTCTGTTGCTAAATGAGTTTGCTACAGAAGCATGAGGAATTGGGATGGATCAGTAGAACATACATGGCAGCCTGGTGCTGTGGGCCACACCTGCAGAGTTTCTGGGAAGACAGAGACAGGAGGATCCTCTAAGGCTTGTTGGTCAGTTAAATCATGAGCTCCAGGTGTAATGAGAGATTTTTTTTTCAAAACTGAAGGAAAAACAGATTGAGAATGACAGCCAATGTTATCCTTTGTCCTATACATACATACATACATACATACACACATACACACACACACACACACACAATGTCAGAAAGAATTTTGTTAGTATGAATATAGTCTAGTTGCTGCAGAAGTTTATAAAAGCAATAATTTTGTGGTCTCAACCACTGAGAAATTGCATTTTATTAGCTATTTAAAGAGACACAAAGACAAATTATGGGATGTGAGCAAAGTAGATTATATACATGCAAGAAAATCTCACTGTTAATGTATGTACCTTATGTGTCTTAGTCTCTGTTCTATTGTTGTGAAGAGGCATCACAACCTAGGCAACTCTTTTAAAAGAAAACGTTTAATTGAGGACTTGCGTACAGCTTCAGAATGCTAGTATATTATCATCATGGCAGGGAGCATCGTGGCACACAAGCAGGGATGGTGCTGGAGACGTAGCTGAAAGCTACACGCTGAATCAAAGGCAGCAGACAGACTCTGGGCATGGTGTGGGCTTTTGAAACCTCAAAACCCATTCCCAGTGACATACCTCTTCCAAAAAGGATACACCACTCCAACAAGGCCACACCTCTTAGTCCTTCATCAGCTGGGGACTGAATATGCAGGTATATGCACCTATAGAGGCCAATCTTATTCAAACCACTGCAATATGCTAACAAAAATAAAAGGAAAAATACAAAAATACCTGGGATAATTCTTTTAAAACTTAAAAAAATAACGAGAAAATGATTAGTGCACTAGGAAACCCTAGAACACTTTCAAAACATATCAGCCATGGGATTTGATAAGTGTTAGAGTGTTTTCACAGGATGTTATTGAAGGAAGAGCAGGTGTTCAGTCGATTAGTAAAGAGACAAGCAAATATTTCAGGGAGGGAGAGCATATGAGAAATGGTACAGTGTCTAGGAGACGTAGCCATCATTGGATTGTGACAAGTTTCAGTTAATCAAGATGGTTAAATGTTACAGAAGAATACATAGAAGCAGTTCATAGTCCCCGAAAGGGCTGAGTTTGGAAAGTGAAAAGTTAGTAGTTTTGCTTAGAAAATGGATCAAAAAGACAAAGATTAAGAAGAGTATTAAACTAATGATAGCATAAAATATCTTAAAACAAGGAAACCTACTAGAAGAGAACAGAGGGTTGGAGCAAGTGGGACTGAGTGAGACTCCCTGCTCCTCGACCTATCAAGCCTTGTGACACTTGATGAACTTCTGAAAATCCCATGCTACAATGTTCTTCTAAAGTCGGCCACAGAATGATACAGATTTATGAGACTACTGTAAAAAGTCTCACAAATACATGTTCAAAGTCCCTAACGGAGATAGCCCATTATAAACACAATAAAAACAGCTTATTAGAAATGGATATGTGCAACTCACATATTCACATGCACATAATTTTATAGAAATCATCTTATTTCTAAAACATGCCACCTTGAAAACAATTAAATTAGCATTCACACTATTTGATAAGACATAAGTCAAAATATAGGCAAGTAATAAGTACTTACTGAAGAACGTAAAAAGGAACCAGGCACAGAAAGGAAGCTCTCATATTGGATGTGACGTGTTAGGCTAGTGAGGAGAAAGCCAGTGAAGGAAATGGGGTTCTACTAAGTCTCCAGGAACCCCTCAGAACTTAGAGAAATGTGTTAAGCCATCTCCACAATATGATTCTCAGAAATATACTAATAATTTCTAAAATTAAGCACAGTAGTAAGAAGATGATATAATCCTGCTTCATTTTCACATACATGTGTGGAAATACACAGGAAATGTAAGAAGAATATCGAGAGCCAGCAGTATAGATTGGGAAGAAGATCCTTCATAAAAGAAAGATTTGAATCTTAGGAAAATATAGGTTCACATAAACATGAAGACAGAGAGGGTGTCTATGCAATTCAGACAGTGACTGAGAGAGGTTTTTGCCACCTCCTGCACAAGAGCTAAAGTTCCACACAGGGTAGACTGCACTCTTCAGAGCAAGTGTGACTGAACAGCACAGTCCTGTGCTTGTGTCAAGGTTTGAAACACTAGCAGCTCCTTGGAATGTGGAAAGCATAGCCTTGAAAGAAAGAAATTAATATTGAGACTCAGGAGGAATGGTGTGGATGGATTTAAGGAAGCCCACCTCCACCACAATGCTTATACTTACAACTTCACATCTTAATATTCAGTTTTCAGTCTCAACAAGATAAAAAAAATCAGAATATATGTATCTTGGCAACCTAGCTATGAGGACAGCTGGTGAGCCTGATAGCTGCTGGATTAAAAATCAGTGAACGCCATTATGCTTTTGATTTGCCCATCTTAAGGAAACTCATGCCAACAGAAGAATGATGAGTGATTCGCTATAGGATTTTTTTCAGCAAAATCACAAACTAAAACGGAAGAGTGTCTCACTACAGTTTTTATTAGCCAAGAGATTATCGAAGTATACAGTGTGAACAAGTCTGTAATGGAAATAGACTGCAAAGATAGGAATAAGTCAGCAATCTAATCATTCTATAGGTGCTACAGACTGTGTCCTTATGGATTCTGTAGACAGTTGGTCCCATGAGAAAAATGACAGGCTCTTGTGATGGTCGATGAAGGAAGAAAATAATTTAAACATACTTGATTTAAATCCCTTGTCATTCCATTAATGAGGTTTTCCCAGAAATACCTACTCATTCATTTTCTGTCTCTCAGTTTATCTGTGCATAAATTAGGGAGGGTTTTTATTATTTGTTTTCATTTTATCCTCTGTAATGTATGCTTTCTAAAACATTTTATAGTAACTATGCTAACTGCTTTGAGAGACAGTGCAGCATAATAAATTTTGCCCCAGATTTGAGTACTAAGTATTATGAGTGTTACACTGGCTATGCCTTCTAATAGAATATCATTAAACCATAATACATTCCCTCATCTATTGAACGAAAGGAATAACAGGATCACCATGTCAAAATTTTGATCTAGTAGATTTTACTTACTTTTTATTAATATTCACCACTTCTTCAATGCTTAGACTAGCAAACAAAAGAATTAATAGATAGAAAACACACACAAGATGCATGCACCCTCCACATCCTTCTCTGTAATGTGTGCATGACTAGTAGGGTACTCTTTTTCAATAATTAAAATTACTAAAAGTTCCCTGCATATCAAGAATACAGATGGGATGTTACATACCTTCTCAACACTGCCCCAGCTTCCTGGAAACAACTGCCTCAGCCAAATTCAGAGCTTCACAGCTCACTCTCCTTGGACTTACTGCAAGGCAGTTTCAAATGCATGCCATACCAAATGCAGCTAAATAAAAATATTCATCTTGTAGCTGAATAGTTTTCAAAGGCATGTAGCTGGAGCTAATGAAGCATAGTTGCCATCGAGTTCAGGGAGACCTTTACTGTTTTGCAGTTCCTCGGTGTTGATTCAAACACTACAACTAGTATCTCTTGATATTCTGAAACTTTGACATTTAAAAGGGAACTTGTACTTGGAAAGGTTGAGAACCACAAGTCTCAATGAATGTTACTTCACTAAAACATAACCTCAGCCTCTACAAGTTCCCTGGCAGAAGCAAAGGGCACTGGAGTCAAGACTATACAAACACAAGAGGTGTCCTGCAAAATCTTATCTTCTAAAGGGCTCTGGGCATCGTGAGCCTGAATCTGTCAACATTTGTGAATCTGTTTAGGTTTGAAGGTCAAACTTTAACCTGAAACAACCATTGTGTTTGAACATTGCCTTCCCTGTTAATGTTGAGAATTTGAGATGGAATAAGGTTACCTTACCAGAAACGTTACAATGTTTCAAAATAACAATATTGTCTTTCTAAATACTTACCTTCATTGAGAGTTTCTTATGGTAGACACTGCAGTCCTAACAACTTCATCCACTGACCTCCAGCATTGTTACATTGATAATCGTCATGATGGCCATGATGATGATGATGATGATGATGATGATGATGATGGCCATGATGATGATGATGATGGCCATGATGATGATGATGATAACAAAGATAACAATGGTGGTGAATAAAATAAAAAAGAAAGGAAAACTAGTTTGTTTAGCTTCCAGAAACTTTCTGACTAACCGTGCCCAGAAGGAAGATGTTTGCTGTGGTATATGTCCTGTATTGTGTGTGAATGCAGTAACAGTTAGTGCAGAGAAGCCCTTTGCCTCCTGACTACTGAGGTAACTAAAGCACAGACCAAACACATGCAATGGGTTCATGAAATCCAATGTCATTTTTCTCCTTCTGAAAATATAAGTCTCCATTTCCAAATTTCCCTTGCTATTGGATCAGAGAAGGGTGATTAGTTTGTCACACAGGGATGGAAATAGAATTGATAAGTGTAACACAGTCACAGAAGTTAGAAGTGGATATATGGTCTTGACCTGCATTCTTCTGAAACACTTCAATACTTGCTGCTAAATTCACATTAAAAACATTTCTGTCTTAAGCTACTCTTATTCCATGTCCCAACTTGTCACCTAGTTAAAGGATAGTATTTTTTAAACAAACTACTTTCCTAGTTGAGACAAAAAAATATTTTTTAGGAATATATTGACTTCAGATTTTAATAAAATGGATTTAAATATGACTTCTATATGATTGAGATTTTTGGAAAGTTAAACAAGATCTCCAAGTTCCAATATGCTGCCTGTGTAATGCACAGGACATCCATTACCATGCAGCATGTTAAGCAAACTAGTTTAGGGAACTGAACTGGTATGCTTATATGGTTATGTAGTCATAAAAATACATAAAATTTACACCCTACTAGATACATAAAATAGATACATTAACAATAGTATTATCCATACTGTATTATTTGTAATAAATGTAATTTGTATAGTAATTAATGAAATTTTCAGAATACTTGTGTTTCAAGAACGCAAAGGGATGTGAAAAAATCTCTGACACAGCACCTCATTTTACACATAAGCAAGTGAATATAGAAGAGCTAATGATGCTCTGTATGGGGGAATTCTCTTCTATTCTATTGTTGTATCCTTGGTATTAGATACATGACAAATAATAATGTAAAATTTAATGAGCTATTCATCTATATACTTTATTTTATTATAACTTCTGGATATTATATTTTGACTCAGAGATCAAAAGCACTCGCTGTTCTTGCAGAATACCAGGGTTCAGTTTCCCGCACTTACATGGTGGTTCACAACTACCTGTAGTTCCAGTTCTGATCTGATGCCCTCTCTGGTCTCGGAGGCACTGTATATTTTTGGTACACATGAAAACAAGTAGGTGAAAATACGCACACAAAAGTAAATAAAATAGCACATGAGTCTTGCCCAACTTAGAGGCACAGAGGCTCAAGCACTAATCTCTTGAGGTGACCTAGAAGTAGTGTTCTTTTCCTCATGCAAAGCCAACTGGCTCATATCAAACTGACCACACAACCGTGTACACTACAGAATCAAGGTAATTTGTGCAGGTAATGTAGCATATGGCATAGGTTCTCATCAGCATAGACTTTGGTTTGATTCACGTTCTGCTGTTTTCTAATTCAAGGGCCAAATGAAGCTTTCATATTATTTATTTCTAGAACCCAAATTCTCAGTTTCCTATTCTACAAAATCAGGATAATAACTTTACTGTGTATTGATTTTCTGAGCATTAAACAAGTTAATGTTTATAAAAATCATTTAGCACAGTGTCTGATGGACAAAAATACCAACTAATGACAGTTACCATGGTGTGCAGATAATCCATTCTCCTCAAAAAGAGTCATGCGAAGAATATACCTGAGCATAAATATTTCAACCCACATATATACTATGAATAACAACATGTTATATCTGCTAAACCATTTTTGCAGTACATCTATAGAAATGTTAAAATTGAATTATCAGGGGCTGGAGAGATGGCTCAGTGGTTAAGAGCATTGCCTGCTCTTCCAAAGGTCCTCAGTTCAATTCCCAGCAACCACATGGTGGCTCACAACCATCTGTAATGAGATCTGGCACCCTCTTCTGGCCAGCAGACATACACACAGACAGAATATTGTATACATAATAAATAAATATTTTAAAAAAAATTGAATTATCACAGAAAACATGAGTGTGTTCTGTTGTTTAGGTGTGAATATTAAAATTGTATGAATTGTATTTTTAAAATATTTTAAAGCACTAGGATAAACACTTCTATCAACTCATTAAAGAACAAATGTTTGCCTTTAAAAAGGATGATGCCAAATTTTACTTTATCAATTACCTTTAGCATAGCATCAATTTTGCATGCCATAGCTATTTTTGATGTGGGACATTTGGAGTAAGAGGCATGGATTCAAAGATAAACCCCAGGCACACTCCTCTACAGAGCAAGCTTGCAATTTACTCATTTGCATTTTTCTTCTGAAACCCAAGTGAGGAATGTTAAGCTGTCTGTTCTTCGGGGCAATAGAATTTTTGAAGAATACATTAATAAATTAAAGACTGAAGTAATCAGCCTTGAACTGTTTTACTTGCCCTCCAGAAAATGATCCTTGTTGCCTGAGCCTCCAGGATCTTTTGAACTGTCAGCAACATTCAAAACATTTCTTATGATTCCACCAAGGATGTCATTTATTATCATATCTATTGCTTCTCACACTGCCCTCTCCTGCCTAAACCAAATGAACCAATTTGACTGTGTAACTAGGCATCGGAATCAAGAATCCCTCCCAGACTATATGGTGGAATTTCTAAATGATGTTAGTACTTCCAGATCTACTGTTTTCCCCTGAGCTACTTTCTGGGTATTAAAACCTGTACCAAGTCTTGCTTATACACAGAGATTCTTCCTAGAGTTCCCTCTTGTTCCTGAACTCCAATAGTTAAAATAAGGTTTGAAAACCATCTCAATTTCCCGGCGTTGGATTCTTGCTCCCTCCTGCCCACAACTTGCCAGGATCCTGCTTCCAACCCATATGGACCATCATACTCCAAAAACCAACTGTCTCTGAGTAGCACTACTGCTGGGAAGCTCCAGCTGCTGGGCTCCAACCACATGACGTTAGTCTCAGAGCATCAATTCAAACCCAGATGGAACAAAAATTGTTCCATCAACTTGGACCTAAGTCAGATTCCTGCCACAATCTTTGGAGGCCAACTTCCCAGCTGAGGCAATTTCCCTAGTCGTGGCGTTACCTACTCCTAACTTCTTTCTGTCTTCCGGCAAGCAAAACAACTGAGGACTCCTTGTGCCACACAGATTGTCTTAGCAAGTGCAGTAGGGTAAATAATTCATGCCTCTGGCAACAGAGCATCATGCTACAACCAACCTTCTGGCACCTCTTAATGATACACTGGGCAGGACCTTCGGGTGACCACTCAGTTTACTTGGCAACTTTGGGGACATTCCCAAGTCTATAAATCCCAGCCACGAAATAATGTGGTATTCTTAGATTTGTGACATAGAGTTGAAACAAAGGATACCACATGGTTTATGCCGCTTGTAATCTTTGTCGAGCAGGGAGGAGAGGGGTTATCCCTTCCTCCATGTATCTGAGGATTGGCCAGTGTCACTTCTGGAGATGTCTTCCTGGTTTGCCTCACTATTCCTCCTGTTTCTACTCTGGGATTGCTTGATTTCAAATTTTTCATCCCCTCCTTGACCATCAATACACACTATACATTATACACTTTGACAAGGTAACAAAGAATACCTGGGAGTCACTGTAGAACTGAACTCACAAGGACTATTGAGAGCTCCTTTAAGGAGTGAATAAGTAGTCAGTGACACAATCAGAACACTTGGCTCCCCAGTCACTGGCAAATGATCACATGTTTCTATGGATCTAAATATATGTTTAAAAGTATTGGTAGCTGTGGGATGAGTGAGGATGGAGGGATAAAAGGAGAGGCAAAACAGGCAGAAGGCAAACAAAGAAATGAGGTAAAGAGGGAGACGGGATGTTTTGGGCAAATGAGAGGAACAGTTGGTGGGGAGGAAAAGATTTAGGCTGTGATCAAGCACAGGGGCAGTCACTTCCAAATCCAAAACTGTCTGCTAATTGCACTGAAAACCCACAACTATTTTTTAAATCTTATTTTCATGATCATAGGCTTCTCAGGCTGACAAAATTACCTTTTGAGGTTTCATCAGCATTTGGCCAAATTACACCATCTCTACTTCAAAATGTTCTGCCTCCAGAATAGAGTCTAAGGCCTCTTCTCTTTTAACTCACAGCAGCTTGTAAGCTGTTAGCAGCTTTGTCCCTACAGAGTGAGATAATTAACCTGAGTCTATTGCATTCCCATTGCTGAATGTCTTATTACTGATTTTTACATCAGCCTTCATTTAATTATAAGCTAACATTTAATAGTATTATTTATTCATGGTTCTAGTCTTTTGACAAATCTAGCACAAGCTTTAGTTTTCAATAATAGCTGTCAGTCATTCTCACCCCATCAGAAACTACGGAGCAGGCATTAGAAAGGTAAAGAGTCCACAGGAAGGGCGATCCTAAGGGATTACATAGCAAACTGGACATGCTGTGTCTTTCTTAAAAGCGGTTTGCCTTTTGATTTTAGGATGGTACTAGCACAAAATAGTAGAGAGTGTGGGGAAGCAGAGAGTAAACATGAGGCTGTGTGCTTGGTGTGAAGGACAATGGTGTAGGGAACTTCTGTGAATTCAGACAGACAAGGGGTGCTCAATTTTATCAGTGGGAGATATCAGGCCTTAGCAAACTAAAAAGCCAACAAATTCTTATCAAGCTGCTCTAGAAATTGTATACCAGTTAATGTCCATGAGCCATGCTTTTGACTGAAAGGACCCTCTCTTCTGCTGACCAGAAGAGCTCTCACCCGGAAAGAGGGTAGCTTTCAAAGGGACTGCTTACTGAAATGCAACTGTGTGATTACGAACTCAGGTAAGAGGCAAGCAACACATTCAAAAACCTAGTACCTGCTCATAGAATGACTATGCATACTTCATTCTAGCACCTGTAATTCTTTTTGTCTTTTAGACCTTACGTAGCAAATGTTTTTAGCAGCACAAGCTATGATTTCTGTTGCAACTAAATATTCAAATCTGCCATTGTTGAGTAAAGCAGTAGCTGTGGAAAAGGAACGTAAAATTATAGACATGACTCTTCCCCAATAAAACTTTATATATACAAAACAAGAAAAAGACCTGGTCCACATTTCATCTATCCATGGGATCATAATGAGGTGTATCCAACTATCAAAGCAGATATTATCGTCCTCAAAAAGAATCTGAGAAAGCAATTAAGTTACTAAAAATGATAGAGACAAATCATGGCAAGAATTTCTTGAGCCAGAATTTACTATTTTGAGTCTCATTTTAGTAGATCAAAGTTAGGTAGCCAAGAGTTCATTTAATTCAGACACTGGCAAATTTTATTTATTCTCCTTAAGTCAAATAAGGTATTTTCTTCTAATCTGCCATATACTTGCATCAACTGAAAATGTTATTACACCCTGGCACTGTAAAAGAAATTCCTATTATTTAATCCTCCTGAAAACTGGATGATCTATGCTCATAGAAGAATTTGAACCCTTTCTTTTGATATGACTACAGCACAAAAGAAGAAGCTTCTAAATAAATTTAATAAACTGGGTTTTTTTTCATAATTTCAAACTCTGCTGGGTGGGAGGTTTTGTTGTTGCTATCACTGTTTGGTGTAACAAGGGGGGCCTGCTTGTTGGGGTTTCTGTCTCGCCTGGTACCCCACAGCTGGCAAGCCCCAAAGAAAATCACACAGAGAGTCTACATTAGATTATAAACTGATTGGCCCATTAGCTCAATCTTCTTACTAGCTCTTGTAACTTATATTAACCCATTGTTCTTTTCTATGTTGGCCACATGGCCAGTACCTTTTCTCAGCTGGGCAGCTCATGTGTTGCCTCCTTGGTGGTCTGCGCAGGAATGCCAAGAGAGCTTCCTGCTTCCCTGAATTCTCCTGTTCTCACCTTTACTTCCTGTCTGGTTTTCCCACCTATACTACCTGCCTGGCCAATCATCATTTATTTAAAACATGATTGACAGAATACAAAATTGTCTCCCACCAGTTTGGCCTGGCAGTTAAAAAACTTCCAAGTCCTCTCATGTCCACAATCCTTTTCCAGCCACTTTGAAGTTCATCACCCAGGTAGAGCTGTTCTAAGTTTGCCTGTGATGTAATGCAGAGGATATTGATGGAGGTGGTGCTAGTGCTGCTGCTGCTGGTGGTGGTGATGGTGGCACTAGTGGACAGTTTTATGGAGGCATACAGTTGGCTTTGTTCTCACAGAAGTGGGTAAAAGCAAAGAGAAGACTGACAGACCCTCAGCTATATGACACACCCTTTAGATCTCCAATGTCATCTGTATATATATGACTCTGGTATTGTTTTACTTTCCAAAAAATTGACTCAAGCTCCACCAGGCTTTAGGATTGACTTTGTGGTTCTTTGTTGGAACCCAGAACTATTTTCATCCAGTCTCAAAGTCCTCGTCTGTGGTGGCCAATTGGTCTTGACCAGGAGCTTCTGATAGCCATCAGTAAGTCACCATTTCTTCATCACCTCAGAAGGACACTTCAGGGAACTGTGACATACCTGAATGATTTGTAGACCATCTTAAGATAAGAACAAGCATAGTTACTAAGTGCTAATGTTGGATGTGTCTGCAACTTAGACTTTCTACAAAGACTGAACCATTTCTATCCAGTATATCCAAAAGAAAACATGATCATCTGGAAAAGGTAAGGCCCTTCCCTATGTATCTTATATACTCATGCAGTCAAAGAATATCTCATGGTGAGCAGAGAGCTGAGAGGAGATGACTAGAAATCAGGGACCCAGTCAGAAAGAGGCTATCAGGTAAAACTTCCTCCAATTAGATACTCCCTCTTAATCTCTCCCCCTTCCAAATAATACCATCAAATTCTGATATCATATCATGAATTCTTCAATGTCTTATGTCAGAGTCTTCATGATCTTATTACTTCCACCCTTTTTCCGGTCATTTTATTGGAGACCAAACCTCCAATGCATAAGCTATTGGGGGCATTTCCAATCCAAACCACAGGAGAGAGCTACAAATGTCTCCCTCTTCAACAGAATATATTTGTGTTGGGTCCTCACTGCAAGCACTTGCACAAGTAGGTTAGGGGAAGAGAAGTGGTATTTTCCAGAACTCCTCATCACTGGAAGAAAGGATATCAAACTTCCCATGAACTTTCTAAAGTTAATAGGGTCAGCAGGCTGTGGGTTGTGGGAGCCCATGTGTACCTCAGTTTCCATCTGAAGTCCATTCTGACTTATAAGTCATTTGAGTTCAAGCTTGCTTGCCCTGCTTTTTCACAATAACCTCGAGGGCCATGAGAGACTTCTGATTTTGCCCGAGAGGACAGAACACTCTATCTAGGAGAAAGTATACTGTTGACCACAAACCTCAGGAACATCATAGAAAGTGAGGTTGCTTCTGAGGCTGCTCACTCAAGGACAGGAATGGTCCTGTGGTTAGACACGGACTAATCATCTGCACTGTGCTTTGTTCTGCTTTTGTATATAAGGAAGTTCTGAAATAAACTCTGGGCTGTTTGTCTGTTTTGGCATGACCAGACAGACCTCCTGACTCTATCCTGTATTTTCTGTCTCTGTTCCATTGATCTGACATTTCCTCAGCCTTAACGACTGCCAATTCAGGAACCCTAGCTGACTTTGTAGGAGCAGAATCCTGGATCCCAACACTCAAACGAGAGCACTAAGATTGCAAGCTGGAAGCCAGCTTAGGCTACAGAGAAGGACCCAGGTTCAAAGAAAATTAAATGAAGCAAAAAATCACAATAGTTTTATACTACTCAGGGTATTACATTAGTCACTGCATGTGCTATATCTCATCCTTTGACTATTTTATAGGCAGAAAGTTCATTTTGTATTTTGAATTTTTGCTAAGCTCACTTTTGCAAGCATCCTAATTTTTAAATCTATCATTGAAATAATTAAATGAGTAAGGCAAGTATAATCCCCACATACAGATGAGGAGACACGCACAGGCACATACTCACTTTATGACATATCTGAACCATTTTGTGACATTGTTGCAAAGTTCTATCTGAGGGAGTCATATGACAATATTATATGAGTCATATGATAATGTTTTTGCCCTAAATATATATTTAGAATCATAATTCTATAGATCCCTTTCCCAACTCTGATTATTTTTTGTGGTAGTTGGATCTTTCTAGCATTCTGACTCACTAGACACTCAATCTAGAAGGATTTTGAGTTTTTCTTCATAATTTGCCCAACTCTGTTGACTAATCCCTACTTTCACTTTCCCTTACAACTCCTCTTCTGCTAGCTCTTGGCATGATTTTATTCGACTGCTTATAAATTACAACTGCTTGCTTCACATCATGTGTATTCTGAGTATGTGCCTTTCACTGCATCTTCAAAGTATCGTCAGCCTACTTGTAAATTCTGGAAACAAAAGGCACAAGTTGGGCAAAAGCCGTTGACTGCCAAACTCTTACTAGCTTATTTCAATTGTGATGTATCACTGCAACATACAAGTACTGATTTTCATGTAAATTAATTTATTTTTAAGACAGGCTAACGGCGCTTGGCTCTCACGATGAATGGAAAGATTTTGTCAGTGGCTGTTCCTTACTGAAAACCCTCAGTGAAAAATCAAGCTCAGTAAGATTTCTGGAAGCCAAAAACTCTTCTTGGTGAAAACACCCGCGCCTATCATCTCGTACACGCTCTTCTTCTTTGTCTACCTAGGAGGTTTTAGAGAAGGAGCTATGTATCTTTTGCCCACTTCCTGAAATAGGTTTTGTTTTCTGTTGCAGGGGATCCTTTCCATTTTGCTAAACTCCTCCCACTAAGCCAGCAGACTAACTTCTCATCTAGTTGATGAAGAAATGGATAAGAACTAGCTGACTAGTCTCATGAATACCTGAATTTACTTCTTCCTGTGAAATCAAAGACAGACTCTGTCTTCCCTATCACAAGCATCTGGCAACATGATGTACACACGTGCTTCTTAAATGCTGTTCACATACAAAAGAGCCTCCTAGGATTTTTAAAAGATCAATTTTATTTACTTATACATGTGCATATGCTGTGCTTTTTCCCTTTTAATAAAGTAAGATCTTATTCATAGCATTTCCCACATTTGCAGCCCTGAAGCCTCTCTTGCCTTTCCCCTGGCAATATGATTTTTATGAGCAGCTAGGAAGGTCTCTCAGCTTCTTACATTTACTTATTGATTCAAACTCCCCCAAGTTCCTCTTTTCTTCTCAACCAAATTCCTGGCCAGAAGTAAGAAAAGCCCTTCCTCACACTACAGTGTGAGGATTAAATGCAGCAGAATACAAGAACAGACTTTCTAAATGTTACCTACAGGGCATTCCCGACGTTCAGAAAATGCCAGATGCTTTTTTCCCTTCTCTTAGTCTAACTGCAGCAGTTGCCATCTATCGTACAGCTATTTTATTCAGGACTAGATTCTGCATTTAGAAGATACCCTTGTCCACCTTAGGAAGCCACCCCACTTACAAGACAATGCTAAACACAAACACCAGGTAGTTGTACATGTGATGGAAAATTGTAGCCAGTCCAAGGAATAATAGAAGAATACAAATCTAACAAAAGAGTTTAATTGGAAGCTCAAGGCCTCCATCTGCTCTGACATTTTTTTACTGAGCCCTGATTATTATTGCTGGAGACAGACAGGCTTCTAACTAATCTGAATGAAGTAAGGTGTGACACCAATTGTTGCATTTGAACTCTTTCCTGATTAATAAGTGTGCAGCTCAGGCACATACCTCATAATAGATTTCAGTGCCTTTTTTCTTTTTATTTTCTTCAAATTTTCACGACCTTGGGGTAAGAGGTCCTTCTGCTTGTGTGTTGCTTTTTTTGGTTAATGAATAAAGAAACTGCCTTGGCCTATTGATAGGGCAGAACTTAGGTAGGCCGGGAGACAGAACAGAATGCTGGGAGAAAGAAGGGCGGAGTCAGGGAGATGCAATGCAGCTGCCACCAGAGTCAGACATGCTGCCAAATCTTTGCTGGTAAGCCACTGCCACGTGGCGATACACAGATTAATGGAGATGGGTTAAATTAAGATGTAAAAGTTAACCAATAAGAAGTTAGAGCTAATGGGCCAAGCAGTGATTTAATTAATACAGTTTCTGTGTGATTATTTTGGTTCTGGGCAGTCAGGACAAACAAGAGGGCCCTTCTCTTACAGGACCTTATTCTATTTAGGGTACATTGATATGTTATTAAAACTAAACTTTGCATAAAACAATGTGTTTACTAAAACATTGTTTTGGTGAGACAAAATAATGCAAATATACAATTCCAATAAAAAGCAAAATTTAGTTAGCTTCCCATGTGCAGGGTCAAGCCAACCTGCAGACATATTAATGACCTGAAATTATTGTCTTAGTTTGGGGAAAATATTTCTGTGAAAATATTGCTGTCTTCAGAAGAACAGGTCTCCCACGACAAATTTAAATACAGAGGAAGAAATAAATGAGACAATATTTAAAATGAGTATCTAAACACAAAAATCTCTGCTAATAATATTTTTTCAGAAAAAATAGCCTTATAAAGAAAATCAGAAGACATAATCAGAGAAGGATAAGCAGAGAGTCAAATGAGGTCAATCTGGGTTAAGGTTCTTACACACACACACTTCCAAATATATCTTTTTCTACTACTCTTGCTCATACCTATACATGGATGACAGATGCAGCGGGTGATTGACAGGATCCATCAGGAATACAACAAATAATTTTCTCGAAATTGAAGAAGGTGGTTTCTACTGGGCCAATAAACCAGCACAGCACATGCCTTTCCTTCTTACCTTTCCTTCTCTCTGTTCTTCCACATTCTCACAACATATTTGGAGCAGTGAATGACCTTAAGACAAGGTTTCAAGAAAATGGAAAGAAGAATAAGATGAAAAAGAAAATGTTTAACCTCTTCAGGGAGGAAGGAAACTATTTCATAGCTGGAAGCAGTGTTCATAGAATTCTTTAAGAAATCCAATGATATCTTTATTCACCTGATTTATAAACTCCCTAAGGGCAGAAGTGGAAACATAATGAACTTTATATAACCAGAAAGTAGCATAGTAAAAAAAAAAAAAACTCAGTAAGTGTTTACTTCTGAAAAAGAATATGTGCATACACATACACACTGACAAAGAATTCCTTCACCAAAAGAATTTTCTTGTATGCTTGAAGCAATACCTGAAGGCATTAAAATGAGATTGAAAGGCAGATTAGAAGTTTTAGATTTTGAAAGTGGAAACAAAAAATGAGTAAATTCTAATTAGGAACCTAGAAGGTAGGAAGAACACAGGAAATTATGATGTCAACAAAGACAACAAAGGGAGACATTTTAGGGAGAGAATTCATTGTGCTAGATCCTACAGTGACATTAACTAGGACATGCAAGAGGAAGCTTTACATACATTAAGCAACTGGGGAGCATTGGCAACTTCCTCAAACGTTATGAATTGACTCAATCTTTTAATTTGGCTATAGTTCAGTTTATTGAAACAAAATCTAAATTATATAATTTCCCATCTCATCAGTCTAGAAAACCGAACAGCTATAATGAACTGATTCATTCATTCAATAAACACAAAATTAACATTAATTGGTGTTATGTATTTGCCAGTCACCATATAACTGATTTATCATCTCTAATTTTTATTCATGCTAAACTCACATTTTAGAAAGCACATATGTCCTTGGCAGTGGGCCAAAACTGAGTGAGTATGAATCTTACACTATTAGACCAAAGTATCTGTATTTGTAAGAGTTCCAGTGAAAATTTAGGGTACATCAATGCTTTGTCACTAATACATTACTCCTCTAATAAGCATGATATAAAGACAAATCTGTAAGTTGCCTTTCCCATGCCAGAAACTTGGAAAACCAAGATAATCTAAAAATTCTCATGCTCAAATACAATGAAATTCTAGATAAATTTCAAGCAATTCTTGTTCTGGAAACAAAAATAAAGGAAAAGAAGCTTGCAATCTGTGATAGAACAAAAAGCACAGACCAAAGAAAAAACGTAATTTTTATGTGACTAAAGAAAAATGAATGCTTCAAAGAAGCTAGATCACGACACCTCAGGGCAGGGAAGGTACATGGTATAACCTGGACTTAATGTCTCCCAGATTTCTCAAGAAAAATGGCCTAGTGCTTAGAGTCACAAAGTCCTAGTATCTGGTGTGGTACCAAGGATCATGTGACAGATGAGGATGCACACAAATTTTGAGATTTTTCTTGAAGAATTAATTCCTTTATCTACAGATAAGATCTTATGGAAGGAGTTCCTGGACCTTGTCTTTCTTGATTAACAATAGGAAGACATTGACTTAGACAATTGGGTTACTATTATAAAATACCACAAACTGGGTATAAAGTAAATAATAGAGAAGTGTATCAAAGTTCAGGAGGCTGGGTATTAGGAGGTTCAAGGTATAAAAAGATTTGGTTCTACTGAGAGCTTCTTCCTGATTCATGTATCACAGTATTTTCATGGCAAAGCAGAAGGGAACTCAGATGTCCTTGACCCCTATACAGACTTCATTCCCATTAGTGAGTTTTCCATGCCTCAACAACCTTATTTGTTAATATCAATATCTTGAAGTTTATGATACTTTAAGTTATAACTTGAGAGAGGTTCACACAGGGAATATTCAATTCTTTGCAAGCAGTTAATGAAGATTTCAATCTTTTAGTGCATGAACACATAAAGGTTTCAGGTGGGAATGCTTTATATTTAGTAGTCATTGCAAATTGCGTTGCTCTTTTTTTAACTTTTCTTCTTCTCTCATATATTACATCCCAACCACAGTTTCCCCTCCCTCCACCCTTTCTAGTCACCCTCCCCAGATCAACAACTCCTCTGTTTCCCTTCAAAATAAAGAACAGACCTCCAAGGAGCGGCCACCGAACATAGCCTAATAAGATACAATAAGACTGTCAAACCCTCTTATTATGGCTGGATGATGCAAAAGTAAGAGGAAAAGGGTCCCAAATGCAGGCAAATATCTAGGAGCCTTGCCCGGCTATCGAAGATGGCCAGTACAAGCTCTGTATTCCACATTACTGGAGACTTTGCTAGGGTCACTCTTATAGATTTCAGGGAGTTTCCACTGTACCAAGTTTCTACATAGCCCCAAAATGCCCTCCAATTCCAATCCAGAAAATTTCAAGAGATGTATTGAATTAATTAAAACTACTGGCACATCTATGCAAGACATCTGGCAAAATTTGTTTAAACCAGATGTTCTGTGTGTGATCCAGAATAAGTTTTAGAGATCATTTATGTCTAAAGAACTCCAGAAAAAAGAGTACAAAGAATAAGATCTACTTGTAGTGGTGTGCTTGACATTGCTTAGTTGATCTCTTGAGAAGAGATCTTGTTTCTATAAAAGCATGCAGACTTTACTTAACTTTTTATTGCCTGGATAATTTGATAACTTAGAGGTAGTCATTGAGTTGCAGACCACTAAAAGTCACACAAATGAATCCTAGCAATAAAATAATCCTGCTAATGGCAAGTCAAATGATTTCTGTTTTATAGGTAAATTAATACCTTATAATTCAAAATCTCATATTAACAACTTAAAAATTCCTGGTGATTACTTTATTAACATGTTGGGAAATTTTCTTGAAAATTGGGGAGGGAGACAGAGGGGAAATTGAAGGAGAGGGAATGGGGTGGATCTGAACCACACATATTATGTGCACACAGTGTATTAAATAAAACACTTTAAGGCAGAACAGGAAAAAAGAAAATAGGTAACTCAAAGATTGTAAGAAAACATGTGTAATATATAATTAATAAAAGACTCCTATAAAGAGTATATGGAGTGCTTCCAAAATCAATAGGGCATGTGTTTGCCGATGGAAGACACTTTACAAAAGAGATTACAGGGATGCCCAAAAAGCACATAAAGCTGAAAAGGATTAGTTATGAATATATCTTATGTTGAGAAACTACTCAGAGACTGAAAATATCAAATAATTCCAGGATGTGAAATGCATGCATCACTCAACACTTACAGGTAAGACCAAAACAGTACAACCATCTTATAAATCAGGATAGTAGTTTTTTTTCTAAACTCAAACATATATTTTATCCACATAATAGTCTAGCACTTTACAGCCATTTATCCAAGAAAAAGGAAAGCATGACCAAGAAAATACCTGCATATACATAGAATATTTATTTGTTTCAGCCCAAACCAGAAAAAAGATTTCCAAACATCCAACTAGAGGCTAATGGAAAAACAAATTGTGCTTATATTATATTTGTACTTCCAACCATATTAACCTACAAACAAAAAAGAAAAATAAACAAAAACCTACTGAAACATTCACCAGCATGAATAAATCCTTCAGACATTATTCTGAGTGAAAGAAAACAGACACAAAAGAGAATCCACTGTTTTATTCTATTTATATGATGTTCAAGGACAGACAAAAGCCATCTGTGATCATACAACTCATAGCAATGCCTGTCTCTGGGGGAGGGGAAGGATTGCTTGGAAAACAGAATGGCATAACTTTCTGGAAGGTTAAAATATTTTTTTTGTTTTGATCATAGATCAAGCACTAGATTACATGAATACATATAACTATAAAAAAAAACTTTGGAATATGTTATGTCCTTAAAACAATGCCTGCTTCCTCAATCACTGGTGCTGTGAATTGAATATTACCATCTAGTTACCTTAGTCCTCCAATGTTTTCTGTTTTGTCTTTCAGGGTTTTTTTTTTATTGCCCTTACATATTTGTGAGTTAAAATGCAATGTTTTGATTTGATTAAATTCTTCTATGATTGGATTCTATTTTGAGATTTTTGAGGCATTATATTTCATTATATTCATCATTCTGTGTGACAAAACAACAAACCTTACTCTTCATATGAAGGAATAGCATTGCTTCACAGGCTGGCCTCATTCACTCCCAATCTTTCATTACCACTCTTTGGCTTCAACTTCTAGAAGATTATTCTTGGGGAGTGTCTGGGGGTGTGGATGTTCTGTGTTTGGGTGGGAATGTTTGGTTTTTTGCTACTCTGGTTTTATTCCTGCTATTGTATTTTGTTCCAGCACTGAAGATGTAAGACAGGCCTTCTTTAATAGTGTTTGGCAAATGACAAGCCACTGTGTTTGACAAATATCCCAACCCAGGAACAGTGTTTCCCTTGTACCAGGTTTCTACCTGACCCTTTTCCAGTCATCTCTTTCAGTACTCTCCCCCTTGACCCATCCACCAACCTGATCCCTCAAGTCCCCATCCCCACCAGCACCCCCCCCATCCATCAGGAGATCTATTTACCCTTCCCAAGGAGAGCCATGCATCACCCCTTGGGCCCTCCTTGATACCTAGCCTCTCTGGATCTGTGCATTGTAGCATGGTTATCCTTTATTTTACAATTAATA
>JAQHUG010000195.1:2250511-2266743 GCA_028555095.1 Dicrostonyx torquatus | reverse complement strand
AACTCACAAAGATCCGCCTGCCTCTGCCTCCCGAGTGCTGGGATTAAAGGCATGCTCCACCACCGCCCGGCCTCTTTTAACATTTTTTAACTTGAAGTTTATTTTATCAGGAAAGAATACAAGCATTTACTTTTGTTTTCATTAACATGTAATAATGTTTTCCATCCATTCATATAGTCTAATTCCTACTAGTTAGTCTTCTAAAGGTAGAGGAATTACGTGTTTTGTTTAAAACATGTTTACTATATTCTGGTATTATTTAGAGAATTTAATCTACTTATTTTCAATGCACTTATTGAGGTATAGAATATTCTGTCATTTTGTTGTTTATTTAAATTTGTTTTATAGACCTTTTTCTTTTTTATAAATTTAAATTAAATGTCTCTCTCTCTGTGTGTGTGTGTGTGTTTGTGTGTGTGTGTGTGTGTGTGTTTGCAACATGTATATGGGTGCTTCCTGAGATCAGAAGAAGCTGTTTGGTCCATGGAGTTGAGGTTATAGGCAATTGTGAGTCGCTCAACTTAGGGTTCTGGGAATCAAAGTGGGGTCCTCTGGAATAGTAGCAAATGCCCTTAATAGCTTAGCAATCTCTATAGCCCCAGCCTTTATTCTGCTTTTCTCTTCTTTTGTATAAAAGGGGGTTTCAAAAGCAGAAATGAAAGAAGATACAACATAGCTGAATAAAAAGGATTCTATAAAAAAAAATTGTGAAGTTGGCAAGATGGCTCAGTGGGTAAAGACACCTGATAAGAGTTGTCCTCTGGCCTTCACACATGCTGTGCTGCACACACAAACACACACACACACACAAATAAATAAATAAATAAATGAACTAGAATACATGAAAAATAAATACCAGGGACAATTTTATTTCAATCAATTGAATAATCCAGAACAAATGTATAAATTCTTAGATTATGAAACCTACTAAGACTAAATCATGAAGAAGTAAAAACTTCTAACCAAACCTATACTTTGTGAGCAGGTTTATTTGGTAATCAAAAAAAAAAAACCTCCCAATAAGGAAAAGTGTAGGCTCAGACTTTTTCTACATTAATTTTACTCAACATATAAAATAATTAATACCGATCCTTTACAAACTCTTCTAAAATCTAAGGAGAAATGAACACTTCTAATTAGTTTTATATTACTTGATTATAGTTATAAAAATAAATAATACTGAAACTGCAAATTAATATTTCTATGAATATACTCTATAATCTCAATCAAAAACACATTAGCCAATCAATTTCAGCAGTGTACTAGAAGGATTGAGCATACTGGTATGTTTCCTGTTGTTAGTAACACAACACATGGACTAGGTACATCATAAGGAAAATTGGTTCATATTTGAAATATTTGGTTCATGTTTTTACGAGTCCAAGGTTTATCAGAACTACATGTAGTAATATTTTCACTGAAAGAGTCCTGGGGTGTTAGGAGACAGGGAATGTACACATATTTGAATGTCTCCTATTCTTCCTCTTCTTAGAAAACCACTGGGGCTCAACTGTGGAAGTCTGTCCTGGTGACCTTATCTAATCCTGGTTACCTTCTCAAATCTGCATGTTTAACCCCAATTGTTAGATTAATTCCCCCACACTCTTAGTATCACTGAACATTGTTCCCACTAAACCGATGCATTGTGGAACCATGCTGGCAGTTCTGTTATGGGGAAGCCAAAGGGGGAAAGTCACAAGATGGAAAGGCAGTATGTGAAAGTTCCAGGCACCTGATTCCATCCTGGAAAAGTCACAACCTGAGCCGCTTTCAGAACGCCTTGAAGAAAACATCTTCAGAACCTCCACCCTCCTCTGTCTAGGAGGCAGATTGTAGAATCAAAGACAATTATCCTCAGGATTTAAGAGTTAATGTAGTTTTTCTAGGGTATATTTTAGACTTAGTTGGCTGTGTTACTCCTCTCTTCCTGCCTATGTCTCTCCTTTGCGATTGGAATGGATAGCCTATGCTTGTTCCACTGCAGTATTTTGTAAACACTAGCTTATATGTTTTTTCAGCGTCATAATTGGCCTCGGGATGAGTTGTACATACATTGAATCTCACTCAAATCTGATGCAGTCTGAGTTTAGAAGAGACTTTAAAATTGATGCCTGGAATTAGTTAAAAGTTCTGTATCCTTCTGGAATGAAATTAATGTTTTTGCATATAAGAACGTGAAATTCGGGGGTTAAGAGTGGAATCCTATGGTTTGAATCGTAGTGTGCCTTTCAAACCTCAGGTTGAATTTTAATCTCCATTATAGAAGTAAAAGAATCATGGTTTGTGGAACTGGCACTCCTGCGAAAGGCTTCAGGTTTGAAAGCAATGCTCTCTTGCCCACCTGACATTCTCTATGTGACAACACAACATCAAGGAGCCTTGGAAGTGAAGCATAACCCTGAGCTGACACCAGTGTTGTCACCCTCATCTTGGTCATCCCACATCTGCACATTTATAAGAAATTAATTTTTGGTGTTTATGAACTGCCATTTGAAAGTATGAACTACCGAATCTGAAATATTTCATTATAGTAACATACACACCCTAATCACTTAGCTAAACTTGCTAAAGTCTTTCAGTTTTGTTCATATTTTCAAAAGATTATGTTTAAGAGGGAAAGTCAAACAAAGACATGTAAAAATCACCAAAGATTGGTGTTCCTTATCATATTTTCACTGACCAAACTACTACTGCTTTTATTATTATTATTATTACCATTATTATTATAAGTGGTGGTGGTGTGTGTGTATGCATGTATGTGTGTGGCATGCATGTGAGCATGCACACAGCACATTATGTGTGTGAAGATCAGAGGACAATTTTCAAGAATTGGTTATTGCCTTCCACTGTGGGATCAAGGAACCAAACTCAGGTTGCCGGCCTTGCACAGTGATATCCTTTATCCACTAACCCATGTCACTGTTCCCAGACTGCTAAATTTTTAACAAGAGATAAATAGAATGGACATTTTTTAGTAGATTGATAGAAGCCTCAGTTAGCAAATAAATTACAAACTTAGGGTCTGTCTAACCAAAAAGCAATTCTAAAATGTAAGATAAGAACAATATATAACAATATAATATGGAAAACAGGATCATGATCAATGGAAATGGTAAGAGATTTTCAAAGTTTTTTGGCTGTGGGTGTTGTCCCTGAGAATAGAAATGTTGATTAAATTAGAGTGTCCACTTGGGTATAGCTTTTTCTAAAATGAGCAAATATGTATTTCTTAGGTCATAATTCCAATAAAACTATATCTGTTCATTCCCTTTATGCCTGTCTTTTGTTCAGAGTTTAAAGAAGTAATAAGATAAGAACTACTACTCTGTCTCTATGGTAACAGACAAATGTACTAGCAGTGGAGCATGTTCAGCAATTATCCTCTCTCCAGAGGCTTGGAGCATCTCGCTTAGTCTTTCTAACAGAAGCTAAATGTTTCCTCCTCGTCCATCCTCACCTCTTCTTTTTAAGATTGATTTGAGATTTGTTTGCTCTTGTTATTGCAAACCAAAGCAATATAGGATGGTTACTGCTATGAATCTGAATTACCTAGAGAAAGCTCAGTCAAGGTAAACGTGTTAGACTCCACATCTGCAGCCCTACATGCACTCAGCCCACCCACGAGAAATGACGCCAAGGCAGGAATCTTGACTTTTATTTTTATGAAGCTTCTCTCCTTCCACATACCCCTAAAATACACACCCCATGATAATCAAACGAGATCTCTTTGCATTTTCTAGGACACTGTGCAGAGAAACCTCACATATAATAGGCTCTTTAAAATACGGGTTTCCACAGTACAAACTGATAATAATCACTCTGTGGGGTGGTACCTTTCAGAACTCTTTCTCTTTTGGAGCAAGATTCAGGATGATAAGGAAATACTGCTTAAAATACATGTCCCCAATAATGAGGAAGATGGAGTCCCAACTGATCATCTCTTATCACCAAATAAAGCTTCCAATAGCAGTACAGGGTTACATCTAATTGAATTGTTGGCCAAATAGATGTCATGGAAATCCGCAAACAATCCAGGCTCTTGCCAAGAGAATAGTTTGCTCTTCACAAACTGCTGGCAAGCTCCCATTACTGAAGACAACACTCACACAATGCACTAAACATGGAAAGGTTAAGCTGGTACCTACATAAAACCTTCACCCCTATATATTAGTGTCTTTGCTAGAGGAAGCTACTCTACAGGTTACCAAAAGAGAAAGTAAACACCAACCCACTCCAAAAACTTTGAGGTTAAATCAGTCCTGCCAGAAAAAATATGCTAGGACAAATGACGGCACAAAGCTCGTAGGAGCAACCCAGTCAATGTCCGATTTGACTTAAGGCCCACTCCACGAAATGGAACCTGTGGTGGTTTGAAAGAAAATGCCCCCCCATAAGGAATGGCACTATGAGAAGGTATGGCCTTGTTGGAGAAAATATGTCACTGTAGGGGTGGCTTTGAGATCTATGCTCAGGCTACACCCAGTGGCACAGTTCACTTTATGTTGTCTGTGGGTAAAGATGTAGAACCCTCAGCTCATTCTCCAACACTATGTCCACCTGCATGGCACCATGATCCACCAAATAATAATGGACTAAACCTCCAAAACTTTAGGCTAGCCCCAATTAAATGTTTTCCTTTATAAGAGTTGTCAGTGTCATGATGTCTCTTCACAGCAGTAGAAATACTAACAAAGGTGGAGCTCATACTAGACACTGCTTGGGTAACCACGAAACAGAGAAAGATAGCCTAGAGACCTGTGGTAAGACCAAATACTACTAGTCAAAAAAAGTAACAATAAAATAACTCCTAATGAAATTCTGCTATACTCACCAATCAATGTTTTATTCAGTCATCATCGGAGAAGCTTCCTCCTGCAGCAGATGGGAATAAATACAGAGTCTCACAACCAGATAAACACACACAGACACACACACACACACAGAAAGAGAGAGAGAGAGAGAGAGAGAGAGAGAGAGAGAGAGAGATCTTGGCACATGAAATCTCCATTGAATTCTTCTCCTCAAATCTCAGAAACCCCAAAGAATAGGATGGAAAGAGTATAAGAGCCAGAGGTTTGGAGTATGGAGCCAGGAGAACAAGCTCCTCTGTTTCAAATAATCAAGGCTCATATGAACTCAAAAAGACTGGAGTGGTAAGCATGGGGCCAGCTCAGGTCTGCACCAGGTTCTATACATACGTGTGTGTGTGTGTGTGTGTGTGTGTGTGTGTGTGTGTGTGTGTGTGTATAGTATGCTTTCAGTTCAATATTTTTATGGGACTCGAGTGTGAAAGAATGGGTCTTTGATTCTTATCTTGGGACTTCTTTCCTCTTGTTGATTTGCCTTGTCCAACTTCAATGTGATGGCTTTTCTTTTACCTTACTATTTTTTATTTTGTTATGCTTTTTTGTTACCTCTTTCAAGACTCTTCCTATAGGAGACAGGAAATGGATCTGGATGGGAAAGGAGGTGAGAGGCCCTGTGAGAAGCAGAGGGAGGGGAAACTGAAATCAAGATATATTGTATGAGAAAAAAAATCTATTTGTAGTAAAAGTTGGGGAAATAAGGAAAAATGGTGGAATTTATTTTGTGAGGAATGCTGAGAAATGTGAATTTAAATTAATATTTTTTTCCTGAGGAAAGATGTGGAAAAGGTGACATGATAGGCTACAAATAAATGGCTCTTCCTCAGCATTCCTATAAACCACTAAGCCATTGACAAACATCATGATGAGCTTTTGCTTGCTGTATTCAAACCACGGAGTCTTTATACCCAACTACATTACTGACTATCAGTTTTCAAATTCAAATGTACCAGTGAAACTCAAAAAAGGACATGGTTTTCTCAATTCCCTTTATTATAATATGTATGTTTATTACCTCTACTTAAAAATTAATTTCACATTTTATGCCAGTACATTCTTATCTTCATTAAATGTGCACCCATTCTGCAATGCCTTTATAAGAACCTTCAATCTGGATTGTTTTGTCATGTAGATGTTCTTTGACCTATTTACCAATCTCCATAGCCGAATGAGATGGTCCCCTTTGCTTGCTAAGATAAATAATGTTCACTTTTTCTTTAACCTAGATCTTTGCACTCCTCTTTGATGATTTCCTTGAGAGGCTTGGGAAAGGAATGAGTGGCTATGACTCTTTGAAAGGCCCTTTTTAATCCCAGGTAACTGTTTTCATAACTTGTAATTTGCACACATGTTTATTTCTTTGTGAGGTGTTGGGATACCTGAAAAAAAATGTGTACTCTTTTCCAAACCATCATGAAATATGTGATCCAACAACAGAAGAATTCAGTCTTCCTACAGTAGACTGTCATCAGAGAAGTAAAACACCTTCGCGTTCACTTTCCTTACAACTTACTTGCTCCGTGATCTATTCAATTTACTGAATGAACTTTTTTGTTAGAAGACAGCCTCGAGGTTCGAGTATTGGGAAGAATGAAAAGGCTAAACCCACATTCTCTTGAAGACTGGATCGTGCACCATTAAATTCAAGCAGACAAAATGAGACATAAAATGAAAAATTGAATTTAATACACAGGAGCAAACAAGTGACTCCATGGCTTCTGGGCCAATATTGGGAAGAAATGAACTTATATATCTTTGGAAGGTTTCAGAAATTGAAGCACCTTGTTGCTTTTCATAAGCAGGCATTTCTGTCCATGGAAACTCACTTCATCAAAGCAAACTCACTTTAGAAAATAAATTACGTCTCATAATTATTTCTTATCTCATTTTTAGGTTTTACAAGCTGCTTTTTCTCCTACTCGCTTCTCAAATGCACATTTAAATTTAATACCAGAAATTGTTTAATCATTGTTACAGCGTGAACAATAGGACAGCTGACACTGTGCTGATTGTGTGGAAGCAGGGAGAAGCCTATCCAACACGAAGCATCTGCTGCCATTGCAGAACTTGGAGAAACTTCTAGTAGTGGATAGGAAGGATTCTTTCTACAGTGCCGATGAACTCTTCGTCTTTGCCTTAAGCAGCATCACACAACAGAGAGTAAAGACCCACTAGAAGGGATGAACTCACTTCAGTAGGTTTACCAGGTGGCGCAAAAGATAAATATGTCAACAAATAATTGCAGCACCATGGGGAAGAAGCCGCCAGGCTGGAAGAAATAGATTACATTAAATAATGACCAAGGAAGCCTTGTTCTTGGCTTTGGGAAAACTTCTCAAAAGAGGTAGCTTTTGAACAGACTGAAAAAACTGTCATTTTAATGAATAAGAGGGGAAAGAAATCTGTGGCATAAAAACAAAGAAAAATATATTAATAGCAGAGGGACCTGCACATTGTATTAAGACAATACGGGGTATAAACAGTCAGGAAAGAGAGACTTCATGGGAGAACTCCCACTGATAGCTTTAGACATTAACATCAGATGCTTTCTCTCTTCCTACTGGAGCCCTTGTGAGGTAACTAGAAACAGTTTGATTTAGTGCTTCTGTACAAATGTTTTATAAAATTATTCATGCACTAAGTCTGATTTTTAGATGATGTATAAAGAAACATCAAACCAAACCACTCAATGATGGTGACAGGACCAGAAAGGCCATGAGCCATCAGGATGAAGCATCATGGTAACAGTCAATAGCCAGACAGACCTTCCAAGAAACCCCTCCCGCACACCTCCCACCCAGTGCTCGCTTGGATCAGCAGTTCCAGAAGAGCTGTGTGAAGTTCAGAGCACTTGGAATTCTCCCCGGGTCTCTCTGAGGATCTGATCAGGATTTTGATCTCTTTGGAGCAAGACAACACATTTATGACTAATATTCCATGAAAAAAATTATCTCAAAAAATTTAAGAGCTTGAACATTAATATTTCAACCTAACCAAACAACATTTTTCATTTATGACTAACAGCCTGCTAAATTACAAAAGAAAAATCAAACATTATGAGCAATTAACATCTCTCATGCTCACACGGTGTTTCTGTACAAACACCTATTAAATATTAAGGTGGTCAGAGCCCGCAGCATTCCAGGGCTCAGCAAAGCCCTGCACATCCATCCTGTCATTTGTCTGCACCAACCCAGGCTGCAATTCAGAGATAATCAGGTTCCTCTCACTTCTCAATGCTCAACTACTTGATTTTTTTTTCTTTTTGTTTTCCTCCCCGCTGAGAATCTAGTTTATCCATTTATTTCTCTTATTACATACAGAGAGAGAAAAAAAAGAATATGAAGTGGGAATGTAGTGTGAGAGGATTCAGTGCTAGAACTATTGGAGATTTTTCCTCTTCTTTCCCGGAATGAAGCATGAGTGTGGGGAGGACAAGAAAGAGAGGATGAGAATTTTATTATCTGTTTAGAAGGAGCCTAAGAGAAGGCCAGCTGCCCTTTATGGAGCCATGGGGATCAATGTGTCCAGCTGCATTCCATCTACAGCCTCCCAGAATAGACCCCTCCCCCACCGCCTCCAGATGGCAATAGTGTAACACAGACGCAGGAAAGGATCTGTTACTCCTAGGAACTAACCGTGTTCTCGATGCATACGACACACATTTATGCCTCATGACCACCGTGTAAAAAAGGAAATGCTGCACCCACTTTATAGAAAACTGAATAGCAGAGAAAGTAAGTAAAACATGGTTCTCATAAAAGGTAGATTAACTCTCCATGGGATGCTGGTATGTGTAATACTTCTTTGCTCTTAACTCCTGAGTTTCTCCCTACACAGAAATCCCAACATCTGTCTTTTGCTCCCAGCCTCCATTACATGCCCATCACTAAAACCTGCTCTACAAACATGTGAGCATGATATTTTATTCATGATATGTTACTTCTTTCCTCTGGCTCATAACAAGTTTAAACCATAAAACATGGGCCTTTAGCTAAGGTCTTCACCAAAATGTCCTTTAAAAGGGGAAGGGGTAAAGGAAGATGACTCCACAGTTAAGGATACATTTTGCTCTCTTAAAGAATCCTGGATCAGTGCCCAGCATCCACATGGTGTCCCACAGCCACACAACACTCCAGTTTCAATGACTCCAAGACTATCTTCTGACCTTGATGGGCACCAGACATGTACTGGGTTTCACAAACATATAAGCAGGCAGGCAAAATGCGAATACACATGAGTGAATCTTTAAGAAAAAAATACTTTCAATTAAAAATTTCCCTTCAACTATGTTGAAACATGGAATCTATGGTGACATAAGTCTACGTTCCCAAGCCATAGACCTTCAACATGGCTCCAGGATAAGTCATCCCTTATACATTTTAAGATGAAAACTGTGGATTTTGCCTCAACAGTACTAGCAGCATTTTTATGGAAGTAGTTTGTGCTCTTTACACATTCACAGAATCATAGATACATAGTCATTTTCCATTTGGGGCTACTGGAAATAATGCTAATACATTTAACATGCATTTGCAGAGATAAGACAGTTTCATTGATCCTTAATAATTCTCAGGAGAACAGCCATATTCCAAATTTATGTTTAATCCTTTAGAAGCTGCCAAACTATTTTTCAAGGTGTCTATATCATTTGGTATTCCTCCAAAAAATGGACAGGGTTCTAGTGTCTTCATAGCTTCAAAAATCCTTCATATTTATCATTTTGATAGCAGTCATTCTTGACAATAGAAAGTGGTTTAGATTTGTGTTTCTCTAGTGAAAGAAAATGAGCTATTTATATGCTCATTGGATATTCTTACATCAGCATTGATTAAATATCTATGCAAATTTCCTAGGCATAGTTGCCAATATCTTTAATCCCAGCACCCAAGAAGCTACAGTAGAAGTAGCACCCTTACACTTGTCCCTAATTCAAAGTTCATCATGCAATGTTGCATTTATTTATAAATAATAATTGTTTATTATTTAAATAATAAATTTGCAGTTATTACTTATAAATTATTTTAATCTAGTTGTGCACAGACTTAGCCAGAAAGCATTGCTCAAGTGAACAAAGAATGGCCCAGACTCTCAAAACTTTATATTGCAGCATTAAGCATAAAAGGCATTTCCATTTTCAAATTCAATCCTATTAAAATGTAATTAACACAGTGGTGCTCCAAGGAGTCTGTAAAGACCTTATGAAAACCATGCCAGAATTTTTAATCTTTTAAATTTTGGCTGAGTCAGAATCTTGTTTTGTGCCCCAGTCTAAGCTACTGCATAGGCTTCCCTTCCTCGGTGTCCTGAGTGGCAGGACAAAGCTGTGTGCTGCCACGGGAACTAAGGAATTTTCACTCTTCCATGGGGAAATTTATTGTATTCCAGACTCTTAATTTAAAGGGGTTCGCTGCAACATCTTTGTGTGTATGTGTGTGTGTTTGCTTGACAGAGGTGGCAGTCTATAGAGCTCAGAGGACAGAACTGGTTTTCTGTTTCCACCTGCCTGTGGGCCTCAGTGATGGGACACTGGTCCCATGGCTTGCTTGCCTACAAGCACCTCCACCCAGAAGTCAACTTCCAGGGTCTATCATAACCCTGCGACAGAAGGTCACAGCCATTCTCTTGGTCATTTGAACCTTGCAAATTTAGAAAATAAGGTTTTTAAATTAAGGATTCAGCTAAAGTGTTAGTTTCTTGGGATAAGCAAAACTTATTATTTTAGTGAAATACAGATATGATTATAAGTAAAATTACTATTTTTCTGCATTTTATTAACTTTTCAAGTTAGCATGCAATGTACTGTATCTAGAAGTGATCTATATGGAAAGATGTAGAGGTCGAGCCGGAGAGGGTAGGAGGAAAGGGGGATGAAGAAGAACAGAGTACAATGCCTTATATATTAATATATGCATGAAAACATGACAAGATATATATTTTCTCTGACATTTAAAAAAAATTTTATAGAAACCGGGTAAATTGTTCAGGTATATATCTGAGAAATAGTCTGCCACAGAATCCAGTTGATGATGCTGTAATCAAAATATACTTTCTCTGAGTGCTGATCAGGCCTTCCCATGATTCCTTACAGCCCTCAAACAGCTTAGAAATCAAGATTAAGTCAATAAAAGTGGTATGTGTGCATAAGAGCAGCCACATACGGGGAAGTGGCACTGCTGTTTCAATGGACACTTAATTCATAAGAGCCAACTCTTGCGTCTGATTTCTGGCATCTGATGTAGAATTTGATTACAGGCAATACTCAAAGTCTCAATTCTGTCTTTTGATTTCTCAGCTCCAGTAGATTTGCAAGGAGGAGAATTTTTTACCCTGCTCTCTGGAGAAGAGATGTAGTTTTAAAGTAATACAAAAACAATTCAAGAAGCAGCAGAAACAATTTTAAAAGTAATGGACTGAGAATCCATCAGAGCAGGTGGTTCCTAATCTCCGTCTGTGTGGCCTTTGGCTAATCTCCATGCGTGTGACCTGGTCACTTCTCTACAAATGAGGGATTCTAGGATTCACTGCTTTCATTCCAGTAGTTAGCACACAGTAGCCACAAGCGAAACATTTTGCTCAACTTTCTAGATGATCCAAGTAGCCGTCTCTTTGCTAGTTGAAATGAGTCCTGTGGTTCCTTTAGAAAAGAGTTACAAGGAGCACGATTCAGGTTAGGACTACTTTCAGAATCCAATATATTCCTGATTTTTGTCCCATACACATTCTTCCAAGGAACACCCAAAGGAGTTACATATACAAATGTTAACAAAAAAGAATTAGTGTAAATGTTTGCTAATGCATTAATAAAGACAATAATAATTAAAATTGTTATCTACTATTTGTCAGGACTCATTCTAAGCCATCAACATGCATTAACTTATCTGATCCTCAAGTTGAACCTATGAAAGAACACTGACATAAAAGAACAAAAGAGGCAAATAGTCAACAAGTGGCGTGTCTAAAATTCAGCCCAGGATTTGAATATGGGGACTGTTACATTCTCCAATGCACCTTCTAAAATAGTATAAAGGCCCGTAATTTGTTCCATAATCCAATTGTAAAAGTTGAACCTACAGAACATAGCTTAGTCCATAATATCCAACCTAAGAAATTAATCTTGATACCATGATAGGAAGCCCCACATGTGGAATTGATCTTCATAGCCTAAGCAAATGCTGCTAACCTCGGACACACCTCCGGCAATATAGGTAAATCTTCTGGCAAAGACCAGTAACAACAGCACTGCTTCACTTTTCTTTGAATTTCTCAGGCTGTTAAAATAATAGGATCCCTATTCTCTGCAATCAGCCTGCATAACATATGTCTAGAATGGTGACAGAGTCCTCTCCTGTCATCTTTAGGAAATCCCTCTCTATTTCTACATTTCAGAAGAAATGACTGACACGTGCCTTGGTTTTTGCATCTTTATGAGTGTGAGCTCTATAAAATGGCAGGTTCACATGAGGAAAATTAATTTCTCCAAATATTCCTTCAGGGAATAGACAGACTTCAAATTCATCTATTAAAGATGGGAATGGACTTATGGACTACATGAAGAACTGGAGTTTAAAAAGTTATCTAGGTTTGCAAATGGTCCATGACTCAATTATCACATCTCCTATAGTCACAGAGATTGTGAAAATTGAAAAGATTATAAAAGGCTAGAGACAGCAAGAGCTGACCCCTGAGCCCATCATTCTGCACAGCTATTCTTAAAAAAAAAAATAACTATGTGATGTAAACGCATCTGTCACCCACCCATCAAATATGAATATGTGAGCAGTTTTCTCTCAAAACAATAGACATCAGAAGAGAAACACAGAAATGAAAGAGAATGGAAATCATCTTCACATATATTGATAAAAAGTTCACTCAAAGAGATTTCTTCTTTGTATTTTTTAATCCCCTAACAGTAGTGAAAAAATTTTATCCTTATTTTCATGTAATACAATCGCACCCAGTATAATACCCAGTATCTCTAAATATCCTGATTCAAGATACATGTGTTCATAACATGAGCCAGCACATACGCTACTCATAATTCCAGAGACTAGACTGATAATAATTCATGTATAAGAGGTTGTGTTTAAACCAATAGAGGTTGATGAAAAGCATGATTCCACTCTTATTTTTCTTTCACTGATAAATTCAGCATAACTATTTACAACAAATAAAACAGATACATCTGAATGGCCTTACCCATTTATTGCAAATGGGTAATGATCTTCCAGAATTTCCTGTCTATTTGAAGACCAACTGACTCAACTTAAGACAGAAAATTTCTGACTTTAAGGCTATCTTTTCTCTATTCCACAATAGGACAAACAGTCCTTAAGGAAAAGGGGAGCAAGAATGTCCACTCATTTAATTCCTTATTATTACCCTGAGGGATATGAAACTAGAAAGCCCCTAGTTGTATAGACTTTGGTATTTCCTCTAGATGAATTCTTAGTCAATCACTTTAGATGTAACCTAAGTGAATATCAGTGCAAGAGCTACATCATGGCTGCTTTGAAAAGCTTTGCAGGATGCTGGGGAGAGGCTCAGCTTGTAAAGTGCTTATCATAACAGGTCAAGGGTCTAAGAAATTCATCCCATCCATAAAAGACATGTGAAAAGTAGGCATTGCAACACATACCTGTAAGCATTGGGGAGGCAGAAAAAAAGAGGCTCTCTTGGGACTGCTAGATAAATCATTGAAAGAATTCCATGTTCAGTAAGAGATCCTGTCTCTGAAAATAAGATATAGAGTAATTAAGACAGATACCCATGTCCACTTATGACCTCCACACACAGACACAAAATGTATAGTAGCTGTAGGAGGAGAGCCTGCTTGTTTGTCCCAGCCGCCCAGCTAGTTTAGACCCGAAATAATCACAAAGGAACTGTATTAATTAAATCACTGCTTGGCCCATTCGCTCTAGTTTCTTATTGACTAACTCTTACATTTTAATTTAACCCATTTCTATTAATCTGTATATCACATGGCCTACCAGCAAAGATTCAGCACATCTATCTCCGGCAGATCGATGGCATCCCTCTGACTCTGCCCTTCTTTCTCCTAGCATTCAGTCCAGTCCTCCCTGCCTGCCTAAGTTTTGCCCTATCAACAGGCCAAGGCAGTTTCTTTATTCATCAATGGTAATCACACCACACATAGGGACTTCCACATCAAGTACCCACAGAATTTCTGCTTATACATATAGTTGCTTCATTGTCAGTGGATACAAGATATTATGCTCAATTAAGAGTTAACTCATACCTCAAAAAGTATTTCTTCAATACTTAGCTGACTTAAATTTGTCTCTGTATCTCAAGTCTGGCAAGCATCAATTTTTCCTTTATAAGTTATGAATTACATAAAATATTTCATAGATATGGTTCTATTAAACCCAAGGAAAAGGAGAGATAATATTTTCTTGTCTACTACATCACCAAGCTTTGGTGGTAATTAGAATATTCCATGAAACTTAGTGACATCATTGATCTCTCTTCTTTATGACACATAGATGCTTAATTATTTCTCTATCCATCTATCTATCTATCTATCTATCTATCTATCTCTATCTCCCTTTCTCACTCTCACACATACATACAAACACACACACACACACATACACACATCTTAATCACCATTGTCCTCAACCCAACTGTCTTATAACCTTTTTCAATCATCTAAAAGTAATATTTTGACATTGTGCTACATGATGCCAAGTAACATAATACTTGGAAAATACATACAATGATAAAAGTAGATATTAAAGGACAGAAGTAAAAAACAGATGTCAAATAGAGTAGATGCAATTTGTTAACGAATGCTGAAGCTTGTAAGAAATTAAAACCAATTTTCTTTGAGGAAATTGAATATAGATGTAAGGTTTTGACAGTCTAGGTTAAAAGTAGTTAAGAATAATAAAAGGCTTGAGAGAGAAAATGAACAGGACATGCAAGATAAGGATATGCTCAAAGCCCAAAGCATAGCGAGATATGTTCATTTGGCTCAATGATATTAGAAGAAAACTATGTATGGTCTCATCAGCAGTCTTTTATTGGCAGTATCTTCTCATTATTTCCCTCTTGCAGAAACCGCTTGTGATTCTAACACATGCACCTGATTTTCTGAAATGACCATTAAAAATAAGTATGTACCCTTGTTACCTTTACTAAAAAACACAGTCCCTGTATCAAGTTTCTATAGCCAGTACTTGAAATAGGACAATAGGCAAAGTCCTTAGGCAATTGTGAATATCAAGTCAACTCTTTTCACATTGTTATTTTGATATTCCCACAACAAAAGGCCCACTTCAAAATAAGGCACTTGTACTAAACTAAACTAATATTCTCAAGTGCTTATTATGAACTAGAGGCTTCTGCAGAGGCTTAGAGTATGCCAATGACCAAAATAATTTAAACGATACCTACTTTGTGAAAAGTAAAATCTAGTGAAAGGAGAGAGCCAAGAAAAACACGTTAATAAGGTAAATTAGAAAAGAATCACATAATGATAATTTTACATTTTTATACTACTATCCTGATGAGCTTCACTGAGAAAGTAATATATGATCAAGGACTTGGAGTTGATTTCTATTTATCAAGCAAAGGAAATGCCAGCTGCAAGACTTTGCTTAGTGAGAAAGGATTTAACATGTTCAAAATACAGCACTAAGACAAGCACACCTGGAAGAGAGTGAGGGGTGGTAATACACCATGAGGACAGAGAGCAGGTGACATGAATGTATAATATTTGATAAATAAATGATAGTAAAGTTTGTTATATTTTATTCTGAGTGAAACAGAAATCTATTGAAGGGCTTTGGGCAGAGTGATTTTATTTACATTTTCCAGGCATTACTTTGGTTGCTGTCTAGAGAACACATAAAAAGGAAAAACAGGAAAGCAGAGAGTGACGTTAAGTGGTTATTGCAGTAATCTAAGTAGAAAATGATGGCTCAAAAGAAGATGAAAACAGCTTTTGACTGCAGCAGGCCCTTGGAGAGGGCTTCTGATCCAGACATTCGACCCGGAGGGTAAGTGAGTCCCAGCAACCCAGGAGAAGTAGAAGACTGGAAATAATCAAACTGAGGGATGAAATCAACAAAATAGAGACACAGAAAACAATCCAAAGAATCAATGAAACTAAGGGCTGGTTCCTTGAGAAAATCAATAAGATCGACAAACCATTATCCAATCTAATTAAAAGGCAGAGGGAGAACACTCAAATAAACAAGATCAGAAATGAAAAGGAGGACATAACAACAAACAATGAGGAAACTCAGAGAATATTTAGGTCTTACTACAAAAGCCTGTATGGCACAAAATTGGAAAATGTAAAAGAAATGGACAGTTTTTTAGATAAATACCATATAC
>JAQHUG010000195.1:2217244-2228493 GCA_028555095.1 Dicrostonyx torquatus | reverse complement strand
CTCCCTAATGCTGTGACCCTTTAACACAGTTTCTCATGTTGTGGTGATCCCACAACCATAAAATTATTTTCATTGCTACTTCATAACTGTAATTTTGCTACTGTTATGAATCATAATGTAAAATTCTATGCTTTTCAGATGGTCTTAGGTGACCCCTGTGAACGGGCTGTATATAAAGAATATATAAACATTTGTAAAGACAAGGTTTAGTATCTGTTAAGATTTGAAATTGGGTAAAGGAAAAAATACTGAAGAACAGTAATAAAAGGGTCATAAAATGGAAGCTGAACTCAAGTAAAATTCCAGAATGATGATGGTGAGGAAGTTGAATGCTAAAATCATTGAAAAACAATGGTGTAACAATATAGAAGTTGAGACGGAAGCAAAATGACAGAATATGAATGACATAAAATGTGACATAAATTCCTCTCCAGTTCCCAAAGTACAGACCATCTGAGAAAAGAACTATAAATATTTCACAGTGTTAAAGAGTCTTGACCTGTGGAGCAAAAGTGTAAATGAACAGCTTTCTAGTGGGTGGGAAGAGGTGGTTTGAGGGTTTCCATAACAGACTGGTCACAAATAGAATAAGTTCTGCTGTTGAATCACGGTTTCCAGAAAGCACACTGAAAATGCTTAAGAAGACAGAGCTTAGTGGTCTGATTCTTCTCTTATTGTGTGAAAAAATAAAATTAGAAGATGTAGAACTGCCCTGATGAATTCAAGGTAGATAATAATTGTGACAATGTGAGTTTAAAAGTAAGGAATAGGTGTCTGGAACTTCCTCTTGACTCTTTTGCATATGGTCAATGAAGTTTCTCTATGTGCGGTCCAGTGCATATGGAAAATGGAAAACTCTTTGGTGAGGCGGTGTGTGAGGTCGGTAGAGCCCCATTAGAGTAAGATGTGGGCTGTGGGAACTGTGCCTGCTCATCCTGTACTGTTTAGGTAATTTGATGAGTTTAGGGAAACCACAACCAGGGAAACAATTCTTCCATGTGGTGCCTAGTCTGGATGGCCATCCTTCTTTCACAGTCTTTGCATCATTGAAGAGTTTGGGGAGAATATAAGTGAGTCAGTGCCAGAGACGGAGTGAAAGTCTTTGTGAACATTCTAAAGATAATTTAAAATAAGATGGTTTGTTTCCTTTGTCTCATGGGTTCCCTCTTAAATTCTACTGAGAGCTTTCTCCTAATGAGTCAGATAAGAGGCTTTGTTCTTAGTGTGCAGTTGTGTTTAAATTCATGATTCTTTTAGAACTCAAACAATATGCTAAGTATTTACCCACTTACGTTTCCTGGAGGACAGTAAGTTCTTCAGAGTTAGAAAACCCTATTCAACTGTCTAACATGAGAGCCTAAAGTGCTAAATCTTGTTAAATTAAATTGAATATAAAGTGTTGATTAAATAGTCCTGAATAGATGGTATTGAAAGCTTTAGATTCATGTAAAGCTTATTCAAATTTGAAAATATGTTATTTCAATATGCTTTAAATTTATCAAGAAATGATTTATTCACATTATAATATTTTCAAATGTCATAAGGAATAAACTTTAGGCATGTAATAAAATGAAAAGATTTAATTATTTATTTATTTTTTGTTTTTCGAGACAGGGTTTCTCTGTGGCTTTGGAGCCTGTCCTGGAACTAGCTCTTGTAGATCAGGCTGGCCTCAAACTCACAGAGATTTGACTGCCTCTGCCTCCCAAGTGCTGGGATTAAAGGCATGCACCACCACCGCCCGGCTAAAAGATTTATTTTTTTACATGATTTAGACATCCCAGTAATATAACTTATTAAAGGTCTCAAACATACTTCACAAGTATAGTTAGTTTCAGAAAAAATTAAAAGATAAAACTACACTTTGTTGTCAATAAGACACAGTACTACCCATGGAGACATCACAGGAAAAGCAGAAGGTTGATTGAAATCAAAACCAAATTCCATTTTAGTAAACAAAAGAAGTTTTTAATCAAACTGTGAAATTCAGCATCAAACACTTTAAGAAATGGGTTGCCTACCACGTGAGACCATGGCTTACGGCAGATTAAGTTAGTGTTAATAGAACACAAGCAATTTTGCCGAATATAGCATCATAACTATCTACAGTATAGAATCCATCCAGTATAGTATGATTTACAGCATGATTCAGAAGCTTGCCAGCCATGAAGTGAAAGCCCAAGTCACAAGCAATTTATCTGGAAGAATTAATTGCTTCCACAGCGTTTGCGCAAACCAGCGCAAGTATGAGGGCACCCCAGGAGGCCACTTTAGATTTAAAAACTTAGCCAAAATCATAACAAAGCTCTATGCAATCAAATGGTCACTGAACGACAATAAATATAAACCTTCCTGGGGGTTAATTTTTAAGTATAAGGTCTTATTTGAAATTTTTCATTTAATCATGTGCTTTGTTGTTGTTGTGTTACCAGAAAGCTAATGCATAATAATGTCAGTAATTTGTTTGAAAGTCAGTAGAAAGAATTACAAGCTGTCAACACTTGCAAGAGCTTCTGCCAGTCATACTGACAGAAGCAATTCACAGGCTTCTTTGCTGGACACTCACAGAATGTCCAGAATTGACATGCCAGGAAATTCCATTTTCTTGGAACTTATAGTTTATCTCAGAAAATTGGTGTTTCCTATCACTGGGATGCGCAAAAACTGCAATTCCTCCACACATATTTCTCACCTAAGCACGTGACACTGGTGGTTTCTTCATCTGGAGGAAAGCTTCAGGAAGAAGCGAGAGAATCCTAATGACTTTGTTTAAACATGAAGGGAAAAGTTTACTTTTCCTCCATTTGTTCAGAGAAGAGTTGTTTCACTAACCCTGAATTTTCTACAAACGCAAACTCCTGAATATTCTTTCAGTCCATTTGGGAAGCTAAAACTTCTCCGCAAGCTGATCAGCGTCAACATTAAGTGACGTGTATGAAATTATAAATTTGCATAACTGTGTTGAAAAATTATAATTAAAATCTAAAGGCAATTCTCCTCAGAACTGCATTTACAACGTATTTTTTAAACTATGGAGGAAATCATATGGAGAGATGATTATCTGCAGTTGCTGAATCATAGCCACAGCGACAGCTATGAATACATAGTGTGACCAAGCTACCCAGAATTCAGTTCAATCAACCTTATGCTAAAGAGTGAGCAATACTAATGGTCTTCCATTTGTCTATAAAATGTCTTTTCAATGCAGCAACTAGAATATACCAAAGTTAAGTTCAGAACATACCAGAAGTCAGAAGAGGGGTTGGAGGGATGTCTTGAAGGCTGCTCTTCCAGAGGACTCTGGTTCAGGAGGAGCTCACAGAACACCCCCCCCACACACACACACACACACACCTACATCACCAACTAATAAAAAGCTCCATGGAATGCTGCTCTCCAGACAAGACATGGCTTAGTTTCCACGAGCTCACAGCAGCTGTGGCTCACTGTACAAGATCTGCACAAGCCAGGAAAATAAATAAATAAAACTAGCAGAGAGGGCTTAGGCCTCTCAAGGCTCAACCCCAAGCTGAGGAACTCCAGGCATTTGATGGTTACTGCAGAAGTAAGAGTTCCATTCTAGGTTTCCCATACCCAAATGGGTGACTTCATACACATGTACACACAGGCAGCACTAATTTGTGTCAGTGTGTGACGATGAAAAGTACATGAAGTCAGGAGTAAGATGCATTGGAGATCAGAGGGGAAATCCCTGAGAGAGCTCAAGAGAGAGAATGAGAGGATGGATGCAGTCAAGATAAATTACACACACATATAAATTTTTCAAAAAAAAAAAAAAAAGGAAAGCATCCACATGATCTCCATCTCCTCAGTGGGCATATTGCAGAGGGCACTGAATGTCCTCATCAGCTTTGACATCAAATAAACTCACATTTAAGATTGGGAAAGCTGATGTCCCACCTTTAAAATTTCCATCTGGACAACTGTAGTGACAATAATAACAATCCCAGCCTCAAAAGGGTACTGCAGTGACTGCATGAATACTAACAGTGCAATGCTTGCTCTCTAGGCTCGCGGACGCAAGGCACGCACTGTTCACCCTTCCTTTCTCTGGGCAGAAGAACAGTGAGTCAGGCTTGAGGTTTCCAGTTCTAAGGGATCCAACACTCTCACACAGACATTCATGCAAGCAAAACACCAATTCACATAAAAATAAAATAAAAAGAAATCCTAGAAGAAGAAGAGGAGTAGAAGGAAAAGGAGGAGGAGGAGGAGAGGAGGAGGAGAAAGAAGAAGTCAGAAGACTATCAAGCCTCAACCATCGCTCTGACCTTTTTCATTTAGATTTAGTATAATATTAACAGATCACATGTGATCTGTGGCATTATCAGTTCCAACAAACACTAACTATTGTCCTCATAATTCATCCTTAAGTAGCTAAAAACACACTTACAAGATAGGTAATTTCCTTCCTACAGTGTAAGTAGTCTAGTTAAGGCCAACCTATTATGTCAAAATATGAATTCATGTCGTAAAATACAATTAGAATCAGCCATACCTCGACATTTCACATGAACTGACAGCAGTAGTTCATCCAGAATGGAAGGAAGTTCCACAGGAGCAAGGGTGAAGCTGACAGAGACAGGGCTCACAGGACACAGTGAGCTCCACTGACAGCGTCCTGACATGTGACATGTTAGGAGAGTGTCAGTTTCCACATGGATGGAGAGTCAGGAGGATGGAATATAAAAAAACAGAAGTTAAGCTAGACACGATGCTGACTCCTTATAACTCCAGCACTCTGCAGGCAGAGGCAGAAGTGTCTCAAATTCAAGGAAAGCCTTGGCTGCATATCAACATACTCTTCAAAAAATAATTAATTAATTAAAATAAATTTTTAAAATTAAGAGAAAACTTCACAACATTGGAGCATACTGATTCTCTTTTTAAATCATGTTTTATTCTTTCTTTGAAATTCTCATACAGGTATATGATATATTTTGATCATTTTCACCCTGACCCTCCCTTTCAAACCCCCGACCCCTCCTAACACATTCCTCCTACAACTTCAGGCCTTCTTATTTCTTTACAATGGCCCTCTATATCCAATCAATAGTTTACTAATTCTGGAAGATGCTTTGGCTGCTCATTCTATCTCTGGCTGAGAGTTCCTAAACCCTGAAAGATAGAACTTTTTTTAACTAAGAAATTCACTCAGATAGTCAAGAACCTTAGTGAATTTGGGCCCCTTCAATAGGCTGTTTAAATTGATATTAAATATATTATGACTGAAAGTTATAGACACCTATAAAATTTAATTCTAATTGTTTCAGATTTCCACGGGGAGATGCTGGAAAATTTAAATTGTTTCCATGTAGAAATTTTATAGAAATGAAAAATTTTCCTGGAAAAAAAGCCTTCCTATGTTACAATTGTTACCACAAAAGGACCCCTTTATGCTAAACTTAGGAGTAATAGATTTGAATTCAGTTGTCCTTGCAGTAAATATGTTTTACTTTAATGCTCTTAAAAGTCTTATTAACATTTTATTGTCACACAGGTTAAATTTCATTCCTATGAATATTTCATAATGAAAACTGTGTCTCATATAACTTCTTTTTTCCCCTTGTAGCAATTGGTAAATTGAGTTCAACTTCTTCAACTCTCTAGTAATTATTCTGCTCCTACATGTCATGGCGACAATGGCAGAGTAAGGTGGAAGGGCGCTGGCGGGTATGAATAACAACTAGATACATCTTGGGGGATATTTGAGCCATTAACCTACCACTTTCAAAAATTTTCCCTTGGAAGTACGATGATACAAATGAAGCGGGAGAACTCACTGGTAACCTACTAACTGGAAATGAAGGAGTATTTAGTTCAATTCAAAAGTCATACCAAAAGCTTCTATTGAATGATTCTGAGCCATGCATCTGGGGCACAAAAGAGGAGACTGGGTATCTTAATGAATTACCACAAATGACTGTGATACAAGGTTTCCAGTGACTTCTGTACAGTTGAGAAGCATTAAGGAAGTGAGAAGTTATATATTTTATCACAAAATATTATGGACTATTTGACATTAGAATCAAATTTAGCCTAAAGATTTTTCCAGATCTATTTAACTGGTCATTTCTTTCTCAGAAGTAAACATGGGGAGTAGATTTCTCACGGTGCATGCAAGTTTGAGGGGAATGGGAACTGTTTTTACTGGGGTGTGTGTGTGTGTGTGTGTGTGTGTGTGTGTGTGTGTTTGTATATAACAGCCAGGTTCACTGAGTTGCTATATTTGATCCATTTCTTTCTCTATTTCTTACCACTCTTCTTGCCCACAGTTCTCATTTTTAATTTAAGCTGGATATAGCTGCGTGTCTAAACACATTTTGATATGTATACTAAAAAAATACTATAAAATGCTTTAACATGGGTGGATTTAAATTTAGTTAGCTAAATTTTCAGAATATAGGTGAATAAACATGAGTTATAAAATATTACATAGTAATATTTTATACTATATTATATTACAATATAATATTACAGAGTAATATTATACATGCCCTAAACACCACCAACAACAAGATCTATGTAATTTGATTTCTCAAATTTTTAAACTCCTAAGCCTTCAGGTAAGACTTTAAAAACATCCTGTTGGCTAACTCAAAGAAAATAAGTTTTCTAAGTTTGCAAGATCAAATCTAACTCCAATATTAGTATAACCCTAAGAAATGATTGTCAACTTGGATAAGGAGGCAAAGACTTCTGTCCAATCCCTCTGTCCCAACATTGGCTGAGGGTGGCTAGAAGGTCATTAGATTTTTCTCTGTTTCATCCCTTCAGTTTAAAGTTCGTTGGCTATCACGAATCCAAAGGCTGTTTTAATAAATAAAATCAAGCAACAGAGAAGAAAAACATTCAAATATTCTTTAACTACCATCAATGACAAAAATAATCTGCAGAACATTAAATACCAAATACATTTTATGTTATTAACCTTGTGACACTCTTTATTCAAAAAAGAGGTCCAAATTTGGAAATTTTAAAAAACCACAGGTTGAATTCATATTTCACATTACTATGTTCAAAGTTCTAAAAAGTTACACAATATTACCCCTCTAAGCATCAGATCCACCTGACTCTTCCAAATATTCAAAAGCACCTTGTAGATTTCAGCCCCTACTCTGATCTTGCTCTGACTCCTATAGTATAGTAGTCAAGACATGACCATTCTGTAAGTCAAAAAGGTTAATCTCTCTATTTCTCTCACCTTAGTCAATCCAATACAAAACGCTGTTGATTTTACCCGAAAAGAAATATTTCATTGCTGTACATTTTCTCTCTACTGTCCTATACGTTACCATGGATAACTGTCATAACCACACCTATGGTCCTCTATTGAGGACTCCCATATCTACTCTTTCAATCTACAGTCACTTTCTTAAGCTGATGTAAGAAAATACCACAGGCTTGGGGGCTTAAAGAACAGAAATTTATTTGTTTATATTTCTAACAGGTAGAAGATGAAATTTATTTTCTGGTGAGGCTGCTCATCCTGACTTTATGGAAGTATTCTCATGTGGCACCTTATCTGTGCATAGAGGGAGGGGAAGCGAGAGACAGAGAGAGAGAGAGAGAGAGAGAGAGAGAGAGAGAGAGAGAGAGAGAGAGAGAAAGCACTCTCATGTCTCTCATACAGACTTAAACCAACAGACTAATTTCTTTCCATTAATTTGCACAGCCATTTGCTTGTCCTCATCCCCACATACTGTCACATTAGAAGTTGAGGTTTCAGCATATAAATTTTAGGGGAACATAATTCCGTTCATGCACACCCTCCTACCCTAATTTCATATTGCACCCAAAATTTTTCTTTGAAAACCTGACAACAAGGAATAACCAAAGCCATTCTTAGACAACAGCAATGATTAGTAGGATGATGCCACTGTCCTTCAAATGTATTCTTACTAAAACTATTGATTTACAGCCTGTTGTAGCAGCTGTTTTTCTCATCTCAATGACTTGTGTGATCCACTGCATTTACATTTCTTTTCCTCTAACATTGCGCCATCAATTCTTCTGTCCTTTACACATGCAGCCTCATTTTTACATTGCTATGTCTTCTTCTAGGAAGACTTCTGTAGGCCACAAGTCCTTCAAAACCATTCACAAGCTTCCTAAAATACTCTCTCATAATGTCCTATTATCATTTATATTCATTATAATTATCTGTGAGCATTGCATATTCATGTAATTCATTGATGATTTTTTTTGTTATCCTTACAAGACCATAGCACTATAAGGATAGTGGCAATAGCCAGACTTCCCAACATTTTATCTGCATCATCTTATCTACCAGATATTAAGTAAAGATATTAAGTTCAGTAAATGGATGCAGTCAGAATTTTTCTTTTCCTTTTTCATTCATTCTTTTGTTTTGTTTTGTTTTGTTGGGGGTTTTTTGGTTTGTGTTTTGTTTTGTTTGAGACAGGGTTTCTCTGTGGCTTTGGAGCCTGTCCTGGAACTAGTTCTTGTAGACCAGGCTGGCCTCGAACTCACAGAGTGTGCTGGACTGTGGTAGCACATGTCTTTTTTTTGAGGGGGAGTTAAAACATAAATTTTATGTGTAGTCTTGACTGCCCTGAAACTCACTATCACTCAAAATTTCAGAAATCCACCTGCCTCTGCTTTCAGAGTGCCAGGATTAAATATGTGCATCACCACTGCCCGATAGAATTTTCCTAACTTACTTGAAAAGGATTTGCCAGTAAAATGTATAGCATACTTCAGAGGGAAAAATGACAACGCAAAGTGTCCTCAGAATAAGAAAAAAACCTAATTCATAGAAATTTTTACTCAAACTTATACTCCAGAAAATCATATATGTGTGGAAATGAATGGACAGGATAAAGGGTTCAGATGAGGAAAAATTTAAATAGATCTTTGAACTTTTTTACATGGATTCAGAAAGAATTTTCTCTCCTCTTCTATCAATTGACAATTCTGGCCAGACTCAAAGTTCTGTATCTGAGGGAAATAGACCCACATATGTGATTTAAGGTTAATTATGATATATGTCTTTTATTATAACAATATATTGTTTTCCTGTCTGCTTTTCATGGTTGTATATGTGTGAGATTGTGGGTAATGAGAGAGCAAGAGACTCCACATAGAAAAAACTACTCTAATTGTACTGGGAAAGTTTTACAAAAAAAAAATTATAAAACTTGTGATGGTAAATCAGCTGGTGGGGTTTAAGTTAGGCTCATGAGTTTTGCCAACACTGGGTAACTTAGGATTCCCTTCTTTATACTTGAAAATTAATGTCCAGGCCTGGATAGGTGGCTCAGAGATTAAGAACACTGATTGATCTTGCAGAAGACCTGGGTTCTGTTCCCAGCACACACATGGTGGCTCCACAGCAATTCGTAACTCCAGTTCCAGAGGAGCAGACACCTTCTTCTAGCCTCTGTGGGCACTGAATACATGTGTTGCACAGAAATACATGTGGCAAGATATCATATATGAAAAACAAAATGAATATATAAAAATTAATATCCAAAAAGTAAATTTTACCTGGAGATCTGAGAGCAATCTCTTCCAGGATGCCTTTGAGAGCCAAGGACAATAGATCTAATCACGTATGTTCAAAGAAGACGAAGGCTTAGTGTCCCTTACTGGATCCAGTGACAGAAGGATCTGGTAATCAAGATCAGAAACCTTCACTAATTAGTTTATCCATATTCAGCACAGTACACATTCATTTGATTAATAGTTTGATTTTATATAAGGACTTAGCAAGCAAATTAATATTGTATGGAATATAGATGTTTATTCCTTTTAAGTTAAACTGTTCAAGTACACAAAATAATTTGCAAATAGGCAATTAATAGGCTCAATACAAAAGGACTTATGTATTCATTAGAGTAATTTCTATGGGACAATGACTACTTGGTAAGGATTTAAGTGCAATTAAACAAAAATAATATATATAAATGATGTATAAAAACATTTAGAAAATTTTTTATTAGCCACTTAACTGATCATTTCATTATCTCTCTTTAGCTTATATCTATATTCATGTAAATATGAGTGTACTAAAAATTAGGTCAAATACAATATGTTCCATGCATTTCTGAATAATAAATTTCAGGTTTCTATAAATATTCCCTAGTTCAAATTTGCTGAATTCTCACTGGTTTTCCCCTACTTATTTTGAACTAATGTGGCAATGAATGCCACCACCAGACATGTGAGAGAAAGGAGAAATTTCAAAAAAGCACTAAGGTGAAATGGGCCCTGATCTCCAACCTGGTCACCCAAGTCTTCTCCAGTCAGTGATGAATCTAAAAGCACCAAATAGGGCCCCATCAGCAAAGATGGCTAATGCCCACAGAAAGGGCCATCTACCGTGTTTCAAAAGACACACCTTGGATGCTTAGTATAATATAACCATAATGACAAACCCAAAATAGTTCTCTAAACTTGAAAATGAGAAGCATGAACAGGCTGGGCCAAGGTTGAAAAGGATCAGCGGGTCTAAAAAGCAGACAGTGAAAACTATCGAGCTTTGCAATTCAACACAATGTCTGACATCTTTAGTTCTTTACAACCATTTCTTCACAAGCATTAACTAAGAGTAAGTTCCCCAGGCAATAAAAATTCTAAATGTTTCTCATATTTCACTCCTCCTTTCCTCAAAGATTTATTTCTGAAATGCACTTTCCTGAGTGTGTATGTGTGTGTGCGCATGTATGTGTGTGTGTGTGTGTGTGTGTGTGTGTGTGAATTAGAACTCCATGGAATTTTGTCAGAAAAGAGAATAGACTCAACAAAAAAATGTATTGAAAATATAATTTGTGGTACTAACACAAGTTCTAAATGCAAGCATATTTCTTTCTCATCCAGAGGGCATTCAATAAATGTTTGCTGATGGAGAATTCCTAAGTGTTGACTAAACTTCTAATGTCTTTCCTGTCATTTATCAGATGCCATGGGGCTTTTGTATAATACTTAATTAGTACAGTCAGTGTTCATCAAGAAATCAATTAAAATGCAAGCTGCCTGCAGGGGAACTAGTTCCCTCAATGATGAAGACAGCATATTCTCTTCTGACCAAACAGATCTGTTTTTATTAAGCAATTCTCTGAAGATATCATTCACACCTGCTTCTGAACCCTAAGTAAATATTTGAGGCAGACTCATATATCAACTGCAAAGCTTCCCATCACTTCCTCTTTCCATGAACCATACTGGAATAGCAATGACTATGCTAGTCTCTTATGGGAAAAAAA
>JAQHUG010000195.1:2192782-2208807 GCA_028555095.1 Dicrostonyx torquatus | reverse complement strand
ACCACCACTCTCAACCTGGCTTCTCTCCAGGGCCCTCTCCACTGCTCAGATGTTGGCAGTTTTTGGCTTTGCTGCATGATTCCTTTCCACAGAAGCAATGAAATGCCAATAACATAGAATCTCGTTATCTCACAAGCATTTCTGCTGGAATGGGTCTCAACCACAGAACACATGAGATAAGAAATAAAGTTGCAAACAGTTTTAGTGAACTGGAGCAGAATCTATAATGCAGAAAATTGAAAAGCAAATTAATAATTGTCACAAAACTTCTTACAGAGCAGCAAAGCATGTGTCCTTGAGAGGAAGCAGCAATGATTTTTCTATAACTGAAGAAAGGGTTGTAAGCCAGGAACAGAAACAGGATTTTTATGCAGCAGGGAAAGAGATACTGGTGGACTTACAGTGTTGTCAGGCTTCATCCACATAGCTATCAACTTTGCCAGCTATGACACCACCTTAGAAAACATGAGAAGCATATCATCCTATAAATGTCAATTTCAAAACTATGTAAATCTTCTAAGAGCTTGGATAAAAGTGAAGGTTATAAAATTGATAACATCAAAAACATTTACCAAGAACCTGCTAAGTATAAAGCACTCAGAAATATATAGGGTAGAAGTCAGATGCCTGTATTAGCTGTGGAAGCAGCGAAACTCATGAGACTCTTTTATGTTCTACCGAGATCACCTGTGGAATTACATTTTAGGAGAGAAAATAATCTCACTATCATTAACACATTTTCACATGAATCCAGCTTCAGAAGTCACATTAAAATAATGAATGCCATTTCTAAAGTGAGTATGGTGGTTTGTAAAAAGATAGTAGCCATCATGTTTTTGGGTAAAATAAATTAACAAACTAAAGCATCTTATTGAAACAATCAGGATACGACATTGCAGAAGTAGTGGCCCATGGTAGGGGGTGAGAGTGAAATGGGGAGCAAAACTAACCCAATTTTCCAGAACAAAAGGCACGAGGTATTTCCATATTCAAAAGCAGAATGATTATGTAGGCAATAAATTATAGTAAAATGTATAGCTTCACTGCAACTGCATAAGAGCGTAAAGAATTACCAACTTAGAGCAAGTATATGATTTATCTAAAGTAGTTTCAGACTCTTAAAGTGGTAGCCACTAAGTACATAATTAGTAAACTCAGAAAGTAAGCCCAGCCCCACGCCTAAGGTTATGCACTAAGAATTCACCTTAGATAGCAGAAATAATCCCATGCTGAAGTTCATCCCCAGTTCATGATCTTTGGAGCTACATCCCCGAATACTGACAACTATTATTATCAGAAAATTGTAAATCTACTGATTAAATTTACAGAAAATAAACTAAAAAATATCCTTAAAAGTCTATCATTTTTATTTTACAGGTTTCTTGTAAATTCATGGGTCAGAAAGAGGGAAAGAAAAGTAGGAAGCTAGAGGGAAACTGGTAAAAAAGAAGATAGAGTCATAGGTTTTCTAGTCTTCCCTGAACTTCTAAACTAAATTTATAGGTAAGCATTAAAGAAAAAAAACCTGTCATCTAAAGTCATTGTTAGCCAGTATGAAATCATCCCTTAAACAGTGCATTTTTGACTTTAATTCTGCCTCTCAGAAGTGTAACACCAAAGACCTGAGATGAAGATAATGCATTTCTGAGACATGCAAAGGTAAAAAGCGTTACACCAGAAGGTGACATTACTGAAAGGAGCATCTTAGAAGTGATAGACAAATGGGAAAGGGGAGGAGAAGAATGGAGCTGGGCAGAATGGAGCAGGAAAGGAGTTATTTCATGTAAATTAAAATTAAATGTAAAAGGGTGACAGTGGCTCTGATCCTGTCAGGCTAAGGTATTTTGGTGGCAGGCGGTAATGTGAGAATTATAAGCAATTTGCAAACCACGGGTCTGCAAGCCTGCCTGCACATTTCTCTGCCTGCGATGGCTAATCAGGGATTTTTTCAAGGGGAAAAACAAATTCCAAAATATCAGTTTCGTGAATCCCTGCCAAAACCAAGAGCAGCTTGCTCCCTGCAGGGGCAAACCAAAGCAAAACCATACAATGAGTCCTCTGTCATTAACATCACCCCCCCCCCAAAAAAAAACCATACCTTACACATACTCTGAGAACCTCATGCTTAGGCAGAATATAGACTTCTCGTTTTCCCTGTCTGTCTTTTTGATTTAGGTACTGTCCTCCATCCACTCAGCTGCTTGAGCACAGCCTCTGGGCTTCCACATTCCCTGCTGCTGTCCCCTCTTAAGCTGCCCACATCCCTCACACTCTGTCACTCACCTTCGCTATGCCCACATGGACAGCAGTGCCCAAATACCTCCTCTACACTAATCATCGGTAATTTATCGTCCTTGCTTTGTGCCAGTATACACAGACTGTTACATGTAACACGTTTTATCATTAAAACCACCCCTGTGCATTTCTTACTATTGCAACCTACATTAACCCAAGAAGAGCCTGAGTACAGAAACCATCACTTTCATCCATCCATTCACACAGGAGTTAAGTGTCTAATTCAGGCAAGTCTGACCTATCTCTTAACTGTGCCACTGCATATGGCACAGTACCTGTGCCGTGATTATGCTAACATTTTTCTGGTGTTATCAGGTGTCTGTCACTGAGTCTGATGCAAGGGAATATGTCAGTGAATTTAAAAAAAAAAGAAAGAAAGAAAGAAATGTCACGCATTTTATTTTTAGGGAATTAGTAGTTAATCTGGACTGAAAGGCGATGAGCTATAGAGTGTTGACATCACTGAAAACACTCTGAAGGTCAAGGACAAAGTGTGGATTAGAAAGCACACCAATAATAAGGAAGATTACCATGAATGCCCAAGTGTGAGGGCTGAAAAGAAGCCAGTAACATACTGGGCAGTGAGGTAACTAAGTTCGTTCTTCCAGGAGAACAATATAGAAAAATATGGTAAAGCAGAAAGACCTCTTATTCCCACCCCCCACCACTCCACTGCTGCCACCAACTGCAATACCTGGAGAGCAGGGCCTCTACCTGGGCAGTACAATAGAGCCAATCCTGTTGATGGAGGTGCGGGAAAGTCAGCTCCAAAGTTGTTAGCATGGGAGAGGTATTTTCATTGCTCATATGTCATAGGGCAGCATGGCTGGGGGAAAGATGCCTCCCCCCCCCCCGTGCCACCGCAAGCCCTGTGCATCAATGCCTATGGCAGGTGGGAGAGCTGGCCCTGAGGTCAAAAGAGCTGCCCCTGCCTACCACCAGCTGCAACACTCAGGAGAGCAGGCCCTGCACCTCACCTGGGTAGCACAATAGAGCTAACCCCCTTAGCAGAGGTGTGGGCTAGCCAGACTCAATATTGTTAACGTGTGAGAGCTGACCGCATTAGTCACCTGTCATGTGGCAGTGTAGGCAGGAGAGAGATCACCCTCCCACTCTCACCCTCCCCACCCCACCCCTGCCCATCAACACCTGAGGTCATAAGAGTGGGAGAGCTAACCCTGCCCCTCATCTGCTGCAGCACTCAGAAGAGTGGCCCCTACCACACACCTGGCCCGCACAGTAGAGCTGGCCCTGAAGGTGTAGGTGTGGGAGATCGACCCTGAGGAAAGGAAAGCAGGAAAGCTGGTTCTGCCTCCTGTTTATTGCTGCAAAGGGTGAACTCACCAAGGCAATTCAGGAGAGCTCACCTTGGTGTCAAGGTCAAGGAAGAGCTGACTGACTGATCAACCCTGCAACTACCCAAGCCCAGAGCTAAGGTTGTGGGATTGTCCTATGCCAGCGTCCACCCCATCTGTGATCTGCTGAAGCACATGAAGGGATCAGTCCTGCAGACCCAAAATTGCAGGATCTCCATAACACAGGGCAGCAGCAGGGTAAGCAAGAGAAGTGAAGGCCCAGCATCAATAATGCAGCAGAAACCAGAGGCCTTGAACCAGACCAATGACTCTGCAATGAAACAATGAACACTTGCCAGTAAAGATATATAGATATATGGACAAAGGGGTTTACTGCGTGACTCACTGTGTCACACTACAGCTTCCATGATGAGATTTTTTCCCTTTTTTTTTCTTTTCTTTTTTCTATTTTCTCTTAAATTTTATTGGAGGTAGGGGAGGGTTGCTGCAAGGGCAGAAGGCGGATACACAGGGACAGTAAATGAATGAGATAGAACATCATGTGAAAGACACAATGAATAAATTTAAAAAGTTAAAAAGAGAAAAAATAAAAAAAAACCTTCCCATTCCTGGAAATTAGAGTTTTAGGAAAAAATCCCTACTCCAGCAACCACAAGAGCCTAGGCTCAGTAAGTATGCCTGCCAACTTAAAGGAAGGGATCAGTGAACAGTAGAGAAGGGAGATTTAAACAACTCGTTTGGGAAGAGAGACATATGAAAGAGCCTGATGAGCCCAAGTCTATCTTTGGGGAACTTATGTTTAGATGGAAGAAGAGTTGGGGCAGGGGACAAGAGGTATGGTTATTACTTAAGCAGTCCTGGTCATGCGGATCCCACCATCATTGTCTCGGCTCAGGTCCTATAATTCATCAAGAACTGTTAGCCTATCATCATCTAAGAGGATCAGTCTGTTTCCCACAAGGGGCTTGCTCCACATACTGAGTCTGTCTTTCCTGCTAGGCCTGGCTCTTCCTGAAGTACAAGGTAACCAACTTCAGGTCTAGGACAATGACTCTGTTCCTTTAATCTTAAGTGAGAAAGGATGGCCAGACTGACTAACACACCTATGTGTGAGATAAGCAAGGGCTGTAAGCAAAGGAAACAGATAAAGATGACAGTAGAAATGCCAGGCTCTCCTCCACTTTAGCTACCTTGGCAATGCTTCTCAGCGAGGGCAGCCTTGAAGTGGCTGTTACTACTGCTTATTCTTGAGTATGTAACCCAATGAGGACTCAGAAACATCTTGGACTCAGACAGAAAAGAAAACATTTTTTGTAGGTGGTGACTCTGAAAAGACAAGAAAATGTGAATTCTAGATACTAGGGCCCTTCTACCATGGCTTTGATAGAGTCGGGCTTGTTAGTATAGTCGATGGAGACTCGGACAACCAACGGAAACAAACCTTGTTCCACAAGAACAACATGGGAGACAATCCCAACATCCTCTGCCTAGGAGGATACAAAACTTATGAAATGAAGTATTTAAAGAGATCCCCAGTCCCCTAGGAAGAAAGTGCTGCAGCCAACCACTAGCTAACACGTGCACTTGAGATGACATAATTAGGAGAAAGACCAAATGCCAAAGACAATAGCATATGTGACAACAGGAAAACCTGCATGGAAAAAAGAAAAGCTTAGGCCAAATGCATCCCTCCGGTGTCAGAACACTGATGCCATCTTGAAGAGTGGCAGAGGGTTGTCTGATTCAACCCAGATTACAAAAGAGTAGAAAGACCATCACAGTGTCTGACTTACTCCATAAAACATTACAGCCATAATATGCTTTGCCCTTTGGGTTTGAAGTTTGAAAACTATTTATATTTGTTTAAACTTATAAACCTGCTTATAAATATGCACTAATTAAAATATTAACATTCTTCTGGCATTCATTACTCCCCTTCACAGTCTCTGCAGAGGCCCTGCAGGGCATTTCATGTGGGACAATAATGACTCTGCCATTGTTATTCAGCATGTTCAACTTCATCTTATCAGTAGGTTCATCCCTTTGTGTTAGGAAAGGTTCTCTGGAGAAACAGCACCTATAGAATGAATATATGTCATGAAAATGGATCTACTGGATTGGGTTACACCATATGAGCTGAATATTCCTATAATGACCTTTTGTACACTGGAGAACCCAATAACTTCGTGGTCTGTGAAGGCAGAGGCCTCAACAGTCCTAATTTGGCACTGAAGGCCTGAAGAGTTCTTGAGGAGCCACTGGTCTTCCACCACATTGCAAAGCCAAAAAAGATGGGTTTATATGATAATGAAGGATTGGAGCAGGAGCAGCAGTGGCAACAGAATAACAAGCAACAAAGGTGGGCAGACAAAAGCAAGCCCCCATTCCCCAGGCCTCTTTATATCTAGCCTGCCTCAAATAATGACACCTAACCTGGGGAAGGGTTTCTCCCCTCCCCTGTTAATTCTTCCTAGAAATGATCTCCCAAGCATGCCCAAACTTTTCTCTTAGATGATTCACTATTCAATAAAGTTGTCAATCAATAAAGATTAGCAACACATTTTAAGAGATTTGAGGACAAATCAGATTTAGATCTCCATTTCTCATAAGACATGATTGGTAGCTTTTCACTCTGTGCTCTTGGAGACTCCTGTCCACCAAACACATCCCCATCTTCTATGGGATGTGGAGTCATAGGAATCAAGATGAGAGACAAAGGTGAGACAGATGTAGTATGTTCCTGCACCCAAACAGCAAGCTCCTCATTACCAAATGAAATTCAAAGTCCCTTGAGAATAAATTCTTTCACAAAGAAGATCCTTTGAGGTTTCCCTAGAAAGAAACAATTAGCAGGCCTGCCAGCAAAGGAGTTATTTTTATTTGCCAATATATTATTTTTAAGTAAGCTGAGACACATCACCCAACCAAATACCGTGATGGAAATCTTAGAAATTTTAGGCCAGGAGGGATCACATCATTTACAGCATTTGAAAAAAAAAATTGAAACAGTTAGGTACTTAAGGTGGCTTAAACAAGCATCACTAAACCCACAATGAGAGACATTTGCCCTTGGCATACTTATGCTACCCATCTCTTAGCTCTTGAATAACCTAATATTATTAGCTCCAGATAAGATGGTTACCTTAAATGATCAAATAGGATCAGCATTAAGTTACCCCCTCTTAGTTTTTGCTGCACAATGTAAATCGCTCTGTCTTTGGACTTGTGTTAACCATTCTGCCTTCTGCGTGCTAGAACTCCAACTGTGTGGCCACCATGCCCAAGCCTCCTTTTTTGCTGTTATCGCTATAGTGTAGAATTTAGGTGGTAGGGCAGATCACTAATACAGGATAAGTCATATTCCGTAGTGTAAATTTCTCATAGTATCTGGAAGAGAAGTAGAATTTGCCTATAACCTTAGTAGAATCTAACTTCAAAATTGGGGTCGTTATTGACACCTTCGGAATTAGCTAATTAGGTTATTATGTGCTCCCGTCTGCCCTTTGACGCTCCAGGTGGTTTAGTATATGTGGCCGTGTATCGTCATTAACATTTGCTTAATTGGGGGGAACAGAAAGACCACTGCCATGAAACAACTTCATGATGGGCAACGTGCAGTGTTGCATTGGTACAAATTCACAGTCCTGCAGGCCTCAATCTAGTCTGCACCAGACTAGCCTTTTGTCCCAGACTTCATTGTATTTTATCTTACCCATCTGAGGAGTGGAGAGAAACATAGCACTCAAGTTCCATCATGGGGATCCACATGATAGTAAAAGGACGCCATCAACATGACAATAAAAGTAATACTTTTGTGGCTTTGACTGAACACTTTTTTCACTGAAATTTACACCTGGAATTACTACACCATTTTTTTTAAATGACCAGATAATGTTTATCGAATATTCCCCTTCACCAAGGAAAAGCTCTTCACTGACCTCTCTGCTTACTGACAGCCTCCTCCACCTTTCCCTAGTATGTGTGGCTACAATAATAATAATAATAATAATGATAAAGTCAACAAATAAAAAGGGACACTTACCAGTGCAGTGCCAACCACACCAGCACCATAATCTCAGAACCACGGCTTCCAGACATAGAAGAAATAACTGTCTGTCACTTATAAGGTAGATGGAATAGCCGGGTGGTAGTAGCGCACACCTTTAATTCCAGCACTCGGGAGGCAGAGGCAGGTGGATCTCTGTGAGTTCAAGGCCAGCCTGGTCTACAAGAGCTAGTTCCAGGACAGGCTCTAAAGCTACAGAGAAACCCTGTCTCGGAAAAAAAAAAAAAAAGATAGATGGAGTATGTATCAATTCGGCTGTGACACAGGGATCAACACTTCTACAAGGAAGCCCTAGAATCAGCCTTTGAACTGATCAGCTTAGGAGACTCCTGACCTTGAACAGGAGTTTGGTAAAGAATGGAGGTTCTACCGCAGCACCATAAAGGTTAATGGGAGATGAAAATTAGATGCTCTTTACGACGTTTAAGCCTCATCATAGACAGTAATTATTAGCACTTAAATCATCCTAGTTTAAAGCACCCTCCCTTTTTGCCAGGCACTGTGGTAAGTGCTTCACAGTCTTTGTCTCAAGTCCTAAAGAAACACTAGTTGGTAAGAAAACTGAAAGTTAGAGAGGCTCAGATTGCTTTTAAAGATAACACTAGGAAGCTGAAAAGAGTCAAAACTGACCCCACAAATATATCCAGGATCTATTACTTGGAACTTTTAATGTGAGCTTCCACAGGAAAGGGAATTTTATATGTGTGTCTAAGTGAAGGATATTAAGGAGGCGTTAACCCGGGTTATCCTGGTGAATCCTAAAGAGGAACAAAGCATCCCAGAGCTAGGCAGAGAGAATTGTGACATGGAAGGAAGAGGGTGCTGTACTGTCAACAAGAAAGACCTTTGGGGAAGCTGCAGTGCTGGCTTTGAGAAGGGGGAGTGTGGAACAAAAGAACATCAGGAAGAGGGCTCCGGAATCTGGGTCCCACAAAGAATGAGGTCCTCCAGGATCAGATAGAGGATCACAAAGCCCCAAAACTAGAGAGTCTTCTGACACCTCCTGAGCTATAGGAGAGAAAGCATATGCTGTCTAGAGCTGCGCGGTTGGAGGCCATTCGTTACGAAGCACTGGGAAGGATGGCGGATATGGCCATGATTCTCCCACTAATAGAAGTCTACCACAAATTGAATTGCCACACATATGAGAAGCACAGAAATGGCAGGCAGTCGAAGAAAGAAGGAACGAGAAAGGAGACTAGAAAGAAAAAGGGAAATAAAGAAAATGAGAAAAAAAGAGATGGAGCAGGAGAGGGAGAAAGAGAGGAGAGGACTAAAGGATCCCAAGTATCTATGGCAACTTCACCTTGGAGCCTATTATCCCCATGTGAGTCAGAACAAGTTGGCAAGAGCCCTTCGTGAACGCTGGCACTAGTGGGCTAGAATCCCAGGGCTCAGTAGTTCTAAATCCTGAGGCATCGTGGCTAGAGGGAAAACAGATTGAAGGGGTCCTAGTTTGGAGGTCAACTGGCTCTGTACTTGTTGGAGACAGCCAATAGCTAAAGACATCAATGTTAAATGTTTAGATATGAAGCTCAAAAAAAAACCTATATGAATGAATGGCTTGACTTATTTTTGTACCACCCTCTCAACTAAAGCCTTTATTTGATGATTTAAAATATTTTATATGCGTATGTGTGTTTACACATGTGAACATGCATTGCCACGGTGTGAGAGGTCAGAAGACAACTTGCACGAGTTGACGCCTCCTTCTACCGTGTGCACTCCAGAAGTAGGACTCAGGTTGGCAGTAAGTGCCTTTACCCAATGATCCATCTCACTGGCCCCCTGATTCACCTTTTAGTATATATTCTATAAGATATTTTTAATTTTCATGTAATAATCCTGCATTCCTTATTACAGATGATAATTTACTATAGAATAGTAATTTCATTTAAATCTTATGATTATTTCTCAAGAAGCAATTTAAAGAAATGCATTTTCACTGTTTTAATTTTACATAAATTACTAAAACTTTAATGTGTACTTACATTCAATAGTTAATCAGAGAAAACACAAATTAAACAGGAAAAACAAGTAAGTGTGTCTAACACCAGCGTTATAACAACACGACATGCACAAGATTTGTCCTCCAGGCTGGAGCAGGAATCTGAGAGTCATTTGCTGGTTAAAGTTAGCGTTACATCGTTTTCCCTAAAGAAATTAGAAACGACATTTTGAAGTTCTCTAGGGTTTGGAAGAGACCAAGAGAGAAACATTTGGAGTCCATATATAGCACGGAAAGTACAGTGATTTTCTAACAAACAACTCTCATTATACCTCTGAAAAGCAATATTGTGAGGGACAATTAAGAATGAGAGAGGATAAAAGGTGAGCTGCCTTGGTGAGGTGAAAGACATTTAATTCAGGCGCTTCTGCTCAAAAGCAAAAAGGGAAATAGCAACCAAATACCACAGCATACGGAGTATCTGTTTTTCGATAAAAATGCCAGGTGAAGAGGTCTTATTTAAATCTACACAGACGGCATTATCCACCTCTCCTGAAGTTGGTTTTCCCCTTGGCACAAAAGGGCCGGCGCAGCCCTTCCAGCTTCCCTGAGTAACAGCGACATCTAGTGGATTTTGGTGACGCAGGCAGCTGCTGCCTGCCAAAACAACCTGCAAGTCCTTGCCCCAGCCATTGATATTAAATGGGTCAATATTTAGCACCTGCAAAAGTCACTGCACAGATCAGGGAGGAGGTGGGGTTTAATTGAATCCCAAGACCTCTGTTTTTGTAATTGAAAATATGACTATATTACTGGGAATCCTTTTTTGTAAATGCATCATCAATCTTACTACAAGGGATTATGCTTCTTGGACAGGACAAAGCCCACAAAATGTTTCCAAAGCCAACCTAAACAGTAGATCCAAAAACATTAAATTTCACAATGGTGTCCTTTTGATTGCTGGACAGTTTCGACCATCTGCCGAAGAGCTACCCCAGAACACTCAAGCAGTTCAAACTGGGGCGCTTAGCCCTTTGTGTTGGCTCTACCAACTACCCAGGCCTGGCCACTACACCTCAGGGGGCGGCAGCAGCAGCATTCCTTTGTCCGGGTATCAGGTATGGAATTTCTTGACAGCTGCCTCTTCCACCGCTGCCCTCCTCCCCGCTCCATCAAGAAATTAAGTACCAAGCTGGTAGGAAGAAGGTCAGAAATTTTGAAAGCCTCAACGTCTGCCGCCTCCTCTAAGGTCTTGACTCTGCACAGACCACCAAATGCCAGCTGATTTCCCTCCCCCTTCCAGAGCGTCCTGTGTCTCCAATGTCCAGGCTGTCGCCTGAATCTTGCCCTCACATCTGTTCCCTCCCTCTCCCTCCGCAGCAGGGCTGTCCTTTATTAGTAACGTCCTGCTTCAGCTGTCCCAAAAGTCTCTGCACATCTTGTCATCCGTCCAGGTATCAGCAGTCTCTTCGGAGTTATGGATTCTGAGCTTCGCCTGCATCACAGGCATCCAGAAGCCATGGCTGACGTGCAGCTCTGGGGAATCAGCGCTACAGGGTCCCTGAAGTCCCACACCATCATATCTTGGAAAAGTGGGCCGTGTTAAATCCAAGGACTGCAGGGTAACGTGATAGAAAAGACAAACGACAAACATCAATCCGAAGCTGAATAAGTGACAGTCTTCTTTCTTCATACATTTTGAAATGACATGTTCAGGGCAACTTTAGAACTGTCTTTTTAAAAAAGCTTTCCAATATCTTCATGATGCTGTGGCCACTATAAAAGACTGTTAAAAATATATGCGGTCAGGATTTTAATTTATTTTTGGGAGATTAAACCAATGTTCAGGTTTGAAGGTACAGATTGCATAAAAAGTATATTCTACAAAAAAGTCAGCTGCTCATCTTGCTTGATCCTAATCTTTTTAGACTGCTGTACTCCCTCCGTCCTTTAGCCTCCAGCATAGCAGGGTCAGAGCTATCCCACACAGAAGCAATGAGAAAAAAAGAAAAGCAGTGGGGACATTTTGAAAATAGATAAGATGACAGCTGTTGGCTATGACACAAATATAGACTAGGCCAGCTCTGGGGAGGGGGCACGCCAAAGCCCTAGATGCCAGAAAACAAAAGTGAATGAATCCCTAACAAGCAAACGTAAAGAAGAGCCTCTGAAATGCTCATCATGGAAATATTTCCTTCCGTCTTGCTATGTTAGGTTAACAGACAATACTGTTTAAACATTATTTTCTAATCTCAAAAAATAAAATATCTTTTATTTATTTATTTTTGTGATACAGTGTGTCTGGGAAGTAAGATACACACAAGATAAAAGTTTGTGTGGCTCCCTGAGCTGGGTGATGAGTGAGTTCTCAGAGAATCTTTGTTGAGCATGAATTCCCTTTCCTAAGAGAACTAAGCCCAGCAGTCAAGTAATCATGAGGCACCATGGGAAGGCGCAATGAATTGCCTGCTTCTTTCTTCCACTCAATTTTCTCTTCAGATCTTTAATCTCAGAGCCCTACTGGCCAACTTAGGGGACAGAGTATTGCCTTTGAGCAATGCTTTCTTTAAAAAACAAATCCTGCAGCTCCCTGCTTTGGCCTCACTCCTCCTCCAATGAACTCCCAGGGACTCATAAAGTGAATTGCACATTGCTTTCTGGACCTTAAAGTGTGGTTGCCTGCAGTGACTTCTCTGGACATTATACCAATTGACTTGTGTCTAAGTTAGGACTGTGGTCACCTATGCTCTGAACCCTTCTAGGAGCATGACATCATCCTAGAAACTTCTCAGCCTCCATGGAGCAGAGCCCTGAGTCCCAGAAGATCTGTTCTCAAGCTCACGTCTGCCTTTCCAATCAATCTACCAGTTTCCTCTTTCTAATCTGAAGAACACCTCCAATTCTGCCCGGTGATTCATTCACAAACATCCCACACACATCCATCTCCTACCCCCTAGGCATCCACCTTTCCGAATTCTATTACTGTGGGTTTTACAATAGAAAATTGCTTTCAGCAGCGACGCAGTCATTCAGCCACCACAGTGATCAAGGATTTGTTCTTCTCTCATGGTTCCTGTGAGGCTGAACAGTAGTCATAGATACAGACAGATATTACATCTGCTGCTTCTGTGCATCAAACCACCTCGTGGAGATGTAGCTTGATTTGAATCTGCTTTCTGAATTTTACAAAACCTCAGCGACACTTACTTCACAAAGGTTTGGGGGCTCGCACAGTTTCCACGCAAACAGCACCACCCACAGAAATGTCTAATGAAGTACACACTGTATTTCTTAAACAGCTTCTATAAACAATGATAGCAAATCAGGGGCTGTCAAATGAACGAAAGCAAATCAGGGGCTGTCAAATATTCCAGCAACTGCTTAAAGGCTTATCACACCTGCTGTCATTGTATTTAACTTCAGAATCCCATGATTATTTGTGCCTGTGAGCCGATGTGTGCATACACATACAGTCCTGTATGTTTGGGATTTGGGTGGGTGTATTTAAAAGCATGGATATGTAATCTGTTTCTTTGTTGTTTGTAAGAGCAGAATTATTCAAGTATCTCCTAAAAGAAAGATTAATTAATACAGTTATGGTTCTCTTAGCAATTTAACTGTATTCCTACTATTCCATAGGGAATAATTCTGATTCAGTAGCAAACACAACCTACAAGTCTAACATTTTTCAATGCTGTGTATGTAGATTCTTTCAGTCACGTTATAGAATGTGATACTATTTGGCTACAGGGCCTCAAGCGCCAGGTGGTAAACACTTGGAAAATTCAAAATGTCGTTACCATGGGGATAAGATGATGCAATCAACACAACTCCTCTAGAGAGAGAGAGAGAGAGAGAGAGAGAGAGAGAGAGAGAGAGAGAGAGAGAGAGAGAAGCCCTTTCCACTCAAAAATAAATGAGCTTAGAAATGGAAGTTTTTTTTTCTTTTAAGTGAATGACTATTTTCTTCTAACTCTGTATTTTCCAGTGACAACTGAAGTGGGCGAACAAAGGAGACATAGAGAGAAACCCTGTTTTACTTCTGCCTCCTGCTCTCTACACTGGCTGATACTAGGGGAAGAAATCCCCCAAGCACCGCTGTTCAAGTGCACATCCTATATGGTACATTATGAAACGGCCATAAATCATTCCTCTTCCTTTTTCTGTGTCCACTTGCCCTTAACTCTCTGGTTCTTGTCATCTAGAGCTGAAACTTATTTCCTTGCTCCTTGAACAAAGGCTGACACTGTATTTTGCCTGGCCAAAAAGAGGAAGACAGAATTGGGTCAGATTCATGCCCAGGTCTAAACCCACTGTCTTTCTTGGAATCCTTCCCAGGCTCCATGAGGGTATCTGAATTGGTCTGCAGAAGAGTGAGAAGTAATAACTTCATTCATTTTCATCTTTGCTCAGCGTACCACTGGCCATACCCCAGAAGCAGATCTACATGAGCAGTGGATAGCTGACAGCAGAAACAAACCCACAGGATCAGAGTCTGAGTAAACAAAGGCTTAGAGACCCAAAGTTTTAATCTTTGTGGTTTTATTATATGAAAAATGAGGACTGCATGTCGTATCTCATACCAACTCTGCTCATCTTAAAGGACGTAACTTTTTTTGTAAATATGCAGGTAGGTCCTTAAAACTAAAATGTAGGTTGGAATGATGGGAATGTCTGCTGAAAACCGCAGAAACTTATGTGCAAGCTAAAACACAATCACTTGTCTCAAGCTTGACAAAAAATGGACAACAGTTTAGTTTCATTTCATTCATGAATTCAGATTTTATGTCAGAATCTGTTGAATCTGTTGAGTTAGGCAGAAACACTTGACAACAAACATTGCCTCTGCACCTAGTGCGTATTTATTGAATAAAGCACTTTTGTTCTTCCCAAGACAAGCTTCCTGTGCTGTGATGAAAACACACGGGGGTCAAAGGGAGCACGCAATACAAAGACGTGCTGTAAGAGAAGAGTCCTTTTACTTTCTTTTCAAGACATACTGTGTAGCCCAGGATGATCTTGAATTAGAGATCCTCTTGCCTTAACTTCCTGAGTGCTAGGATTAGTGGCAAGTGACCGCTCACTGCAACCAGAAAGGGACCCAGGGGAGGCATGCAAAAGACCTGTGCTTTACAGGATCTGAGAAGATGTTAGCTATGATGACATCAAGGGAAAACCTTCCTCCCAAGAAGGAGCAGTGAGCAGACCAGCCTGCCTGCAAACCCAGAACTGCATGGAAGGTGGGGGCAGGGGCGGGAGGGCATCATTTGAGGGCGAATGGGAAAGCGGGTTTAAAGTACGGTCACTTAAATTTTCAGGTTCATGGTAAGTACTCTTTTTTTTTTTACTCTAAAATCTAGATAAAGGATTCAAAAATATTAAAATTTTACTGAGAACTAGAGACTACTGAAAGCCCCAGATGATGCTTGTAACTGAGTGATCTTAATCGTGCACACTGGAAAACTGTCCCCAGTGAAGCCTGACTACCCCTCACCTCCCAGGAGAAAATCCGGAATGTGTGTTTGGGGTTATCTTTCAACTATTACTGTTCTTCCTTCACAGAAAATAAACATGGCCTCTATTGGCACCCAGTATCAAGGCAAGCAATAAAGCAAAAGAACTGCCTGTGTAGATGGGGACACTGGGACCTTCCGCTTAATTTTAACTTTCCCAAGATGTCTATGCCCAGAAAATCACCAGTCTGAAGGCAGAGCTGATGGGCATTGGTCTCAATGCAGCCAATACACAGTATGTGCCATCGTCCTAACGGGGACAGCTGTAGTTGATTAATGAATTTGGAGGAAAGTAGATAGCAGGCTGTAGAAATAAGCATGTATACCTATGAGCTATGCCGCCCTCTTCTCTCCACTATTTCAGGAAGTCTGTTTGAGCATCTGTTCTATCACAGATTGTGCTGGCCAGTCTTGCTGTCAAGTTGACACATGCTAGAGTCATTTTGGAAGAGAAAATGCCCTCAATAGATTGGCCTGTGGGTCATTCTCTTGGTTATAATTGATATGGGAGGTCCCAGCCCATTGTGGCCAGTAGGCTTGTGATCCTGGGGTGAATAACAAAACCAAACTGAGCAAGCCATGAGGAACAAGCCAGTAAACAGCACTCCTCTATGGCCTCTACATCAGCTCCTGTCTCCAGATTCCTGCCCTGTTTGATTCCTGTCCTGAATTTACTCAGTGATGAACTGTAAACTGAAATAAACCCTTTCTCTCCCAAGTTGCTTTTGTTTGTGGGATTTTATCATGGTAATAGAAACCCTAAGACACAAGTTGTGCATTCTGTAAGACCTGAGCTTATAAAAACAAAAACATATTGCAGTGATTCATTAGAGCTTCCAAAACAAAGTTCCACAAATTACGTGTCTAAAGTCTAAAACCAAAAAAAA
>JAQHUG010000195.1:2171464-2185727 GCA_028555095.1 Dicrostonyx torquatus | reverse complement strand
ACAGGGTATCCTGCACCATCATAAGGAAGCAGGGGGAGGGCAGTGGGGCAGTGGGGGAGCGGGAGGGCCGGGAACAAGGGGAGTAAATGTAAATTTTTCTTTTAACAATAAAAATTTAAAAAAAAATAAAGTTCTTGTCATACAAGTAAAAAAAAAAAAATCACGCTGTCAATACATTGTCATGTGGCATTGTTCCATGCTGCCATACAAATGTTCTTTCATCAAAAAACTAAAGGCATATTGGCCTGGAGGCCCCTTGCTTTGGGGATTCATATTATCTTAACACCCACAAAGACCCCATCTCCAAACACAATCAAATGTGAAAGCTAGGTTTTACCACATAAAGCTGCAGGGTAGCAACACACTTCATCATGTAACAGCTGTATTTCTTGTTTCAGAATGTTCTATTTGATGGTTTGCTGAAATGCCCCCAGAAGGACTAGGAAGGCAGATATTCCGCAGCAATCCTGCACTTGCCTTCACTGAGTCCTAGTTCCCGCTCAGGAGCTCATATTTTATACTTGATCTATATCTGCAGGAAATCTCTGAGATAAGAATTAGAAGTTCTCAATAGCTCCCCAGCCAGAGAATTAGAAAAGCCTGAATTGTCTCAAAAATCCTGTAGAATGAGAAATTATTGAGCTTTAATTTTGCTAAAAGATAGACATATATTGGAAAGAGAAAACAATCTTAGTGAAGTAACTAGATAGACCTATTCCTGAGAGCAAAGTAGCTAGTTATGCATGTTTCTGTCTGCACTCCTGTTAGTTCTGAATCATTCTTACAAAGGAAGCTCATCCCTTATAGAACTCTGTCCTCTATTTCTAATCTCAGTTGAGTTCTCATGCCTCAGATTGAGAACAGGAAACCTCCATGCAAATACAAATCATCTGCTTAAATAATATTATTAAATATTAAATAAGAAGCATAGCATCATAAAGCAAACTATTCACAATATGCTAATTGAGTGAATATTTGCACAATGTTATTGAGGGCCATTCAACAATCCAAACCCCACGTGTATATGACATTTCATTACAAGCACGTTCATTTGCTGCTGATCTTTAGGGTCTTTTTTATTTTTATGTATTTATTTATAATGTGTATATGTGTCTCTTCATGGGTTTCTATGCATCCCATGTATGCAATTGCCCATAGGTGCAAGAGGATTATATCAATCAGATCCTTGGAACTGAAATTGTAATTCCAGTTACAACCTGCTGTTAAGTAACATGCGGGCGCTTCAAACAGAATCAAGGTCGTCTGCAAGAGCAGTAAGAGCTCCTAACCTCTGAGCCAACTCTTCAGCCCCTAAGAGTCAATTTTCTTTTACTTGTTCCAGAACAATGTCAAAAAAAGGTCATGGAGAAAACCTAGAATCAGAGCAATCAAATCAGCCCTATTCTGGTTCTTAAGCTTGCAGATGCATGCACTGTAGTTGAAGTTAAGATCTGTTTAATTATATTAGATGATAATAATAATATATAGTTGCAAAAACTTCTGAGACTTCTTACCATGCTTTGTCCACAGATATTGAATTTCTATGTTTTCTGCAAGACTTGTAAGGTAAAAAGCTGTTTGAGAGCACTGTTTCCAGGTCATCTTATATTCAATATGAGCAAATCGAATTTACCATTCTTCCTTTTCTACAACATTCTCACTCTCAAGTATACTTTTCCAGTCCATAAATCAAAGTTCTTCCAAGACGTCTCCTTAAACACAGATGATATCTCTTGGAACCATCTCCTGCTCTTTTCTTCCCTCTACTTTTCATATCCATTCAATTCTCAAGCTCTTCTGGTACTACCATGTTCATTTAACTTGTTGTGATACACCAGGAATTGAGCAAATCATTAGGGAAATAACAAATGAGAAAGGTCTCTTCCATCAAATGGCTCATAGTCTATTTTGAAAAGAATGGTACCTGACATTAGTAATAGAAGTAATGGAAGCTATGTTAGAACTAGATTCTGACTCTTGGGGGAGTTCAGAAGCAATATTCTTCAGGAAAGTTTGGAAGAAAAGAATAATTAAGGGGCTGAGGTGAAGCCAGCAAAAGAGATGGGCAACAGATAGATAATTAGCAAAGAATGTGAAAAGACAGACACAGGAAGCTGCACAGTCAAACTGGGCAAGGACCAGACAGCAGGACTCCTGGAGCACAGTGTATGAAGGGCTGGCAAGGTATAAAACTATATAACAAAAGAGGGGCGGGATCATGAAGGATCTGGTGTTTAAAAATGTTGTGATTCATTAAAGGCATCCAAGTACTGACACAATCAGGTATCTTCCCGAGAAAGTCAGCCCTGACTGCATCTGGTAGATTACAGAGGGTGGATACATGCAGAACTGCTAAAAGGAGGAAAATCAGAAAAAATATGGGAGAAAGGGAAAACTATTTGTCTGTGGCCTCCATTCTCCCTAGTATCAGCTAAAAATAAGGATAAAAGTGTAAAGGATGCTTGAAAATCAGAAAATAAATGCATAGAATTTGATGCTTAGTGACCGTTCCAATCAAGACATTGTAGGTATTTTCAAAATAGACACAGAAACACTAAACTAAACAGAGTTCCTTCCAAAGTATAATGATTAAAATATGAACTTTAGAATGAAACAAATCTTGACATAAACTTAGAAGACTAGATCAATATATTCATGCTGCTGAACCCCTCTAAAGCATTGGTTTCTTCATCAAGTATCAAGATTAATAATCATGCCCTTCAGGCCTCCTCTTCAGATTGGTAAGTCTCTTAGTCCTCTTCAGAAAAGCTTCTATTTGCAATAGGTGGTGATTTATACTGGCCAAGACACAGAGAAAAACGACTGGGGAATGTCCGTCCCTAAATGGAGTATCTATATCACACCCTCTCTTCCTGAGGCTCGGGAATCATGGCGGAGGAGGGAGCAGACTCTTCCTGAGGCTCGGGAATCATGGCGGAGGAGGGAGCAGACTCTTCCTGAGGCTCGGGAATCATGGCGGAGGAGGGAGCAGAAAGAGTGTAAGAGAAAGAAATGTGGATTGCTGTGTATAACAAGGCACTTGCACATATGAATTCAGAGTGACTGTGACAACAGGCACAAGACCTGTGTCCTCTCAAGCCAGACCAAATCCCAGCATAGATGGGACAGTTGGGTACTCTCTCCTTCCCCTACTCAAGAAGATTTGGGCAATCAATAGCAGCTGGGATGGGAAGAATCAGTCTTCTTTCATAGTGTAGTCCCTACTAGGTTGACAGCACTCCAGTGGAAAGTCACACATCCAAGAACATTTAATCAACACAAATTAGATTTTATGCATTAAAAAAGATGCAAAGTTGGATAGATATGAAGGAGTGGATCTGAGAATAGTTGGGGGGACGAAATGGTGAAAGCCTGATGTACAAAATTCATAAAGAACTAAAAATATATTAATAAAAGATTCACAGACATAAGTCTTCCTCTTACAATATTATAAGGAATGAAGTGCTAATCGATTCTCTCAGCACAGTATCAGGCATAAAGTTAAGCACCTATAAAGACTAAGTGCTTTTGGACCAATGTCTAATTGTTTAACTCTGTCATACACCACAAGAAGAACACAGAACTTTAGATCCAGTTTTTATTTGTTGTTGTTGTTTTGGTTTTGGTCTAGTTACTTAATTTTAAATGTTACTTCATATCTTTGAGTTGTCATTTCCTTTTAATTAATGGAAACAAAAATGTTCTATTAATTTAATAAAATATTTTTGATATGGGATAACATACATAAGAAGAAGCACTATTATTCTGAAATGATATAAATACATATGATATAAAAATATATAACACATAATGACCCACCAAACACATGCATTTCACATAGTTAACCCAAGTCCATGACCTCTCACAGGAGCTCTCTCCACCCTAACACCACTTTGGTTTTGAAGCAGCAGCATGATACAGAAAAATGAGTCTGATCTTAGTGTAATGCATTCTGTATATCTCTGACCACATAGAGACAAATATGATCTACAGCACAGAATCAGATCAAAAGCACTTCAGGCTGATAAAACAGCCTGGACTACAGACCCAGAACGGTAACTCACCTGTCCTCCAGTACTGGCCTCGCACATGCCTGGAGCCTCTACTCCCTCAGCAGTTTAAGAGAGCAGGGTCCACGCCCTCTAAACCCTTCCCCTGCAGCCTTGATAATACAAATTCCTGGTGTTAAGGATATCTCAAATGTTCAGTATTTCACAAACTAGCTCACCAGTTCTTAAGCTGTGAATTACAATGCTACATAGGAACGTATAACTCAAAGTGAAGATGATGAAAAGCTGGCAGGAATAAAAGGTCTTTGAGCATGAGATAATCAAAAATTAATTCAAAATCAAGGGCATAATGGCAGCACGTAGGCCTTTCCATTGCATAACGTCATCGCAGGCTTGGTTCTGAGCACATAACACGGGCTCTAAGCAACACCAGCTAGCAGAGCCCGAAACACCCCAGGTCAAGTTCGGGACTGTTAAAAGTTATAAAAGAGTGTTTGTTCCTCACATTCAAATTTTTCTGCTCTTAGAGAGACATAATGGTTTGATTATGGAAAATGAAGACTTCTAGTACTATACTACTGCCATTCCTCAACATGTAAGTATCAAATCAATATGCCTTTGGGCTGCACTGTTAGAATGTCTGATTTTTAACTTTATTGATTGAGTTGCTGACTTAAATTTCATTTATAAATTGTTAAATGATTTTTGGTCTTGGAATTAGGACATAATTTCCAACAATTTCTGAAATGGTCTTTTATATGCTTCTGCCATTTTGTATTTACATGAAATGACATTCTCAATATTGACAATTAAAAAATGAAAACATAGATCACCTCTGAAATACACTGAGAATTCGCTATATCCTACAGGATCAAATAATTACCCAAGATTTATGTTTTTATGTAAAATTAAATAAACATATCAATTCTAATATATATAAATTTGCTATCCTTTTTAATAAATGGAAATTTATATGTATACCGAAAAGTTATTTTAAGAAAATTTCTTAATGAGTCTTTATTAGTTGATGTTTAATTTGTATACCTACTTCATACCTATATACCCAGTGCCCAAAAACTATTTCTTGAGAACAAAGAACTCACAAGTTGAAAAGATTTAAGAAGCCTGCTCAAAGCCAATAAGCTTCACTGAAATGAAGAAAAGACAGGATTTACTACGGGTCAAGAATATTTCTTCCCCAGAGTCAAAGCAATCTCACATTATTTAATTTTTCACATGCTTTAATCTTTGATGACATTCATAAATGTGCAGATTAAATGCAATTAGCCCATCAGAACTCAGCTATCAGGCTTCACCCCAAAAGGGATTTATGAAGCACCTTATAACCAAAAGAGGGCAAATCTAGAAAGACTCCAATCAGTACCAGAAAGAAAGTAGCTAGCAGGGAAACTCAGCACAGGAAAGTGGACCTGGGAATGACTAATTTTTCCATGATTTCCCAGTCAAACACAATATGGTTCTTGGCTACTATCCCCTATTCTTTGAGTTCATCAGAATACAGGAGAATAGGATTTTTCAATATCATCTGGAAAGCTAAGAAAAGGAAAGGTTCAAGAGTAGATAATGCTGTGAGAAAATTGCTATTGGGGTGAAACATTGGGCCACCAGTGTCTCTTATTCTGTTCTGAGGCTCAAGGTTCTGAATGGTAAACCCAGTAGAAAATTAAACAAAACTTTACCTCTGTTGGTAATGTTACTTAAGTTATTTTTCTGATAAAAAAAAAGTCACTGTCCTTCAAGGAACCAATGGCATAAGATTATTTTAACATAGTGTAGCATGAATAATAAAAACCCAGAGATGGAATATTAGGGTTCAAGCTAAAGATCAGAAAAGCAAAGTACTAAAGAGACCTTTCACCTCTACCAAATCTTCATACTAAAAGGGTGAGATCCTGTCTCCAAGAATCCTCAGACTCCACACTCCAGTGAGTTTCTGTATCTTCCCCTTTATACTCTTCTCTCTGTCCAGCCATACCACTCCTTTCTCCATCTCCCTAGTGCTGGGATTAAAAGTGACTCCCAAACACCGGAATTAAAGATGTGAACCACCACCGCCTGGATCTGTTTGTGGATTGATCTTGTGGAACCCAGGATAGTCTTGAACTCACAGAGATCTGTCTGTCTCTGTTTCCCAAATCCTGGGATTAAAGATGTGTGCCACCATTCCCTGGCTTGTATGGCTGACTAATGTGGCTGCTTTGCCCGTTGATCTTCAGGCAAGCTTTATTTATTAAAAACACAAATAATATGCCACTATAATAGTGCTCCTAAATTTTGGCACTATTGCATTTTGGATCAGATTTCCTTCTGGGGGTGGGGAGGGCAGCAATGGTGCTGCTTTGGGATGCATAGAATGGCTAACAGCATCCCTGTTCAGTTGGGCATACCCAACCACCCCAGCATGACAATATTTCCAGACATCCAAGATATCATTCAGGATGGCAAAACTACTCTGAATCTCCCTGTTCCAAGCCAGAAGCAATTGCCCTACCTGTCTGCTGAGAATGCTCCTAATGCATAATTATAAAATATAAGATGTTTTCCTTGATGAGAATCTTTTAACATGAAATGTTCCTAGACTGATGATTGGTCCACAATGACAATAGCCTAAAAGTCCAGAATTACACATATTTTTATTCACAAAAATTTGTTGAAAGTGATAAAGATCAGAAGGAACACTAATACAATTGTCACAGCACAAGAATGGCCATCTACCCATGGACCAGAGTCTCTGTTACCAAGGGCTCAAGTACACTGGGGACCAGAAATAACTATCAATAGTTTATTTCTGGGTCTCATTTTCCCAAGTGGAGCTAGCATTCTTCCTTTCTTTCCTCCTTTCTTGCTTAGCCCTTTCTAGAATTTAATTCATTGTCTTTTTACTTTTTACTTCTTTGTTAGACTCTACTGAGTGAGCCTCACACAGGAAACAAGCTGGATATTGGAGTACATAATGGTAACACCAGCACTTGGGAGGAAGAGACAGAAACGTCACCCCATGTTCAAGGCGTTCCATCTACATGTGATTTCCAATCCAGCTAAAGCTGTATGGTGAGAAAGTGTCTTCATAAAACAAAAATGAAACGTGAAGCAAATGCTTGTCTCCTCATCGTCACGAGCCAGGGAACCAGTTTGCTGCTGGAATAAAGCATGGATCTCCCATGAGCACAACGCTGTCCTCATCTCTTTGCAAGCATTACACGGCTGCATTTTGCTTCACTATTGTAATAAAAACTTGTGAGTTGTTCTTTATCACCATATCTTCAACATAACACAAGGCACAGATTTCTAATTCTGTAAATGTCAATTATTTAATTAAAGATTGTACTGGTTGAATTTTTGGTTCCTAACTGGGCAGTGGTGACACATGCCTTTAATCTCAGCACTTGGGAGGCAGAGAAAGGCAGGTCTCTGTGAGTTCGAGGCAGCCTGGTCTACAGAGCGAGTGCCAGAACAGGTGCCAAAGCTATACAGGGAAACCCTGTGTCAAAGAAATTTCTTTTTTGGTTCCTCCCTCTGAATATGTGCAACTCCAGGGTCTGATTCAATGGCTAGACTTCTGGCTTTCGTTATAATGCTTAGATTTGGGATGTAAAACAACAGCCGGAATAAGATTGCTTAGGCCAAAGAGATGGCTCCATGGGTAAAAGCATGTGCTGCCAACCTTGATCTGATAAACTGAATCCAAACCCTTGGACTCACATGGTAGGAGGAGCAGGCCAGCTCCTGTGGCTGTCTTCTGACTTCCACATGAGCACCATAGTATGCACATACATATACATCCATGCACACATAAGCATCCAGACTAGATCAAGATCTAACTTTTAAAGGAAATTTTATTACTCTGCATGTCAGTAATATCGTCTGCCAAGAGATAAGCGGGGTTGAACTGAGCTGCAAAGCAATGGAGGCATGGATTAAAACATCATGCCATATGAAAGTAACTGTCAAGCTTTCAGATACTGGTGTGATGGTGCAAGCATGAGGCCAAGCTGGCGAAAGTGTTGACCCTCTCTCTCACTAGTCATTTCACCAGTGGCTCGTTTTTAAGTAAGGGCCATAAGAGTGAGCTCAGGTCATCTCAAACGAAGGCTCTTGTGGTTTCATGAACCGAGGGAGCCTGGCAGAGAATCAATAAGAACTCCTTAGAAATCAAAAAGGTCTGAGTACTGGGTCAAAACAGGAAAATTATCTTCAAGGTTTCTGCTTCTCCTGGATAGAAACATCTTGGGAGCCATGACTGCTGAAGACTTCTGAAGATACAACAATGGGGGAACTGGACTTGGAATGCAGATGTGTGAAAGAATTTGACAAGCCAGAAGTTCCAGAGACACTATCTTGCCCTCCACCAATCATAGCGTATGGTCTTGGGTACTGAGTCGTATGTAATCCCATGATGCCTGACGTGTAAGGCTCTGACAACTCCTCCCATTTGAGCTGGAAAAGTCACACATGGGGTCTTGGCCAAAGGCTGGACTCATCATCCGTTAATACGCAGGAAGTCATATGGGTGGAATTCGGTGTTACCCGCAGGTCACTCATTCACACAGCCTTGAGAGCCCTGGTCTCCTGAAGAAAGAATCCCTGGAAGAAACTCAGCACTCTGGAAAGTCCTTCCTAGGTACATTCCCTCCTAATTTCTGTCCTGAATAAAGAAATGAAGCCTGGTGGTCACTGTATACATTCTCAGGGACTAACCTGAGGCAAAGGGACAAATTCTGAGACAGTATGAAACTATGAAAGTAGTTGAAGATGGAAAATTAGCATTGTTGTTGTCACAATAAATTAGAATTAAACAAGCATAAATTGTTTTCATTATTCTAATTATCACTTAATTTGTGGTATATATGGATATCAAATATTATAGACACCTTCAAAAATATAACTTCTCTCATAGAGTACTTCAAAATCCAGAAATATGCTAGAGAAGAGTCCTTAGAAAAATGTATGGGATAATGCCTACAGTAATAAAATAAGGGTATGACAATCCAGTTTCTTTAAGGACTCGAATATGCAGTGTTTGGGCAGGAGAACCTTAGTTTTTGCCCATTATATTGGAAAAGAAAGGTGGGGGTGGTTTGTGAAAATCTGCCCTGAAGAATGACTTGGGACACTGCCTCAGATACTTGAGACCATAAATCACATTTTAATGGGATTTGTAATGAAAATGCCATGGGAGGATAATAGTCCAAGAATCTCTGCCAACCTGTGTAACCGCAGTAGGAATTATCAGTGGTTATTTCCAAAGCCACTGTCCTGTAAAAGGACAGCATGCAGGAAGAAGTGTGGAATCGTGGTATTGTCCTTGGTAGTAGGTTGACATCCCGCACATATCTGCCTGGCAGCTGCAAGGGAAAGTGCATAAATATTTAGATAGGCGGGGAAAGAAGCAGAAAGCATTCCAGTGCCTAAGCTGTTCTTTCCTGTCACTGTCGGCAAGAAGAAGCGCTTGTGCTCCACGATTTTGTCCAAATACTGTGTTGCTGCTCACAGAGTTGGGGGAGAAGAAAGAAGTAAGAAAAAAACGTGAAAAAAATTGAAAAGAAAATAAAAGAAACATGGCCTCGAAAATGACAGGCACATAAGTCAGATACGTTTGGCTTGCCCAGAAAGATTTTTCTAAAGGTTTTTCTCTGTTTTTAACCAATGGAAATTTTATTTTTCTGACAGTTTTATAGACAGTGTTTTCTGCAAATATCATCTCCAGCCCTGGCTTATGTCTGACGTTCTCTGCGAGCCAATTCCACTTCATTTCACGGTCATCCACAAATGAATGATGTCTTTGGCTCCACAGCAGTGCTGTGCGCTTTGGGATAACAGCATGGTTGTTATCTCTGAGGACTCCAGCTGAACGGGTGAGCTCTCAATGAGTCTCAAGGAGCATCTCATTACATCAGTGAAGCCACTAAGCATATGAGCCCTAGAACCATGTTGAAAGCCTCACTTGGGAGAACATCTTCAACATAGCCTATTTCTGAGCATTATCCCTGGAAGAGAAGGTTCTCTTGCAATAGATATTAAGGTGAACATGGTTGTAGGAAAAATAGGTAAAAGATTCTGTCTGAGACAGTATGCAAAGAAAATCAGTGTTAGAGACTGACTAAATAACCCAATCAATTATTTCTTCTCCCTTAATCTCATTTAATAACACTGTTATGTGCTGTGACAGTCTTAAGCAGCCATATAAAAACAATAAGCAACGTTCTTTTTTTTTTTTTTTGATTTTTCGAGACAGGGTTTCTCTGTGGCTTTGGAGCCTGTCCTGGAACTAGCTCTTGTAGACCAGGCTGGTCTCGAACTCACAGAGATCCGCCTGCCTCTGCCTCCCGAGTGCTGGGATTAAAGGCGTGCACCACCACAGCCCGGCAGCAACATTCTTTCTAATAGCTTCAAATTCAGCCCAATGATTTCAACAATTGTTGTGTTCACTGGAAGGAAAGGCCCTTGTGCCTCTGTGCATGTTTATCTTCTGATTTTGCCACAAAATATAATAGAAACATACTTTTAATGTAAGCCCTAAGTACGAGAATGAAGGATTTGGCCTTGCTTCTACTTTCTTCCTTTTATTTGCTCATGTTCTCTGGGTATTTATTTTAATGCTCTTTCTCCAGATTCCTTTGATAGGAGAGGGTTGTTTCTCATTTCCCAGCACTAAAAAATATACTTTGATTGACATCAAAATATATTTTATCTAAGTAAATATTTGGGGTGACTTAAGGTGTGATCAGACTTTAAATCCATTTCACCTTCTCATGAAGCTGACATTTGCAACATTTATTTTAAAACTGTCACAGGTCTATCTTAAGTTCAACTGCACATTTTAAAAGCATAGTCTTGTCCTGCAAGCAGGATACACATTTAGTTATCAGAATACAAAGTCAGCAGTTGTTTGGAGAGGAGTGCAAAGTGTGCCTCCATTATAAAGGAGAAGAGCTCCAAACAGGTCGAGAGGCTCAGCACGATCTCGCCAGGGACATAAATTTGAGCTGGGATTTGCAATTGGATACAATTTCAATGCACTGCTCTGTAGCCATCTGATTTTACAATTTCACATCATATAAATATTCAAACATTCTATCAAAGTCTACATGACAGGCTTGCAGAATTCACAGCTTTTTGGTTGCCCCTTGCACACGTACAGCCCTCATTAAAACTATGTACAGTTCAAAAACAAAGGGCTGGTGGATAGCTCAGAGGTGCAGCATACACGGAATGCAGGAGATCCTGGGTTCTGTCCTCAGCACAATAACAAAAGGAACAAAAAAAAACAAAAAGAAGAACACGTATGTGCAGTTGATTCTATTTTCCCACATGACAATATTATACAGTAATTTTAAATGCTTATAATTATTTGGAAATGGGAACCAAAATAAAAGGTTTTATCTTTACCCAAATACACACATGTACTTTTCCATCTGACTTGTTAGTTTTCAAGGAATCTCTGCTAATCTTTTATTGATTCTATTATTCAACAAACTAGAAATCTCTGCCTAAAAGTGCACCTTACTGGAATAAACCTGAAATAGAAAAATTTGCTTAGACAGTCTCATGGAGAAGTGCCAGCTAGCCACAGGCAGAGAGGAAGTGTACCATGGTGACCCTGCTTCCACTCATCTCTGCTTCCCACCTTCACAAAGTCCCAAAGTCACAGACAACAGCACTGCGTTTATTTCAGCATGCCCTTTGAGCTGCTGCAAGTTAAGTTATAGATGCTGCATTTGATATGAACAAAATACAGTGAAATATATTTACCTCATCCCAGACTATTGTGCTCATTTTAATCATAATTCTGGAGGGTTCTTTTTTTAAAAAAAAATATTTATTTATTATGTATACAATGTTTTGTCTGTATATATGTGTGCAGGTCAGAAGAGGGCACCAGACCTCATTACAGATGGTTGTGAGCCACCATGTGGTTGCCGGGAATTGAACTCAGGACCTTTGGAAGAGCAGGCAATGCTCTTAACTACTGAGCCATTGAAGCAGGAGGATGACACCATGCCATACCTTTCCTACCTCTTACTGAAGTCATCTTCTTCCTTCCATTCATTCAGTAATAAAATACCTACTGACACTGTACCTATTACGGGCACTGGGATACAATGTAAAGCACAGGAGCAAAACAATTCCCTCCTTGAATTTCCATCCCAGTAACAGAAAGAGATACTAATCAATGCTCATTCATAAAATATCTAGCACCAGAGAAGAAATTAGATGCTACAGGAAAAAAAAATAGAAATCAGACCAAATGCTTGGATGCTTGGAGACGCCTACTATTGCATAAGCTGCTGTTCCAGGAAGATGGAAGATAAGATAAGTGAGGGGGTGATAAAGAGATAGCTCCTGTTGAAGCCTCTCCATGTGTCTGTAGAGCTGGAAGAAGCGGTGTCAGGAGGGGGCGCTGAGTGGAGATGAGGCCAGGAGGAAGAAACAGATATCTCTTCCCATTTTCATCTTCATTGTTCTTTTCATGTTCACACTCACTCAGCTCATGTTCTTTAGGCCCTGATTCTTTCTTTGTTCTCCTTCCTGAGTTCAAAGCTTAATTAATCTCCAGTGAAAATGATTTCCTCCAGTGTAGAGGCAGAACTGAAAATGAGGTATACAGCACCCACTGATTTGTCTCTTAGCAATAATTTCTGTCTGGGGCTGTTAGCTTTTTTAAGTCCCTGCTGCCAGACCCTCCAGATATCTCCTGGTCTTATCATCCCTTTAGTGAGCAATAAAAAAAATGCTCTTCTGTCTGTGGTGGCCTTCTATATTTAGAAGCCAGCAGACTGACCATCAGAGGGCTGGGGAAAAAAGAAAGTTTTGGTCTTGAATGACAAATAAGAGTCACTGACTCTGAGCAAAGTGAAGAAGGAACTCTCAAGTCTGATATGGAGGTGATCTTGCTGTCTTAGATGGAACCACTGTGCACGAGTCAATATTTGGCTCTCTTGTTCTTTCTGCCCCATCTGTGCATATCTAGGCAGGGAGAAAGACCGCTGAAGATGACAGAGACAATAGTCAGAAACACACCTGCCCTAAAAGATTCTCTCTTTACATAGAAGACTGGCAACTGGAAGTAGGATGAGCATAGATACAAGCCCTAGTGTTGTTTCCTCTTTTATTTGTACTAGAGAGAAAGCGACCCACATTCAGATTTGTTAAGTGACTGTCAGTGTATCATAAGGTGAGAAACTTGAGTCAAGAAAAAAAAAAACTGCTGTATGAAAACAATAGTAAAAACTGATTCACAGGGATCTATTCCAAGAAGACAAGAATGTCTCAACATTTGAAAATCAAGTAAAGTAGACCATCATATCTATGGCCAAAAGCAGGAAAATCACATTATCTTAACACTATCTGCAGAGAAACATTTGGCAGAGTCTAATGCACATTTAGGATCAAACCACACATGAAGTTATCAACAGAGGAGACTCTCCTCTCCTTTGTAAAGAATATTAAAAAAAAACCACAGTTAGCAGCAACCTAATGGTAAGAAACTCAAAACTTTCCCACCAAGACCAGGTGCAAAGCAAGGGTGCCTATCTTTACTTCAGTACTTTTCAAGATTTTGGAAATTGCAACAACATAATAAGGACAACAAAGGAAACAGGGAGAAGAAAGAAACAAAGTTTTTCTGTTCTCCCAAGACATGACTTTCTATATAGAAAATCAACACACACCAAATTAAAAACAAACATAGCAAGGCTTCACGATGCAAGATCAGTTTAGCCTATTCAGTACTGAATGAGTAGAATCAAAATGAAATGCACAACAGCATTTACATAAATATCTCCAAAGATGAAATTTTAAGGTTTAAATCAAATATGTACAAGATCTATATGAGGGAAATATAAAGCTCTGAACAAATGTTTTAATAACTGAACAGGGTCAAAGACATGTCTTACACAGTAAAGTGCTCCCCACACAAGCATAAGAACCTACGTTAAATTCCTTTCATCAGAAGAATCTCTGAGACCAATCCAATCAAATCAACAAGCTCCCAGTTCAGTGACTGACCTTGTCTCAAAAATAAAATAATGATTGAAGAGTCCACTTAATGTCACCTTTTGTCTTCTGTAGTAAGAGGTGCGGGCTGTGCTCCCAGCACCAGAGAGGAGCGTGGGCCCATCCCACAGGCCTGCTTTTGGCCCTAGCAAGCTTATACCCGGAATAATTACACACAAACTGTATTCATTTAAATACTGCCTGGCCCATTAGTTTTAACCTCTTATACATATTAG
>JAQHUG010000195.1:2150616-2161792 GCA_028555095.1 Dicrostonyx torquatus | reverse complement strand
AAAAGGAAAATAAACTTTTATTGTCCTTGAGGTAAGAGTTACATTTTCCTCCGGCATGTGTGGGGGGCATAGTCCAATAGCAACACCACCTGCAGAGACTCAGGGTGAAAGGCCGGGGCAGACAAGAAGCAAGGACATTCACATTCCAAGCTGAGTTACAGTTTCTAGAGCATCACTGACTGACACACATTCGCCCACTTTGCCAGCTGCTTTACAGAGTGAAGTACAGAGCATTCCATTTTAAAAGAGGGGGCCATTAGAAAAATTGTCACTCTTCCTAATTAAAATAACTATATATCTTTAATGCACCCTTCAGTGTTCCAAGGATAACTGAGCATATTGCTTGATTTGCACACTCCTGATTTCCATTTGAGTAGATCACTATTGCAATAAGTAGATGCAGATGCTTGAGTTAATTTTATTGTTAGTGCTTCAGGGCATTTTTTTAGGGAAAGTGCATAAAGCTTTTAAAAATCCAACAAATTATATTGGGTCTTAATTTACTTCATGTTATACCTTCCATTGAGGAAGGACACAGAAGAGCTTTTGAATTTAGATCTTCATTTTATCACCAGTTGGATAAGTATTTGAATTGCTAGAATGGGTAAGGCACACTCTTGGAATATTACTTCTGTGTTAACAGTCCCTCATTAGTTGGATAAAGAATTGCATCTTGGCTAAAAGGGAGAAGAAGCTTATAAACTATCTTATTAATTCGCAAATAATGACAACTTGAAGGCATACATTGTGCCAGCCTCACGTCAACAGAAATGAAAGCTTTTCCAGAATCATCCTATAAAAATGTTGATTACCTATGGCACCCTCCAGCCACAGAATCTTGATGCAATTGTTAGCAGAAACACCTTCAATTCAGTTAATTATGTATGACAACATCTGGGAGGGATTAAATAAGTATTTTGTAAAGAAAAACAAAATGGGGAATGATTAAATGTACACCACAGATTGTGGAATATTGATTGTTTACACCTTAAACTTCAATTTATTCATTTGCAATCAGACAAGCCTCACTGTGTTTTACTTCTCTCCTAGAAGTGCCTTGAAGTCAGAGTTGAAATCCTTTGTTTCAAGTATGCATACATATGCATGCGCACACAAACACACCTACCAACTAGGTTTTGAAAAGCTAGAGAAAGGTGCTCCAAAAAACAGTATCTATCTGGAAATACTAGAGTATCGCAACATGACATGGGACACAGACATAAACTGTGGGCATGTTCAAAGAGTGTGAGAGGAGAGAAGGGTTCTTTTGGTGATCTTAGTTACATTTATTTATTTACTTACTTGTTGCATTTGTGTGTACATGTCTGTGTGTGCACACAGGTTTGTCACAGTGCATACGTGCGGAAGTCAGAGAACACTCCCACACAACCTCCCACACATGTGGACATTTTTGTGTCAGAGTTGTCCGAAGCGTCTCCATTTTGATTTTAGCAGCTTTCACATTTCTTCCACATACCCTGCTCTGTCCTGTCACTCTGTGGGACGCAGGAATAGTACTCCAGTCTTCAGGTCTACACCGTCTCACTGACCCAAAAGGAGATTTAAAAAAAAAATGTTTTGCTATTAGTACAGAAATTTATGCTTAAGTCACCTCAGACACATTTACTCTTTCATTTACTCACCTAAGGATCATTCTAGGTTTGTCCTTGAGAAAGAACACTCAGCTCCCTCTTCTCTATCATAAGGGAAGCAAAGGAAATGACTGGGCCCTGTCGGAACCTGTCCTCGGGTTTGGTTAATAATCTACTTCTTTGTAATAGGCAGGCCTTATCTGCATCCAACACTGACTCTATCACCCACAAATACATAGTAATATGATCACTTCTTTATATATCAGTATTTGCAATATCACAAATAAACGCGGTCTTTTTATAATAAATGTTAAAATGCATAATTTCAATATCCATTACCCCAACTGCATGTCTGTGACAGGTATTTTCATTCAAAATGTGTAGGAAAATCCTAGCTGCAGATGTTTATCACCTGAAAACATTTCTCTGAGCCAGTAAGCCTCTTTTTCTTCCCTGCTGCATGGCAGCCCTTATCCTCTAGAAGACAGGTACGTGGAAGGGCTTTTGTAGCACAAACCCTCTAGCAGAATTTCCACTTACCATCATACAGAAAGCACAGTTCATTTTATTGATCAGTTGAGCTTTTCTGGATGTTCTCTTTGCTGGCATTACAAGCAATCATCGAGGGTTTGCCCTTTAGCTAATTAGTACCATATTTCCTGGGACACGGTAGCCATAAAAATAACAATATTCTTGGGCCTTCTACCAAGCTTAGTCAACTCCCCCCAATATTCTGGGCTGCCTTAATTATGTATAAAACAAGGATATACACAATGCAACTTAAACAATATAAAAAATTGACATATATCAAATGTAATACCATAGATACTATAGGTTAATTAGTGTACAGTTATTATTCCAGAACTAATGGGTATAAATGAAACATTCTAAAACTATATGTTTAAGCATTTCTTCAAAACAATTAATTGTTTAAGATTATTATAGTATTGAAAGTTATTGACATCAACCAGCATTCATGGCTAGAGACCTTCAAGATCCTGAGCCTTCAATGCTGAGAGAACTAAGCAAAAACAGCTGCCAAGCAGAAGTGTGTTTGAATTTTCAGTCTTTTAAGGAGACAGGCTAAGACCTGTATCTCTGACTATTGCTTGCTTATATAACCTAAATATCCTTTCACTACCAACACCCTCCATTAATAAAGCTCAACCATTCAAAATTTGGGGGCCTTTATGAAGTAATTAAAATTTTATATGATTCCCAAAATTTTTCTAAGTCCATTCATGCTACTAAAGCAAAATGCCCAAGTCTGGATAAGTCACAAATAGCAGAAATTTTTCCCAGCATTCTGAAGTCTGGCAACGTCAAGATGAAAGTGCTAGCAAACTTCTGCTCCCTAGGCACGTCCCCTTGTTTCCAAGACGGCAGCCTCTTACTGTATCTCACAGGGCAAAAAGAGTCCAGCACTGTGTCATTACATGATAGAAGAGCTGAGGGGGCAGGCAGGAATCTGAGGCCTCTCCTACAAAGACTTTAGTCACAAACATAGGGACAGAACTCTCTGAAAGTAAGTACTTCCCCAAAGCCCTAGACGCTATACCCATCACCTTGTCACTTGCGTTCCAATGTATGAGTTTCAGAAGGACACACATTCACACCATACTGGCACTGTATGTGATTTTGAGCTGTTTCATTCCAAACATGTCTCAAGATTCAGATATGTTAATATACATAGAAGCTCTTAAATTAGCATGCCATGTAGATTTCCCTGAAAAAGACCTGTCCTGTGAAAACAGTGTAAATATAATTCACCCTTTCCTGTCCACATTGTATCCTGAAATATAAAGGTTTACAGAGATATAAATGTGTTCCCAAATGACAGCTCTGGGACATGTACTTCTTATGCTGGAGGCAGAAGAAATCTGCTTGAGGCAGAACTGTGACATTAGCTCCATCAATATTGTGTCCAAAATCCTTTTTGTTAATATCAATGTTAGTTTTGGATCTAGAAAGGTCATTAAAGTGTACTACTTCAGGAAGGTTTGTGGGGCAGAGATGTAAGAACAGAAAACCATAACATAGACTACTCATCTGCCCAGTAGATCTTTTCCTCAGATGGCTAAAGAGAGCAGCTAAAGAATAAACATGTTTCTGAACTTCCCTTTCTTTTCCCAGGAGGCTAGCACCCTTAACCCAAAGAGGGAAATGGATTATTATGTATGAGTTTGTACATATTCAAGTTTATTAAGTGGAATCTTGTTGGGAACTTATAGAAATTATACAGTGTGTTGGTAATGTAGCTATTTCATAGAACAATTGTCCTGCCTGTGAAGCTATGTGTTCAACCCCTAGAACTAGAAGGAGAAAATGCAAAGACATTAATTAGTGGATCAATTAAAATATTTTATTAGCTCTTTTGCTTTATGTTTCTACTTCAATTGGTTTAGTTAATAATGTATGCTAATTTTTGCACAGCCTGATCATACAAGTATTAGTGCAACTAACTCAAGTAGACAATGTCAGGTTTATAGGACACAGTGCTTGAGTCTGTATTCAGGTCATTTCCACAAAAGACATCAGGTACAATCATAATCCAAAGTGACAAAAAAAAAAGGAAATGAGTTTCTCATTAATAGGAATAGCAGCCTTTCTCTCCTCTCTAGATCACACAGAAACAACAATTTGGGTCATTTTCTTAACATTCCACACTCAGTAAGAAAAGTGTCATCATATCAATTTAGAGAAAATATCAAGGACCCTTTTAAACAGAGAAAATGTACCAGCACTCCCAACACTGAGATCACCAAGGGCCTTGAATCTACACAACTCTGGATTGAAATCTTGACTCTGTTGAGCAGTAGAGTGTGATTTCAGGGAAGTTATAGTCATCTCTGTAACTTGCATACCTACCTCCTTCCAGCATATAATTGACACGTCTTTGAATTATTTACCTGTTTCTCAACTTCACAGTGATATGAAGGAATTCACCCTGGGGAGCCATCCTTAATATTATGCCTCATCACTCAAGAGATGGCCCCACGAGAAATAACTGCACTAAGACCCTCAGAGCACCTGTCTTCACAATGTGAACTTAACACATAGCAAGAATCAATCAATGCGTGGTAGGTGGTGTATTTCTTTTGACACACTGACTAATGACCACTGGTCTGTTTATTTTTACAAAAATGTTATTGTTTGTACTGCCAGATTTCTAGGGGTTTATTTTTATCACTTGTGCTTTTACTTGTTATAGAGAAAATGGCTCATATTTTAAAAGCATTATCTTACACTTGTCTCACTTAGCTTGGAATGGTTGTATATACCAGCTCTCCTACACTAGGGGGGCCGAAAGCATGAGCATTGTGAGTTCTGACCAGCCTGAAATACCTAGGAAGATACTGTCTACAAGGATAGGAAAGAACAAAAGCTTCTAAGTGCATGAGTAAAAAGGTAATGATCTCTGCATAGTATATTTTGAGGTGTTTTGATAGTTTCAGATAGTTTTTTGCAAGTAAAGTTTTATTAAATATTTATTTTTAAAGCAATTTCATTTGCATACTTGTTGCTTTGTCTCTGAATATTTTCTTTTTTTCTTTTTTTTAAAGATTTATTTATTTATTTATGTATACAACATTCTTTCCATGTATGCTTGCATGCCAGAAGAGGGCACCAGATCTCATGATAGATGACTGTGAGCCACCATGTGATTGCTAGGGATTGAACTCAGGACCTCTGGAAGAGCAGTCAGTGCTCTTAACCTCTGAGCCATCTCTCCAGCCCCTCTCTGAATATTTTCTTTCAATGTCTACTTTAATAATATATTTAATTTTTAGGATTTTCAAAAATTCATCCACCCAATGACAAACAAATAGAAAATGCAAGATCATGTGATATACTATTTGGAAGTCTGTAATAACTGGTTTATAATTAACTAAAATAAATTTCCAACTGAAAAAAATTATATCTAAAGAGTTTAATTACACTACGTGCGGTAAAAGACAAGTTCAGTTTGATAAGACTGTTGTTCAAGTAAGATGATAACTTTATATGGCATTCACTTAAACTAGAATATGCATCATGCAGTAAGCAATGCAAATACCATTTTTTCTATGATGTCATAGATGAGATGCATTGCCAGTGTATTAGAGAAGAAGTCAAGTCTACAGAAAGTTCTTCATAAGACATGAATACTTCTACATCACTCCTTATACTGTTCTGGTTGGCAGATGAAAACCAGCCTCATACAATCCATTGCCATAAGCCTATACTCGCAAGAAGAGCCTGCAACTTGCCCACAGTGTGCTTCTTATTAACCATAGACCTTCCTATTAATTCGATCACATGTAAGAGAAACATACAACATCATCTCCACGTGTCATCCATCATGAACCCAGTCTAAGAAAAGAAGAAAAGAACCAACCTGTAAGCATTTCTGAAAAGAAAAATGCTTTGAACTTCTCAAATTTAAATTCTGGATCTTTGAATAATGCTAACATCATATTTCATTGAATAATGAAAACAATCATCAAACATTTATCCAAAGACAATGTAAGTATATCGTATGCAATCTAAAGAATGTAATTGAATTTAAAAGTCTATGAATGACCTTATGAAAGAAATATGCTAAGAAAAACTAAAACAAAAAGAAAAGACAATACTAACATTTGTCAGTCTGTGATAAAAGTATAATTATAATAATGAACTATTGTGAATCTCAGAAAGCACTAAATACAATCTCTGTGCAGAAAATGGCTCATTGTCTTCCAAGCTTTATGAAAACAAAAGCACCTCTACTATTTCAGAGATTTTAAGTTTGATCAAAAATAAAAGCTGTTACAGAATTCTATTCAAAGACACTGTGTCTGGAAATATGCCAAAATCACCCAGATTAAGAACTCAGTTTCAAATCAGGATGCCAAAAATAGAAATATTTCACTCAAATGTGTATACACATATCTATTTTCCATAAGGCAATGATTGAGAACCAAGTACATGTGCTTAACAAGATGTCTGACATTACAATTCCAAGGAGATTAAAATATCCTATAAAAGTAAATGACTTTAGTACTATACAATCATAAATTTAAGCACTATAGTTTGTGAATATATGACATATGTAATTCTTGAATTTTAAGAAAAAATCTTTCAACAATTTGAATGTGTATTCTTCAGTAACTTATAAGAGATCCATTTGGATAATATCTTTGTGATGCAACTCATGTTTTAGAATATGAAATCTCAGTATTTTATCCACCAGAGAAAATTTACAGCTTTCTAAAGTCTTCTGCCATGATTGGATTCAAGGTAAGATTGAAAGAGATAAATATAAAACAAAGCAAAAGGAGCTCTCAATAACACTTTTAGAATTTTATCTAAGGTAATCTCTAATTTGTGAGGGCAATGACTAAATTTGCTTCGGTTTTCACTTTTTGTAGAAGTCAAGGTTTTCTCTACTTTTTTGCAATCATATGACGTTAGACTCTAAAGCTATCAAGGAAGGATAAGTAGCACCAGAGTATAATGCAACAGAGAAGATGTAGCAAAGAAGAAAGCAAATATATGTTACTCGCTCTTAGAAAGTCTTCAACCTAGAAAAAACAGATAAAATACAGGTTAGCAAATGGGCAAAAGTCTGGGGAAAGTAGCCAAAGAAATATATGTTATTTATCCTTAAAGGATGGGCCATGATTTGTAGAAGAAAGGGCTGAGAAAAAAAAACCACGTAAGGGAAATAACATGAGATATACTTTGGAGTGATATGAATATATTCTCCCATGGAAATCTATTTGTGTATTTCCAAGTACCTTCAGTTGCCACCTCTCAATAACTTGATTAAAAAAAATCAAATTCCAATTCACCTGATGTATGTCATGACTCAGGAAGACATAATATTTTGGTTGACAGTCAAAGAGTGATGTAAAGGGGGTGGTGTTGAGGAATATTCGTTTGCATTGTAAAGAAGGGTCTTTGCCAAGGCTCCTCTGATTGGTTTAATAAAGAGCTGAATAGCCAATAACAAAGCAAAAAGAGGTTAGGCAGGACTTCTGGAGACAGGACTCCGGAAAGAAGAAAGACAGAGACACCAGGAGACATCATGCAACAAAGCTCAGGTGGAGAGTTTTTTTAATGGGGGAAAGTGAATGGGAAAAGAGGGGAAGGGAGAAGTGGAATCAGCCTCTAGGGGAAGGAGTGGCAGAAGAGAAGCAAGACAGACAAACAGACAAATGAAGACAGAGAGAAAGAAGGATAGATAGGAGGTGGGTAGGGCCCTTTTAAAAGGGAACATAGTGAATGTGCACAGGAGGTGCTCTTAGTGGCTACAGCTGAGGACGTATACCCCAAGGTCAGGTCAGCACAGATTCCTGGATACTAACATCAGAAGACGCAGAGCAAGCAGGATGTGCAGGAGGAGAGGTAACAGTCACGAACCAAGTGGTAGAATGTAGATTAATATAAATGGATAGTTAGGAACAAGCCTAAGCTATCAGCAGAGCTTTCATAATTAATAAAAACTCTCCATGTCATTATATGGGAGCTGGCAAGACAGAGAAAGACTCATTATAAGACGCTTGAAGTCTTAGGTTGCTATTATACAGGTACAGATTCTTTTCTGTCATGTTAATTATGTTTCAACAAGTGAGACTCAAGACTAAACCCAATTAGTTTAGTGAGACTAAAAAGGACCTACAATCCATTGGAGCCATCAGATACCGAATAAAAAACATTTACATAGGACAATAAGGCAGAAGGATCTTGAATTCCAGGCCAGATTGGGCTAGATAGTGAGACCTTGTCTCAAAAACCTAAATATATATACACACACAGCATAGTTACAAAGTTACATAAAAGTTTTTCAAGACAGGGTTCTCTGTGTAACCCTGGCTGTCCTGAAACTCACTGTGTAAACCAGGCTGGCCTCAAACCCAAAGATCCACTTGTCTCTGGTCAAACTGCTGGTATTAAAGGTGGCCACCATCACTGCCCAGCACTTGTGGATATTTTTAATTATGATAAAGTGATACAAAATATTGTACTTGCTTACTGACATCTGGTGACCAATTCAATAACATGATGCAAATGTTTTGTAGATTAGAACAAAAGATACAATTCAAATTATAAGAAAAAAATCAACAAATCTTAATGTTTTAATTGAGACCATAATACATTTTACTGCAAATCTTTATTGACAAAAATGGAAATATAGATTCATCTACCCATGTATTAAAGCTAGATTGAATGGAGCCATCTACAGGTCACCAAAGACTTTCGATTCTATAACATTTAAAGATCTAAGCCAATGATTAAAAAAAAAAAGTGATTGTCCAGGAGTCAGAATCATGTTGATACGAATTGAACACAGCTATAAAAGAGTACTGGTGTTTCTAGTTTTCCTGAACATATTAGGTCACTTAATATCACAGCCTGGTGTGTTGTTTGCTTTTTTGATAGCCAAACAAGACAGACTGATTGATTGAGTCACTCATAGGTATTCATTCTTCCAACAAATATTTATTGAAGGGTTACAATCTCATGCACTAGGCTATGGGATTTTTCTCACATCACTTTATTGAAATTCAACCCGAATTCTCACGCTATAATGATGATTAAGTCAGCTAATATTTGCATAGTGTTTAAAGGAGTCCGTGGCACATAGTAAGTGCTATATAAATATGTATTAAATAAATTATGCTGGAGTTTATTGTGATATGCTCTTTGTATAAGGTTTTTGCTGCTGTAGAACTTCTCTCCCAAAGGTTTCTATCACCATAAGAGATCACAGACATCCTGAAATATCAGGTGGAAACTGAGCACAAGAAGCAAATGAGAACATATGTCCATATTGACATCACTTGATAGTAAGTTTCCCTGGTAAAATAAAAATCTTAGAGCTACTATAGAGGGCTTGTCTCACTTTTAAGCATTTATTTCCTAAACCAGATTCTAAGTTCTGCTTCAAATAAAACAACTCATCTATTCTCACATTGTGATTTGTCATCTATTTAGAAATGGGGACACTGAGGCACCAATAGACTTAGTAACTGGCTAAAACCAATCAGCTAACAACTGGCAGAGACCTACATTTATGGCTCAGCAGTCTGCCCAAGCATGCACATTCTAAATCAGTTAAAATATCAGCCTGTGGGGGCATTATCACTCACAGGGATCTTCATGGCCTGACTCCTATCAGAAGTGCTCTGTGTGCTTCTGTTTACTCATTCTGTGTCCCCACGATGAAGGGGTACAGATCTTACCTTACCAAAGGAAACAAAGGACATTGACACCTTCCTAAACCCTACAGAATGTTGAAAAGGAGAACAGAGATGACAAATAAAATATTGGGGCAGAAATAAGTACTCTTAAATGCCATGTGATCATATTTAACCACTTTTAATATTCTTAACTGTTTACAAAAAGACCTGTTTGGAATCCACTGTGGACTCTAAAGAAAAGCTTAGGCATACAGGATCTATGTAGCTGGCCCCAGAGTCACTCCAGCCTTTGGTCTCTGCCCTTGTTCATTGCCCTAAATGAACTAGTTGTAAATAAAGACATGTCAGCAAGTTGCAGGTGTCATGGAAGAGTAACTACCATTCAAGGTGAGATATTGATTCTGGGCTAGGTGATATAGGATTGTGATGGGATCATTTTGAATGGTGTCTTAGAATTGAACACGTCTTTAAAAATATGGCAAAGGAAACCACTCATAAGAACATTCAAAAGTGTGGCTTTTTCCTGAAAGGCCAAGTAAGTAGTTCAGCAATTCATCATCATCATCATCACCATTAAATCTAGACAACTAATTATTTCTCTGTCTTAAAGAGAAAGATCCAGAAAGACCCACCACTGCCTGCCCATATTGCAAGCAGACGGAAGAATGGTATCCCAATTCCTCTCATGTTCGTCACTATCCTGTGACTGAAATAAGGAAGGAGCGGAAGATGCCTAGGTTTCATGACGATGCTTACAAACAGACCGTGCCAACGGTGGCATCCTCCTTAGCTGAACACTCCCAGGACCTCTGATGCTGGGTATAAGCTTAAAGAAGAGTCATTAAAAAAAAAAAGAAGAAGAAGAGTCATTAAGCAGAGAAACTTCAATATGTTTTTATCTATCGAAAGGCTCAAAGTAGACCCAGGCTCGGCAGACCTGATACCGGGTATTCTGCGGTGCTCAGGCAAGTCTTTCTATCAATCCTGGTGATCTGCTGCCCCCCTCTGGCCACACTGCAGCACTTTCCTTTAGCTCCCTCCAAAGCCTAGGATGAAATCACCAGAATATACCTGGAAGAAAAACCTAGCTTTGTCTGTGCTTACAATAATTATTCTAATTCTCCAAGGCAAAGGAAAACTTGGCAGGCTGGCTGCCTGCTCATCGGCTCGGTGTACTTAAGGTGATGTAATTTTGCTTTATGTATTTTTAAGCATTCCCCTTGGAGATATCATCTCTTTACAGTTAAGATGAGTAGCCTATCTAGACTCTGTTCAGAGGAGTACGCGATTTACTCAGGAGACACCATTCTGTAAGACTCAAACAGCTTTAGAACATTGTGTGGGTAAAGTCTATATCAAGAATGCAAGTTAAACAATATTACAACCTAAGAACAAAAGAACTTTTGGGGTTTTGGG
>JAQHUG010000195.1:2103673-2149291 GCA_028555095.1 Dicrostonyx torquatus | reverse complement strand
ATTCCACACTTTCTTGATCCATTCTTCCATTGAGGGGCACCTAGGTTGTTTCCAGGTTCTGGCTATTACAAATAATGCTGCTATGAACATAGCTGTGCAAAAGCTTTTATAGTATGGTTAGGCATCTCTCGGGTATATTCCCAAGAGTGGTATTGCTGGATCCTGAGGTAGGTTAATTCCAAGTTTCGTAAGAAACCGCCACACTGATTTCCAAAGTGGTTGCACAAGTTTGCATTCCCACCAGCACAAAAGAACTTTTGTTTCAAGTTATTCTCTCATCCTTACCCAAGTGTCACATGCTTTTAACTATAGACACAGTTGTACACAGTCACTAAAAGCTTCCAATAGCCCACGGTGGTTTTCTTTCCATATCTAAGGTCTCCTTCCCTAAGGTCCCTCTGAGGTGACTTTTAATGAGGCAGAATTGTTTGATCCCTTTTGTGACAGTGCATACAAGGGTTCCTAGCTTGTATCCTGAAAGGGTTGGGTAAGTGAACATAATACAAGCTCAAAGTTACTTAGAGATGGGGGTGAAACAAAGAATATGGGCTCTGTAGGGGTTTTTACAGCAACCATAAGGGTATCAGACCCTTAAAGAGCAAGATGGCAAACTGAAGGCCAGGGGATGAAAAGCTAAAAGAAAAAAAAATTCCCCATATTCCCATGGGTTGAAAGAAGGTGACAATGAGGAAACCTGTGCATGACTTTGAACATGAGCTCCAACTCTCAATGCTGTAGATATACACAGGGCAGACCCAAGATATACGATATACAGCAAAGTGTGTGAGATGCCCTAGTGCCTCCTTTATCAGTCCATTGGAGTTCTGAAGACCTCCGAGATTAAAATATATAACTGACTCTTACTTTTGACTAGTAAAAATAAAACTATAAAAAATCCTCTAGGACAAAGAAAAATTGGCCTTAATATAAAAAGCAAACCAAGGATACAACTATTTTCAGAAAACCTTAAAAGCAGCTCAATTCATATCCAGTAAATATTTTCATGGGAATTGAATGGATAAGGAAGAGGGTGATAAGGTTATTGACGAGGGTTTGCATTAATAGGAAGCCGATGGAAATCAACTGTTCAGTCCTTCAATTCAAGACCAGAACGGACAGGTAGCTGAGAATAATAACATGAATATCAGAGGTTGTGAGTCTGTGGGTACCCTACTAAAAACGTCCCTATTGTACCTCATCATCTGTTGGGAAATACCCAGTAAAATTATCTAAGTAAGTGACAACTTGATAAACAGTAATTTCCAGTGTTGCGGAGAGGTGACATTTCCTTTGGCAGATAAGATGAACCGGATCAAAGATCAACTGACACCGAAATCATAGAACAGAATTCTCTATCGCGGCATTGGTCGCTTTGGTCAGAGCTGTCGGTGGAGCATCTCTTCCGCTCTGTATGGCCTAACATTTGCCTTTTTCTCCCCATGCCTGTCATGGCATTTGACATAGGACAGGAGTTCTTGGATCCACTCAAGTGTTTGTTTTAAAGCCATTTTGCTCTCTTGTTTCATAGAACAATAGAAGCCTGTGTGTTCTGATCTTTCAAGGTCATGTAACTTTTAAATGAGTGAAAACAGGGTGAACAATGAGTTTCCATCCAGTCAAATGTCATGATGCTGTCTTATTGAAAAGGTAAAGATTCAGGGACCATGTCCACAGCAAGCTTATAATTGGTGTCCTTTTTGGAAACTCTCTCAAAGAGACAAAAATAAATTATCATTGTGAAATGATTGAGTAAAAATATGAAGCTGTTTCTATAGGGGAGTTCCATATTAAGAATGAAACCATGTAAGCCTCAATCTTAGGATTTAACAAGAATTTTAAAGCAATTTTCCAACTCTTCCTACTGCTCCTAGGGAAAATACAGGATGACATCATCCAAAACCAATCCCCTCCAAAACATAAAGGTTGATATTGGCACAGAAAAAAAAATCGATTATGGAACTAAACAGATGTCTCAGTGGTGAAGAGCATTTGATATTCTTTCAGAGGACCCAGGTTTCATTCCCAGCACCCATGTGGCAGTTCACAACTGCCTTCAATCCAGTTCCAGTGGATCTGGCGCCCTCTTCTGGCCTTATTGGGAACCAGGCATGCATGTGTTGCCCATGCATGCAAGCACTCACACATAGATATAGAATTAAATGAGAAAGAAAAAAAGCCACTTACTTGGGCCGCAGCAGAAATGTTTAGCTCATTTGGTCAGATAAGTGTTTTAGGTTTATCCTGTTTCCATACATACCATCGAGTCAGAACTGAGAAGTTCCCATAAACAGATTGAAAACGATGCTGTGGATAAGTAGTTCTCTTGTGATATGAGGTCAAGATGAAAGTGGATAATAATGAATCAGTGGCTTTAAGTAACTCATTCCCCTCCCCAGCAGGGAACCTAACTTACCTGTCTTATGAGCAAAAAGGAGATGCACAGCCTTGAATCCTGAGTAGGTCTGGGGGCAGCCCTAGAGATGTCTGTCCCATTCAATCAGCACATCTTTCCAAGTGACCAACAGCCCCTCCATGCAGAGGCCTGGATTCCAACAGCATTTCCTTGTCTGTGATATGTGCCTCTGCGAGCAGAGGTAGTCTTAGGAAGAATAACAGCTATAAAATCATTTTTCCTTGATTCTATTGTTTGGCTTCCTGCTTTTTAAATGCCCGTGCCAAATCAGCCATTCATTGCCCTATGTAGAAGAAAAAGGCATCTGTAAGATTGATGGCCTCCCTGTCTCGCTCCCTCCCCCTGCTAAATTAACAAGAAGGAAAGAAACTTCAGGTCATTCCGATTCTTCCTGCGGCCCAGTCTCTCTCCATTTCACACATTTCACTGCCTACAAACGATTGCGGACTTTATATTCCAATGTGACTTCCTCGGGAGACCCAGTGCATCGCTCTGCGGCATGGAAGCTTTCCTCTCGCTTTGGACAATTTATACAGTTCCGAGGATACGGCAAATCTCATTTGGGAGCCGCACACCATCACCCACATATTAACTTGTCACCTTGAGTAATAAAGATCACAAACTCCATCCCATTTCTTTTCTTCACCATGCTGCCTGGTAATATAAAAACATGTCACATCCCTTTGATTTCTAACTTGTGTGCCCATGAAATAGCCTTTCACAAACAGCCTGATGAAGTCAAGGAAGCTGAATTACATTTTTTTTTAATACGCGAGTCTATTTCCCCGTAAATATTTATGTGCATAAACATAAGAGTGTTAAATGGAGTGAAATCTTCATAATTGTACAAATAGGAAATAGTCAAAGCAAGCATGCTCTTAGCGGGGTAGGAATTTCTAGGCTGGCACCTGTGTTTAAAAGCAGTGACCCCAAATAACACAGGTAGGTATGGCAACCTGAGAACTGTGAAAACTGACTAAGCTATCAAAAAGCACCACATTGGTCATATTTAATTGAAAAATTACTATCTGCTTTTGCAGAGCTTTCCTTTATTTGCATGACTTTTGTGATACGTAAAATTTATTTATGCCTGCATTTTAATAGTCTGCTTTCTAATGAATGAATCAGTAGTCAGTTTTACAGACACTTCATTAAACTCTAGGTGGGGAAAAGAGCATGGTAATTGGTAACAGGTTTTTGCCTGGATTTCTGGCAGTCAAATTTCTAGAAAAGTAATAGAGTCTTCTGGGGAAGGGGTATCAACTGTTCTCACTATATTCACCGACTTAACCATCTGTGGAGAAATTTTTAATAAATTGGATAACAGATGTTTTAAAGGACATGATAAGATACCTGGGCTTTCCTCTGAAATAAAATAGTAAACATTATTTAAGGACTTTTGTTTTGATTGAATGATCAACTTTTCAGTACTGCAAGTAGAACCGAGGACCTCACACACACTAGTCAAATACTCGATCACTGAGCTATGTACCTATCCCAGCAAATATTATTTTTGCTACATAATCCAAGGGACTCACAGACCTCTAAACCTCACCAATATGGATGATGTCTGACAATTTCTGTTCTGGAGTTATGAGTAAACCTGTTTTGAAGCCACCACTACAGGGTAGAGAACAGGGTGGGACAAAGAAACAAGGAAAGAGGAGATGTTCCATTTTCATTAGAACTCATGAGGGACAAGCTTGGCTCAGACAGGACATGGGAAGTAAAGGGTTACAGAACAGAAATCAAAATCAACAAAGCTTGAAGTGTGGTTACCTTGTCTGTCTGTAGAAAGAATAAAGACATAAACGGCCTTTCTCCATCGAAGTGTCTGACATCTTAACACCCGTGAACTTATGAAAACATTTTCCATCTGTAATTTTCTTAACAACGTCCAGCAGCAGCTGACTGTGGGTAACTGAAACCATGGGAAGCAAGGCCGCCTCCCAGGAGGCACTGTGGGTGTGCTTTTCAATTTTTCCCCTAGAATTCCTAAAGAGAATAGCTAATACAAACGTAACTATATCATTAACAGTACTTTATTGAATCTACAGTAACGAGGAAGAAGGGAGGAAGAACACTTCTGCTGACCTGGCAAGATGGCCCTGGGGATAGGACATCTACCATGAAAGCTTAACAACCTAATCCAATTCCTGGGAAGACATAAGTGGAGAACAGACTTCCCCAAGTTGCCCTCGGTACTCCACAAATGCGCCAGTGCATGCACACACAGGCCTGCATGTACATCTAACACACACACACACACACACACACACACAGAGGAGTCATATGAACATGCACACACATACCATAATAATAAAAGTTTTAAATATTTCTGCTCTAAAACAAATAATAAGCAGAGTATTAAATGAATCAAAGCTAACTAATAAACCAAAAAAACTGCCAAATTAAAAAGGAATAAAGTTATGAATCTAACATCAATACTCAGAATAACAGCAGGTTAAACACATATATCCACTTTTTCCCTATTCCATAAGCACATCTATTTTTAAAAAAAAATAGGTATTAGAAAGCATAAACCACAAAGAGAAACAAGTACGGTAAAATACCACTGATCTTATGGGTTTCAATAGGTTTTATGAAAATGGAAGGATAGATCAGGATTAACAACAGCCTTAATATATGAAATAAGTTTGAGTGTCCTGGGAGGGAAGATACTACTGACCATGGCCAGGGCCTCACTGGCAGGACTGAAATGTGAGAACAGAAAAGAAAAGGAATAGCACAGAGGAGGAGCCGGGTGTACTGCTAAAACCAGAGGCATTAACTGGAGCTGTGTGCACAGGATGAGAACTAGAGGCCTTTCCTAACAACCCCACACAGTTTGGAGTTTACCTCCCCCATCCCTCTCCACTCCCACATTCATGAAAAACGTGAGATTTATTCTGTAGAGAACTTGAATCTAAATGACCCAGAATTATACACAGGCTTAAGGAAAGGTTGCAGAATGGAAATGGAGCTCTATCAGGGTGACTGTTGGGTTTCCAAGAAACTCCCAGCTGTCTCCCCAGTTCCCTTTGAGCATACGGAAAGACTAAGCTTCCATCATAGAACAGTATGCTAAGAGAATTCCTCCCGAGAAAACCATCAAATGATGCCAAAGAAAAGACAGTTCAAGTTAAGAGCTCATCCACAGCTCTTAGTCCCTTCTGATTATCCTACAACAAGTTGCTTTTGCTCCATTTGTGCCACTATAGCAAAACCCCAAGGCTGAATAATTATGCATAAAGCCTTTCTATAGAGACTTTAATCTCACAGAGAAAAGAGGAGCTCTTGTGGCCTAACTATCCCCATAAGTCCTACTGCTTAAACCCATCACATTGTGGACAGCTGAAGAGGATATGTTCAACCTGGAAAAATCATTAGCAGATAGCTAATAGCTCCTGGGACCACAGCTTTTGATATATTTTCCATTGTCTCATCCTTAAATATAAACAGACAGTCAAGTGTGACAAGTGTTTGAGAAAATTCTCTAACAGAAAGAGTAATAAAAGGGAAATACAGTGGAAAGCAAGTCATGCAGGATAGAAGAGAACTTCTAAAAACCATTATTAACGTTCTCTGATAAATAAGATTACGTGAATAACAAAGAAAAAGATTCAGTGTAAAGAAACAATGGGAAATGGAAATTTCTTACAACTCCAAATCAGGGCAGTTTTAAAAAATTATCACTGAAAGAAAGCGAGATGAAGATTTCGTGTTTCAGATAGCATGCCTTCTTTTGGTTGTGCTTGGTAACTAGCAAATTCCTTCAGTTCTACTTATCTCTATCAACTGAACGTTCTGTGCTTCAGAAGGAGTATAAATTCAGGTCATTAGATTATATATCTCTGATCTGTTCTCTACTTCCCAGGCCTTCCTGCCCCTGAAATTCTTAGGAAAACATTCTGTACTTAAGTCTATGTGTCTGCTTTGCCACTTGGATTATAATCGTCTGGAAAGCAGAAGTCAAGCATCCTTGCTTTAGACATAGTTTTCATAGCTTTGGGGCTTATGAAATATTTTAAGAAATCCTGCTTCAAAAGATGCTTAAGTCCTCCCAAACATCTATAAATCTTTTAAGATAGAACAAACATGGAGGAGATACTCAAATATTGAATATATTAAATGCCATCCACTATAATCATAAGAAAAGAATCGCTACTTTTTAAGTAAATGATAATACATGAGGGGAAAGGAAACATTTCTTTACAGAGGTAGAAACAATGAAAGCACTGGAAGCTCTAATCTATTCAACAAAATATCGTTGTGCTCACTGAAAGTTAAGACAGATGCTCTGGATTTTTTCTAGGATTTCACAGCAAACAGCAATAGATGATCAGGCATTTGGTGAACACTGCACCAGATGTGTTTGAAGTTAAGAGATGTGTAGAGGAACAAAACGCAACATTTCTCCTCAGAAAACTCAAAGGACAGCAAGACTAGACTGCAATCAAAGGCAGTTGGTCCTTTCTCCTGAGGGTTACACAACTATACATGTTTTAATCTGGAGTGGAAGCGGGGAGATTGGAGCATCATTTGCAGGAGAAGCTTAAAAAGATTCCCAGAAAACAAGCTAGAGTTAAAAAGATACTTTTTACTAAAGTGATAAGCCATTTTGGCTTGCGTGGAAAGGCAGGGTTGTGGGTGATGGAGGAGACACAAAAAGCTAAACAGGAAAATTTCAGACACACTGGAAGACCTGGCCAACCTATTCTTACCAAAAATGTTTACTTGAAAAGTGAAAGAAAACACGGATCCATCAGACTGGGCGTACACATAAAAAAACACAAGTAGTCACTGAAAATGTAGAAGCTAAACATCCTGCAGGGTTTTAATGCTATGGAAGTTTTGACCACAGTCCTGAGTCAATGTAGAACTACAGAAGAATTTTACTCACAGGAAGGAAACATTTAGGTGTGTCACTAGAAAGATCAGCCGACTTTGTCGTTGAAGATTAAGTTAGAAATCTAAGGTAGGAAAGAAGTGAATTGGTTAGAGGGATACAATATTAACTTCTGAAGAAAAATGAGAAATTTGGCATTAGAGCAATTTGGCACATAGCACAACTGGATCGAAACATTTACATATGAAAGAGTCATATTGTTCTCATATCTCGAGTTTAAAAGCTGAATAGCAGAGATTTTACACATCAATAAAAAAAAAATACAAAACCAAAATCAGGCTGTAGACAGAGAATTCGAGGGAAAAGAAGATGATAGAGTGTTCTAGCCACAGTAAGAGGTATTTTTCAATACAGTTCTTGTGCCCATGGTTGAACTTTAAGGACAAAGGCAAATATTCAGTCATTAGTGTCAAGTTTTAAAGTAAGAAGACAAGGATATTAATTAATATTTAAGTGATTAAAACACAAAGCAGATCCCAAGGTTACAACTTAGAGATCCCTGTGGAGAAAGAGAATCCACAGGCAGGGAAAGATTTCAAGAAAGAAATGATTAAACAGTGTGTTACTGAGGGTCTGTCCTCGTTAGGTTTCTATTTCAGAGATGAAACACCATGACCGAAAGCAACTTCGGGAGGAAAGGGTTGACGTCCACTCATAATTAATAGTCCGTCGTGAAGGACTATCAGAATAGGAACCTGAAAGCAGGAACTGGAGTCCACAGAGGAACACTTTTACAGATTTGTTCCCCATGACTTGTTCAATTTGTCACCTTATACTTCACAGCAGGCTGGGCCCTTCCACATCATTCATTGATTAAGAAAGTGTGTGGGCCTGTAGGGTTGTCTCAGTACTTAAGAGAACCTGTTCTGGTTCTGTTGTTGTTGGCCTGGGTTGGGTTCCCAGCACCCACATGGTGGAGCTAACCGTGCTTAACTCCAATTCCAGAACTGGTGCCCTCTTCTTACCCCTGAGTGTACCAGGCATATGCATAGTGTGCATACATACACACAAACAAAACAATCATAGACATCACTTTTTTTTATCCTTCCTACAGGAAACTGTCCTTCAGACTTACCTACAGGACATCTAACGGAAGTGTTTTCTCAATTGAGGTTTCTATTCCCAGATAACTTTGTCTTGTATAAAGTTGAAAACAAGACAGGATACTCCAGAAAAAGAGGACGATAGAGAGAGAGAGATGGAGTTGGACTGTAGTTAACAATTTCCTGAGAGCATAAGGCAGATAAGTTCCACAGTCTGCCAGCTCCAAGTTGCTGACCTTGGTAAGCCGTGATTTAACTCTACTGTAAAGCAAAAGATCTAAGAATCAAAAGTGGTGCCAGAGCCAGTCCCCGTACAAGGACACAGGTCAACCAAGTTAGCCAAAGTGAATTTCAGCCTTTTCTACCTTTTCTTCTCTTCAGGCCTCAGTAGATTTTGTGGTTCACATCCACATGGAGGAAGGCAGTTTGCTCAAGACCAGACACTAATCTCATTCCCAGGAACAGAACTTAACTTCCTCAAGTAATTTGGTCAGTTCCCATTTCTTAGCTGTTGTACAACAAAAAAAAATCCTTAGAGTCCTCATCAAAAAGCAAGATTCTACAAGAACTGGAATTATCGTGTTATCTAGAAATAGAAGAAATTTAAGTATCAAATGTTTTGTTTGCTTGCTTGCTTTTTACTCAATCTGAGCATCAGAATTGTGCTTAGAGTAAATCTGTCCCCAGATAGCTCAAGTAGGACTAGGTTTAGCATGTGCTGCAGTAACAAACTACTCCAAAGAGGAGTGTGTTTGTGTTTATGTTACCTGTCCATGCTAGGTAAAGGGGGTGGAGTGGGCTCTGTTTATCTAACGCAAGCTCAAAGAGCAGCTGCCATAGTAAAATCCACACAGTAAAAGCTCTGACAAGAGTTACAGTCAGCCTGCAAGTAGCAGTTATTGCCTTTGCTCATGCTATTTGGCCCCACCTCAACTCAGAAGGAACTATGGCAATCCAATCATAACAGAAGCTCCAAAGATAAAGAGACAGATACTTGAGGAACTTTTTATTAATGCCTCACACAGAAAGATCCCAGGGATTCAAACGTCAGTTTCCCACAAGTGTGTGCAAAGGCAGATCTACATGCTGTATGCATGTTTGCATGAGTACAGCTGTGAGAGAAGTATGTGTCTGGCTGGGCCCTTTAGTTATAGTTCTTGTGCTGAACCAGCAACACATTACTGTAGGTGCAGAATGGAATATCCTCATTAAATGAGACCTTAAAGGCAACACAGGCAGTATTCTCTCTCTCCAGCTCTCTCTCTCTTTCTCTCTCTCTCTAGTTGATGGACAATATCAGGCAACAACCCCCATTCTCTCTATTTCAGTTTCTTCCCCATTTCCACCAATGCTATTCATTTTTTTGTTATTGTTGTTGTTGTTGTTTGTTTGTTTTTCGAGACAGGGTTTTCCTGTAGTTTTTAGAGCCTGTCCTAGAACTAGCTCTTGTAGACCAGGCTGGCCTCGAACTCACAAAGATCTGCCTGCCTCTGCCTCCCGAGTGCTGGGATTAAAGGTGTGCACCACCACCGCCCCACTAATAGTATTCTTTCCAATTTTCTGTGTCATTTTTTTTAATCCCACTGAGTTCACTTAAGGCTGCCAGTATGTGCATGGGTATTGACCATCTGCTGGACATGAGTAAGCTTCTTGGTCTGCATCCCTGAAGAATACTAGTTCTCTCTCCCTTAGCAGCCAGAATCTGACAATAGCTTCTCAGCTAGGGGTAGGACTTCTTGATCCCTTCCTCTCTCCATACTGGGATTTCATCTGGCTTGATCTTATGGAAGTCTTGTGCCTGCATTCTCAGCCTCTGTCAGTTAATACACGCAACCCTCTGGTCCCCCCAACACTGTTTCACAGAGTCATCACTGGTCTTACTAACTTAATACTCCGTCTTCTGTAGTGGTCCCCAAGCCTTACCAGGAGGGGGGTATGATACAGATGCCCCATTAATGGCTAACTACTCTGAAATCTCTTATTCTCCCAGGCAGAGCCTAAAGCGTTATTCTACATAGGCTTATTTGCACCTGCACACAAACAAATCACACACCAGAAGACATCATGTCTTTTGAAAGTCTGTAACAGAAAGACAACAGTAGATCCCGAAAGAATAACTGCTCTTCAGGAGGTGTGTGTAGCTGCATGCGTCACCAGCTCCATTGCTGGCATAGCTGCATGTGTCACCAGCAATGATTTCAAGAAATGAAGAAAAGGTCCATTTCACCAAGGACTCCTTCCAAGTCATCTCCCTATTGCTGGATCTTTAGCTGATTGGCTCCTTTGCAGGTGTCATCAGATTGTGTGGTGAAGCAGCAGGGAGAAAAATGCTGTATTTTGACATTGACCTTACACTGAAGACACCTTTAATTCTTTTCTCCCATGACTGTTGTTTCCCAAAGCCAGGTAAGTGCTCCTGTGCTGACATCCGGAATCCTTAGCTGCTCGCCAGTTAGTCACGAAATGAAACTATCAAGAGTGCACTTGGAAGTCGCACTTGTGTACCCGCACAGGGATTTACATGCAGCATTTATTTTCCCAGTCAGCTCCTTCCGTTCCCTCTTGTCCACTCATCTTTTATCTTTTCATTTATGCTCTTACTCCCTCCAGAATTATTCTTGAAACTCCTGCATCCACGGATAATTCCATGACAACGTTGGTTTTCTGCTGAAAATGTATGTGTTCAGCGTCAACCTACAGCAAAAACTTACGTTTGTGAGCAAAGCTCCTGCTCTGGTTTCTCTCCTAAGCCAGGACACTTCCTCTTCTTTTGACCTTGTAAATACTATAGTATTAGTATATTATATTAATATAGTATAGTATATTTATATATTTCAGTACAGACAACAAAGAAATAGAGTTGGGTTTTTTTCATTCTGAATGACTACTGCCAAAAATAAACAAATGTTTTTACACTGACCTTTTACTAAAGATGCTCTTAATTCTTTTCTCTTAAGTTTGCCATTTCCCAAAAACAACATCTGGAAGTAAGGTGATCAAATCTACAAATCTAAGTCCTAAAAGAGTGAAATAACTTAAGGAACTAGTTGCCATGGAAACCAGCACACCGTAAAGTATTGTATGTACACACAGAGAAAGAGATGCTTAATTTATATTGTTTTTCGTGCAACTGTTCAATACCTTTCCTCTTCCTAGCTCCCCACCTTCAACTACTCTTTGACGTTGACCATAAGAACTGTAAGTCAGCAGCAGCATCCACTGAGGGTCAAGGAGCTTCCACAGAGTCACACTAGCAAGAGCAGAAGCAAACAAAAGCTTTAAGGAAATCACTGAGACAGCATTCCCACAGAGAATTCAATGTCTGTGACTGTGGAGAACATCTTAGGACGCCAGTCAGGACCAGGAAGCAACTGGTGAGGGTCTAACGAGCATTATAGCTTCTCCTTCCATGTGTAAAAATGCACATTTACATTTTTTTGCATATGATTCCAGAACTTTCTTGGAAGTCTATGCTTGGCCTTGGAATTTGATTAATCTCTAATCTTATAGAGATCATAATGTATTCTATACCATGCTGTATTCTTCAGTCACAGTCATATCTAACAGCCATTACATAAACTGTCACTGATAGATGAAAGCCATTCTTTCCTTCCAAAGAAGCCCCATGCAGCAACTCTGAGATTTAAATATAACCTAGACTTCCAATTTTATTTATCTAATAATATCTACTTTGTGTTTAACTGTGAAAGATTAGTTCTATAATCTAAGTATGTCAGAAAAAAAGTAATTCTGGCACAGGAAGCCTAGAGAATGCAAAAATGCACACTTCTGGGAGATGCAAGAAAAGAAAGACTTAAAAAAAAAACAGTCTGCTTCAGCAAATCTCCTGATGTGTGCCAGGGAAATTTATTATGATGCTTTTATGGGTATTGGCAATGAGAAAAGACACAATTAACACTTCTAAGAACAAAACAAATTAAGTCTTTTGTCAGGGTTTCAATAGTCCCTCACTGGCCTGTCAATCACCTCCCTCATGTCCTCAATGAGCACTGAGGGATTCATGCCCTGGAATTCATCAATGTTCTATCAAGAAGCATCTGAAAAGGTTTCCTCTTAGGCACTAGAATGTCACACCTTCTGCTCTAGGGCATTCCTTAATTTCTATTCCTGTAGAGCTCAGGAGTTAGATGAAGGGCTCCCCAAAATAGTTCCCCTCAAGCTTATGGAGCACAGGGATATGCAACAAAAACAGGGGTAGCTGGCCTTTGGAGATTTCATTTTACATATATAGTCTTTACTATCAGAAAACTTAGTTAGGACTTTTGACAGATTCCATTGTCTTTTAGACAGACTAAGATTAGAGAATGTTCAGTGTTTACATACTGTACTTAACGATTTTACATTCTGCAGTTTGTCTTGATGAAGTGAAGACTCCTTTCATTATTAAAATGTGTTTTCCAGGAGGGAGATGTAATTGTTCTTTGAGATTATACTCTCTCATTTATCTTTCCATAAATGAATACAAGCAAAACATTGGTAACTTCCAAGAAGCACTTCTTTTCCTTTAAATACGCTCAAAGCCGTGAAAATAGAACACTACAGCAAGGAAAGTCATAGGCACACTAAATGAAGGAAGAGAGATGCTCTTTGAAGAAAAGGTATTTAGACCATCCCCTCAAAACACAAGAAATATGAGAAACTTCATAGAAAAAGCATCTAATGTGAAGTGGTACTCCTTAGACAGGAATGGTCTTGACATAGTAGAGTCAAGCTGAATTGTTCAAATGTGTGGGCACATTCACGTGCCCTGTGAGAGCATGGGGCAGTGCTGACATTTCACAAATAAGAACCAGAGGTGCTAACTATCTAGTGCTATTCAAAACACTCCCACTCCCAGAAAGAATTTTCCAGGGCAAAATATAAACATCCCCTTTGAGTAGCCCCGAAGAGAAACTGAACAGATGGGAAACCAATAGACTGAGGGGCAGAGACATATTGGTCTGGTTCTGGGGCCACAGTGAGACTTTAGATTGTTATTAAACATGTGGCAGGCATCACTAAATGCCTTTTAAGCAGTGAAGTATTTTCCTAAGTCCTAGGGACAGGGAGCCTAGCATTGAGATCCACTTGGAGTCCTGATTCCTGGAGGGTCCCTTTGCCACTTGTCTTAAATTGGACTAGCTGATCTCCAGCAACTGCAGTGGAAGCTCTGGGGAGCTCTGCCGCTTCCTATTTTCACCTCCACTTTCCTATGCCATCACACTCCAGTCTCTGGGGCTAGCTCTAGGCTCTTCAGAGAAAATCCCATGAGTCAGCACAGTTCACAGGACTGCATCCCAAATGAAATGAGATCCCGTCCTTTTCCCCACATGCTTGGTTTAAACTTTTGGCCCTAATTCTCAGTGACTAGTTGCTAGGACTCAATTTGTTAGTTTTATACCAGGCGATCACTTCTACCTGTTTCTCCTTATCCTGGACCCTGTTTGGTTTCTGCCTGTACTTCAACATCGTGCTCCTCACCTCAACTCTAAGCCCACAGCAGATATTCACTACTTCCAGACAGACTTTCCTAATGTCACCCTCTGCTACCTGGGTGCACACCCACACCTCATTGTGTTGTTAGAAATATCTGCGTTTGTGTCTTGCTCATCTGACGGGACACCAGAAAGAAACAGGCTGTTGTATCAAGAACAGCTATTTGAGATTCAAACGTGAGTGTGAATTCTGATCCAACAGTTTGTTGACTGTGGGAATTGTTTGGAGTCTCTTAGACCAAGCCTTCACTTTGAAAGGTAATCATGATAACAGTGATAATGACACTTGATTCAGAACTCAGCGATAAGCAAATGAACAAGATAAAGACATTCAAAGGTAGCTAAAAAATCATCTTTATAATTGTTGGTCATCCTAAGGAGACAAACATGGATCTAATCTACATGGGAAGTAGAAAAAGACAAGATCTCCTGAGTAAATTTGGAGCATGGGGAGCATGGGAGAGGGTTAAAGGTGAGGGGAGAGGAAGGGAGGGGAGCAGAGAAAAATGGATAGCTCAATAACAATCAATAAAATATATAATAATTGTTGGTCATGCCTAATAATGGCCAAATGCTGTGTGGCAGGAGAGTGGGACAGAGTCAGTTCAAAATTAGAGTGTAAAAAGGCCAGCGACCACACACACATACATACACACACATACACACACACACACGCACACACACACACACACACACACACACACGACAGGGGGTCGGGGAGCACGCTAGCTGGCTGACAAATAGCAGTAGAGCATTAACTATGCCAATGACCAGAGAAAGTCAGGGCTATACAAATAGCCCCTGAAAGGTCACAATCCTCACACACAACCGGTGAACATCCAGCTTTTCTCTCTGCTCCCCAACCCCTTTGGTAGGATACTATTTCTTAGTAAAATGTTTCCTTTTCTGTTACTATCCAATTCATCCTTCCAGGGACACAAGCACTTAGAAATTCTGGTGAGTGCTCCCAGACTCTGATATCTGCCAATATCACCAAACACGCGAGTCTATGACCTCACTTCCCACTCCCCAAACCTTTGCTCCATACTACTGTGTGTGCTGTGTGTGCATTCTGGGCCCCTGTGATCAAAGGAATGGGCTTTAGGCCAGGACTCTGTACCTAGGCCAGGACTCTGTACCGAGTCCAGTGACTGAATTAATCAAGGAACAAAAGACGAGACGATGGAGCAGGAAAGGGTGGGTGTGCAGAATGAAATCTAGGCTCAGAAGCATTCTTGGAATGTTAAAAAGGTAGGGCAATGGGGGAGGGGTCTGGATGGAGAAGAAAGATGGGGAAAAAATAGCAAGGAGTGGGAAGGTTGAACAAAGTCGGATTTATGCCCCATTAACCTGGCAGTGCGTGAGGGAGTGGCCTACACTGCAAGACCTTCCCTGAGTTCCTCCTTTGCTTTGGCTGTAGAGGGCTCTCCTTGGAGACCACTGGAAATTTTATATGTCACCCTCCCAAACCTCTCCCTCCTATGGTCTCAACTGGTGTGGAGGAAGGAAAGGATTCAGTAAAATTCGTTCCACTCTACACCACAGCTGCTTTTCTTCAGAGAGATTTACTCTTGACAAGTAATTTTTGTTGCTTTCAATTACCATGGGCTTTAACTAGGGGTAAAGGGGGAGTAAAGCCTCATAGAAGAGATTGTTTGGGAGTGTCCTGCTGTAGCTTGTGGTAACGTGTGGCTGTGGCCGAGAGAAGCGCTGACTTGAAATTTTATGCCACAGCTGTGCTGAACAGCTTTGACGAAGGCCGACGGCTGACGGCTCGGACAAGGCATAGCTCAGATCCACCCAGAGAACAGCTGTCTGCTTTCAAATTCGGGAAAGACATGGGGAAAAAATTGAAAAACATAATAAGATAGAATGCAAAGGAACGATTTGCTTCCATCCCATTTCGTTTCTTATAAACACTTTGCTTGCAAATCACGCTGACTGAATCACCCTTGTCTCCCAGAAGGATTTGCTTCGGTGCGGCTGGCCAGGGCTTCTCATGGCTTAGTGCTCGCCCAGGTCACCTGGGAATGTGGGAAAGGTCCCGATTCGGAAGTGGTGTGTTTGTGGGGAGCTGAGATTCAGCATAAGCTCCAGGTGATGCCAATTCCACGGGGCCAGGAGGAAACAGAACAGCAAGACTGTCGACCACATGGCACTTCAGAAGGCCAGCCCTGTAAAAACAATGTAGAGCTGTCAGCTGTTCGAAATGGTCTATTAGTAGGGAATGAAAGAAAACTACATGCTGATGAGATCTTAAAGGAAATTGAATGGCTAAAGAAGCCATTAATATTAATGACTTTAAATTACTCTTGTGACCTCTTAGATTTCTGATCATACACCGTGGGCTTAAAAGTACCCATTACAATTATATCAGAAATGACTCCGTGTATGAATATTTCAATTTCGGAGACATTTAACCACAGCTGGTTTTTTATTACTTCAAACAACATAAAAAAAAGTGAGAGATTCTTTAAATTATTAAATCGTGCAATTTACTCGCAAAGTTGAAGAAAGGCTCTCCCTCTTGCTCCTTTCGTAAAATGTTTAATTCAGAGGCATTATAAGTCAGGAGAAATTAGAGCAAAAAAAAAAAAAAGTCACGGAAATACATTGCATAGAGTAAAGGGGATGTGGAGGCTAATTCATCGTGTGTGTCACAGCTGATAGAAAATGAACTTGTGAGAATACCAAACTGCTGTGTTATCAATTCTCCCACAGCAACTCCTCTGGGAGGAGGAGCAGAGCTGAACACATTAGAAAGTGGAGCCTGGGAGCCTGGCCTTATGCCCTGGGAGATGTAGGAGGAAGAAAGGAACAGTAGCAGACGCTGACCCTTTCTTCCCTTCAGCTAATGTGCAAAGGCTTGTAAAAAGATGGAACCCAAGCCCGTCTACATGTTCTGGCCCCTTTTCTAACCAACGATTTAAAAAGCTGTCATCACATCAGGTTGGGAGTGGCACTGTAGAACTAAAGAAGTGGTGTATCACAGAAGCGTGGATGACAGGTAGTCATTTACACGCGAAGGTCTAATCCTGGCTGCTGGCAAGGGAAACACCTGCTGTACAGGTGAAATGGTGCAGACATTAGAGGCTGTGGCCAAGGCCAGAGATGGCATCAATTCCATCATGAGTGTATTTCAGGGAGACCCATGGGATAAGAGGTCAGGTAAGTCTGAGTCTTCAGGAAGATCTTCTTGGTGGGAGTGAACAGATCTCCATGAGACCTGAGCAGGCAGAGGGGAAAGCAGTGCCTGAAGAAGAGAGGTTGGCACCAGGACCTGCCTGTGGCCTCTGCAGCCTCCATAGAATCAACTGCTGCTCTCTCAGAGCTCACGCAAGTGTTATGCAGTCATCGCTAAACTGGAGTATTTTATTTTCCCTTTCAATAATGAGACAGTGACTCCCCCCAAAAATCAAATATTTCAGAGAAAATGATGCCATAAGTTTCAGAGTTTTGTATCTTAAATATAAATTTCTAACCTAATCTAATATAAATATAAATCTGATTTTGAGTTGATTCATTGATATAATGGTATGTCCAGTTTTATTTTTCTGGATATCCATTTTTCTAAAATCCTTTATTTGTAAAAAGACTACCAATTTTCCATTGTGTACTTGTGAAAGATTAGTTGGGAATACTGTGTGAATTTATTTCCCTCTCTTCTGTTTGTCTAAGCTGTTCTTATGTGATTCTCTTTTGGTCACTATAGCTTTGTAAGTTATTTTAAGTCATGTAATATAATGGCTTCCACTTTGTTCATTCTTTGATGAAGACTGCATTAGTGCATTTTTGCAGTTTCACACAAATCGTATATATCTTTTATGTGAAGAATGCTCTTTCTATTGCAATAAGAAATGCTGTGAATCTGTAGATGGGTTGGGTGGAGATGTTAGGCAGGAATCTTCACAAGTGAAATGATGAAACATCATCAAAGGGGCAGCAATTTTTAAATGCGATATCAGAGGTATCAGCCACAAAAGCAAAAACAAAAAAAATGGAATGATGTAAAATTACAACCTGTACAACAAAAGACACCATCAGCAGAGAGAAGAAACAGCCTACAGAATTGGAGAAAATGCTGGCAAATTGAACACTGTGCATGGGATTAATAACCATAGTACATAAGATCCCAAACTATTCAATACAAAAGAAATCAAACAACCTTATTAATAAGACTGCTTCAAATCATGCTAAGGACAGGGTTAACACCTAAGGTTGTCTCAGGCCCCCACTCGGGCTCCATGGCATGGGCACACATGATTTCACACACACAATTTTCCAATGTGTGGCATCAGAATGAAGGAAACTAATAAGATTATAAGTAATTTAAAGATGTTATTTATAGTTTTATAAAGAAATGTATAAATAAAATAGTATGGGAAAACCTGAAAGTGACATAAGGTTCTAAGGCTGTAATCTCAAACTCAGCTCTTGCAAACAGGCGTATATTTATTTTAACAAGAGAAGCAATGCGGTGGGATGGAGCTGTAGGAAACTGGTGGAAGGCAAAGTTTACAAGGAAAGAAGACTCCGTGAGGAAAACCCAAGTGTGGTAAGCACAGGCCGCAGCTTTTTCCTAAGCGTTTCCTGTGAAGGTTATGGCTTTGATTTAAGTAAGTTCTCATCTCTGGGGCATGAAGATGCTAGGAAGCTCAAGACAATTACCCTGCCCCAAGCTGCCATGCACAGTCTCTCCAGTGTGATTCACCAGGGTTGTTCCTGTGTGTGCTGTGACACCACACGGCTTGCCCAAGGCAAATGTATAGAGTTTAGGGTAGACAGTGGATAAGTAAGGTAAGGAGACAAGACAGTGGTAGGTACCCACTCACTAGACTCAGTTTTATTCAGAATGGAACGTTGTGGTTGAGGCAGAGAGGGAAAGGTGATTTTGCAGGGTTGTAAAATTATCATCATATAGTGCGTAAACTGGTTTAGGGTGAAAACAGATGAAATCGGGCAAATAAGTTAAAAATGTGATGAAGTTAGGGCAAGTGGATGTATTAAGACCCCAAACTGCTGTGCAACAGAAAAGGAAAGGGAAGACTTGTGTGGGTCACTTTGGTCCACTAACATCGGATCGCCTGTGGAACATGGGGACACATTGTCCCTTTGTAGGAAACAAACATTGCAAAGACTGCACTTTGGTAAAAATCAGTAATGTACATCTACACCACCGCTATAAAAAATTATGAGCAACTGGGAAGCTCACCCTAGTTGTGAAGACGGGCAGCAGGGGGCAGGGAGCTGGTGACTGACCTCCCCTGCAACTACCCAGGCCCAGAACCAGGATTATAAATTGCCCCACCGCCAACATCCACCCCATGTATGATCTGCTGGAAGGCGTGAAGAGACAGATGATGCAGACCCAAAGCTGCAGGATCTCTGTGATACAGGCCAACAACAGAACCTTCAAGAGGAGTGTCCCAGTGAGGGCCCAGCATCAATAATATAGCAGAAACCAGAGGCCTCAAACCAGACCAGTGACTCTCTGCAGTGAACACTTGCAAGTAAAGATATGTGGACAGACGAGTTGACTGTGTGACTCACTGTGTCACACTACAGCTTCCATGATGAGATTTTTCCTTTATTTTTTGTCTTTCTTTTTTTTTTCCTCTCTTAAATTTTATTTTGTGGGGGAGGTTACAAGGGCAGAGGGCAGATATGAAAGGATGGGGAAATGAATGGGAGCACGATGCATGATATGAAAGGCACAAAGAGTAAATGAAAAGAAAGTTAAAAATAAATAAATTGTGGGTAGTAATTATCATAAAGGTAGATGACATATTATGAAAAGTTACTTACTTTGCATAGAAGAATCTAGAATAATTTTATAAATTTTGGTTTAGCCTCGAACCTTCAAGTATGAAAATATTTTGTTAAGAGAATAAAAAATTCAGGCTATCTTTGTGAGAAATTTTTCCAAACCATATTCCAACCAAGGCCTAGCATCAAGTATGCAAAGAACTCCAGAGGTAGAATAAGAACTACCCAGTTAGAAATGAGGGAAAATAATGCCTAGACTAAAAAGATATTCAGATTATAACTAATATGGAGAAGTGTTAAATCATTAGCAAATAAGGAAATGCAAATTAAAACTACAGGGAAATATCATTACATACTAATTAAAGTGGCTAAAATTAAAAAAATCAGTCACAATATTAAATGAAGGCAGGGATACTGAGAAATTAGATAATCTACATTTTGCTGGTAGGAAGCTCTGGAAAAGAGATGGTGGTTTCTTCAAAACTAAATATGCAATCACCTCATAACCAAGTAATTGGATCCCCAAGAAGTTATCTCAGATAAATAACAACATGGATAGCTCACATAAAAACTTAAATACCATTTATCATGTCTCATAACAACCCAAACATGATGTCAATCCAGGTGTCTTTCAACATGCTAGTAGTTCTGCAGCTTCGGGTAGATCCATACATGTCATGGGCTCTTCACATTAGAACAAAAATGACCCACTGGTACACACTACAATGTGCACGTTTATCTGCACAGCTCCACTAGTGGCAAGTCCTCTGCCACTTACAAATGGTATGATTCTATTTATATACTATCCACAGAACGACGAAACCGTAAAAGCAGAGAACAAACAAAAGGCTTCTAGGCATGGTCGCCAGCAGAGATTGGGAAGGGAGAAATAAAGTAGATGTCTCCTCTATGCTAAAATAAGGGTGATGCTAGGGATCTGAAAAGGACTAGAATGCTCCATAAATTGACAGCCATGGTGGGCATATGAGCATATACATGTGATAAAATTCCACGCAAGTCAGGTGGACTATGTATGCTGCAATCCCAGCACTGCAGCTGTTGAAGCAGGAAAGCCGCCATGGTTCAAGGCCACCTTGAGTTACATGGTGAGTCTTAAGTCAGCCTGAGCTGCACAGCAAGACCTGTCTGTAAAAGCATAACCAATGCTCAGATGCCCCCATAGTAAAAATTAAATGGGGAAATATAAATCAGACAGTCAACTGATATCTAGGGCTGCACTGAGGTACAATGATAATGCATTACAGTTTTTTAAGATGCTATTTTTGGAATTAAAAAAAACTAGGTGAAAGGTACCTGGGATATCTTATAACACAAAATTTAAAAACTTGATATTTGAAAAATACAAAGGATACACAAACAACTTAACACCTTGCCTAGCCTTGAAAAACAATACATGCTTATGTTCTTATCTGCATCTTCAATTTGACTAAAAACACAAGCAAAATATCTTAATTGGTGCAACCCACTTAACCTCTGAAAATCATATTAATGCTTTGAGATGGGATAAATTAGAATTGTCTCCCACAGAATATGGAAATGTCAGTCACTATGAGTGCTAAACTAATAGAAACCACAATTCCCATTAATTCTAAATATCATGTAGGATGGAGAAATTTTATCCTGGTATAAAAAGTAGACTTAATGTTTAGGCTGCCCCTAAACTGAAAAGTTATCTTCACACTTTTACAGTAGCATCTGCTTGGTCTTATTAGAAGACAGAGATCGGGGTCTCTTACTGCAAACTGTACAAAATACATTTATGATCCTGGCCAGTGTCCATCTTTCAAGGAATCCAGAGGGAAGACATGCACAGAGTCAGAGCCTGAGGCTTTGAAGGTCACTTGCCACCCTGACGGTGAGGTTCTGTGTAGCATAATCAAAACCTTGACAACACCAGAGCTATACTGACAGTTTTAAAAGGAAGAAAAGCACGCATAAGGTGAGAAATATAACCTTGGTTAAAAATCATTTATCTTTTAATGTAGTGGTTGGTGATTTTCTAAGTGTTACAATTCAATCCAACTCACATTCGCGAGTTATGTGCTCCTAGTGCTGAACCAGATTGATTCAAATGGTCGCCTGGAAAGCAGACAGGTGCTGAAAGAACAAATAAAGACCATCTATTCCGACCATAAAGGGCTTGTGGTGATCAATTATTGAGTGACCATGTAACTTTTCATAGTCTTGTAATGAAAGAAGCTATATAGGCAAAATCACCAATATGATCAGCTTTGAAGCCCACAGTATCACATCAGACTGTCCAATGGGCATATTTATTGTACATCTAAAATATCTGATGAGATTCTTGGGGTTTTTATGTCATGTTTCAACACCCAGCCCTGCAAATTCATATCTTAAAAAATCCACCACAGTGAACTAAGTAGAAATCCTCCCCTTTTCAACAAGGGGATATTAGAAGCTTTTAATATTTCTCACAGAAGTATATATATAACTGAATCCCAGAGCTAATAAAGATGCTTTTAATGCTTCCAACTAATATTTTCAATACTCAGCAAAATAATCAATTTGTCCGATTTTAAGCAGCATGACTCCAGAAATGATGTATTTGGCACGGAAACTGATTTAAAATGCATTCCTTTCTCGAGAGATTGAACCATCATAATGAGAATTTATAATTTGTAGTATATTACAGAAGGAAATGAATTGAACTTCTCTATCAAAATTACTCATGGATCAAAATCTTTCTTTGCTCTAACACACAGAAACCGGCAGACAAATGCAATTACATTGGATAGGCTGTCATCCAGAACAACTGAAGAATGCTATTTACCCGATCTTAGCAATTTAAGCTTACCCTACTACCATAGCTGAGTACAAATACCAGGCCATGACCATCACATTAGCACCACAAGGCTATCCCAAATGTCATTGCTGGAAATCAATAGAGTTTTATTGGGTCCAGGCTATTTCATTTGGACACAATTGTCAAAATCAATCCATGTCTAACTTAATTTGTAACTTGATTTGTACCTACAATGCTTTTGTAGATAAGACAACTGATCAAGAAGCTCCAATTTATTCTTGGGGGAAGATGAAGCTTTCAAACAAATATCATTATTCCTTTTCACAGACACTAACACCAAGTGCTTCCAAAATACATAAATTATTCATTAAAAGTAATAAAGGAGAGCGCCGTTTTATGAAAAGTGGCTCCAATAAATATATTGCTTATGACAACTTTGTGGCATTTAAAAATTCCTCAACTTATGAGAACATGCAAGTTATAAATTTAAACTGGAAGATTTTGCCTTGCACATGGGGCTGAATTTATGTAGAGACAGGTGCTGTTCACAAAATGTGATGATAGCTGAACTTTGAAATTGTCTCTAATGTAAATGAAGCTGATTGCTCTCTTTTTTTAAGACAAACTCAGCCCATTTCACCTCCAGAGACTATTAGTGTCCTGTCATAGCAAACCAGACCGCTTTAAAACAAACTTCCTTGAACCAAGATCTTCATGTATTGAGCCCTAAACTGTAAAAGCCAATGTTCCTCCTGAGTTTTAAATCAGAAGCTTTGGAACTTGCGGAATTTTTAAAAATGGGATTCTAATATTTTGCTCACAAAATTAAAGATGTGCCAGGTAGTTATCTGTGGGTCAATTTTCACTGCATTTGTCACTGAAGATTTGTCACCTCCAGATTCACTAAAATTTATAAGTCACAGAAAAGGTAAAGTTCTAGAACACTGGACCAAGATTATAAAGAAAAGTTACACGTTTTCAGACACACTATTCTCAATTCTTCTAACTTGGTCATTGCTTGATGAATAGCACCGACCTTCTGAGTTGTTCATTTACTAGAACCAATGTCTTGAGTTCTTTCAACACCAACCCCTCATTATCCTCAGAGTCAGAGAGCCTTGCCATGGACCAATGGTGCTACCACAGTAAAAAACAAAGTTTAGTGTTTGTTAGAATGAATCTACAGGAAAGGGATGGAATTATTTTATCCATTCTGATAACATGAACCAGACTCAGAGAATTTAGACAATTGTTTTAAGTCACAGAGTTATTAAGCAGCAAGGATGAGATTCACCAAATCTGTTGTTTCTGTAGCCTGTGGTGTTAGCCACACTTCATTCTGCCTCCCTTTATGTCCCAGACTGGTGTAGGAGGTCCTTCTTTCTGTGTGTTTCTTGTATTGGTTAATGAATAAAGAAACTGCCTTGGCCTGATAGGGGCAGAACTTAGATATGTGGAGAAGATGGAATTGAATTCTGGAAGGAAGAAAGCAGAGTCAGGAAGAGAAGCCATGAATCCTCTTCCTGAGATAAATGCCAGTTAGAATCTTGCCAGTAAGCCACAGCCACATGACAATACACAGATTAATAGAAATGAGTTAAATTAAGATGTAAGAATTAGCCAATAAAAAACTAGAGCTAATGGGCCAGGCAGTGTTTAATAAATACAGTTTCTGTGTGATTGTTTCTGAGCTGAGCTAGTCAGGCAGCTGGGACGAACAAGCAGCTTCTCCCTACAACAACTGGCGCTCCAACATGGTCAACTAAATCACTCTCTATTCTAACCTAATCAAATCTTTTAGAAGTCCTCAACACACATGTCTAGGCTCCATCTGGAAGGCCTTGTCTTGCCTATAACCTTCTAGGAAATGATGCCCGTCTTTAACGCTCAACAGGTTAAAACCTTCTAAGTAGGTTTACAAATCCACTTAAACTCTTTGTATCCTTGTAAACACGACAGCAGCAGTGGATCCTCTACAGTTTAGAGTCTCCAAAGCTGTGCCTCGCTACAGGACAGCTGTGGTTTGGTATAAATAGGAAGAAGATCAATTCTAAATAAGCCTTGGCAATGTATTTTTCATAAAGTAGTTAATAGTTTATGCCAATGACTTCATCAGGAGATAATAAGGTAAGTAAATTACCTCCAAAATGAACACATTTACACTTTCAAAAGTAGGTGTGAGCTACTTTTGGGAGCCATACACATTCCAGTGGGAGAACACTGGCTATGGAACCAGACTTAGCTAGATGTGAAAATGTTCATATTGCTTAAGAAATAGAAATCCTAGGATACGATACTTATCAGTTCAGCCTCGGTTTGAAACAGGAGGAAAGTATGGTGCTGAGGAAACAGTTCAGCCAGTAAGGTACTTGCTGTCCAGGTCTGAAGGCCTATGTTTAGATCTCAGAAGTCATTTAAAAAGCAGTTGTGTCTGGTAGAGGCATCCTTGGGACTCAGTAGCCATCCAGTCCATTCAAGTCAGACAGCTCCTGGCTCAGTGAGAGACCCTGACTCAAATCATAGAGTAGAGAGCAGTAAGGCAGCTCACACTTATCCATCCCAAGTGTGAATACTGAAGAAGACTGCTCTGAACTTAGAGCTCTTCCTTGGACTTGCCCAACACTGTCTATCTCTGGCCTCCACACAAATCTGAACACCCAAAACAATAGAATCAATAGTTGAGCTTTTGTGAGATCAAACGAGAAAATGAGTATGACAACCTAAAGATGGTTTCCGGAAGAGCGATCTTGTGCTTGCCTTCCAAACACCTGCTTTACAGTTTCTGCCAATGCTGCAAACTCAAAGATCTCAGAATTAACTCCAATGCAGAACCCTTGGGGACTTCATCAGAACGGCCAAATGATCTGTCACACGCACTGTGTTGCTTCATCTTGACAAACCCAGTCTCAGTTTCTAAAGACAAAGCAGCAGAGACTGAACAGCGCATAAAAACATGGTAAGTCCCTTATGAAAACTGTCAGAGGTTAGCACCACAACCTGTCTGTCCACAATCAACTCATACTTACACTACTACATAATGCAGATTCCCCTGCTCGAAAGGAAAATTGAGGTTACACCAGGTGCCTTTTTAGCAAGAACTAACACAGGGCAGTAGTCAGTGGATGACACCAAGTGCTTCATGACATAGATTCCCCCATGCTATCCATGATAATAAAGCTGCCATCCATGTATTTACGGTAAGAGAGAGAGAGAGAGAGAGAGAGAGAGAGAGAGAGAGAGAGAGAGAGAGAGACCGTCTTTGCCTCTGAACATGGAAGCAATCCAAGTGGTTAAAATAGGAGGACTCCTGGCAGAAGGGATGGCATCCTCCCGGACTCAAAAACCCTAAATTGAAACCAGTGTGCCTGCAGACACTGCAAGCCCACACATTTAGATTGTTGGCAAGTCCAGCAGAAAGCTGAGCCAGGAACAGTACCAAGTTTCACTGGAGCCTCTAAACCGGATGGTCCCTCCACATGTTTGAAACATATGTTGAGCCCAGCAAGGTTTATGGTGACAGCTAAAGAGCCTCTTCAGAAGCTGTCAGAAATGAATCTGTAAAAGTCCCTTAGGACTATCGCATGCCAATGAGGGTGTAGGCCTCATGTTTGCATGAAATGTGGCTGTGTGAACACAACTTGGGCCTGAACAGTTACAAAGCTATCTGAAGAATCTGGGCCCCTTCCCATTGACCAGTCCTGCAGCCAGGCCCTGTGGAGCTGGAGACTCGTGTCCCACTGTCACAGAAGCCACAGACTGCACTGTCCCATTTCCCCACAAGTCAACTAGAAAAGAAGTAGCCATTATTAGAAGGTCTGAGTTTGCAGGTCTCTAAAGAAAGTAGCACGACATTTGCTTCATGTGGCTTGTCACTATGAAGAGTATTTGGAACAAGTAACTTGGTATTTCTAAATCAGATAATTGAAAAGTCCTATTACTGGCCAAAGAGGGAATAAAAAGCCTAGAAATGATTCATTGAGAGCGTATTGCAAATGGAAATCATGTGCTAACCAGATGATCACATTCCTTATTTGACACTTTAGTGTGCTACGTTAGTTTACAAAATAATAACAAACCTTTGCTCTGGCTCCACCAGAATGGTGTTTTTAACACTGCATTTATTTTTTAAAAAATTATTAAAAGTTGGTAAAAGAAAATAAAGAAACTGAGAATTCTTAGAATTTGTTAAAGGGAAAAGAAAAAATAGTCATTACTCTTAAACAACTTGAAACAAAGTAGCAATCTAATAAAAACTCGTATCTATAAATGGCACTGTCAATACTTGTATTTCCTAAGGAAAGATTCAGAAACAAGTTAGGACAAAATATTTTTTTCCAAGGCAGATTTAAGATTCTAAAAGGGCCATCATGAAAGTTTCATTATGAAAAGTTTCTCTTCAAAGCCCAAGAAAACTACAACCCCTTGCCAATGATAAGGTCACTGCTCCATCCATTCAGTCTCTCAGAGGAGAAGGATTTAATTTTTAAGCCTTGTCAAGACATTTTGAAAAGGAAGAAGAAAGCTTCCTGCAGATATACTTGGACCTGAAAACAAAACTCTGACAGATGAAGAAAGTGAGCCTAATTTTATCATCAGTACTCGAAGAGCTTCCTACAACTGGTGGGTGTGTAACTTATTCCCCTGTACTACCATTTGCCATGCACAATAGAAGCACAATCGATAAGAGCTTTCTCACAGCCCAAGACTAAAGGACAACTCAGAAACACACTCTACAATGGGACTAAAACTGAGGATTTCTCTGGAGAGCAAGGATTGTCCAATGAACCTGACTTCCATGGCGTTCTAGAGCTACAAAATTACACAACTTTCTCAAACACATTTTCAATTAAGGGTTAAGCACTTTTGTTAATAATTTGGCTTTATTCCTGATACTCTCGCACATGCACACAAGGAAATACGGTCATAGCCACCCTCCATTTTCCACTTAACTCTTCTATGTGTCCCCTAACAAACTCCGTTCCCAACTTCTTTTTTTCTTTTGTTTTTGTTTAATAACCTACTAAACCCAGTTAACTCTGTTTGTATGTGTATGGGGCCATCCACTGGAGCATGGGAAAGATTCCAGCGTCCACATCCTCAAAAGAGAATGATTCTCTCTTTCTGAGCAGCTGTTGCTAGCCAATCACTTCTCGGCAACAGGTAGGGACTGGAGAGTCCTTCCCACCCCATCTAGTCAGAAAGTTTACCTGGCTTGATCTTGTGGTGGTCTTATACAGGCACCCACAGCTGCTGGGATCCCATGATGTGCCCTATTATATCCAGAAGACAGCATCGCTCAGTACTTCCCTCTAGCCCCTGACTCTTACTTTCGTCTCTTCCCCCAAGACTCTCCCTGAGTCCTGAAGTGGAGAGAAGATAAAGATACCTGTTTAGCCCTAAGCAATCAGTCTCTTTGAGCCAGCAATTTGACCTGTATTCCTTCCTATTCCACACATTCTAAACTTTGGTAGCTAATTGTCATCTTTCCCAGAATCTTGATGGATCGGTTGATTTCCATTTTAGGATTCTTCTGTAAGTCGATCACAACTAAAAGTGGTCCGTCCTTAATGCTGCATTCTGTGGGATCCATAGACAGCCCTGCTCTTGTTGAAACATAGCTCTGGATAGAAGACTTTGCTACCATCCCTCACTGCAAACATCATGGTTCTTTGGCTTTTAAAAAACTAGTCGTTTAATTTAGCATACAATGTAATGAATACATGATGGCATATTTTACATATATTTCAATGTACTTAGTTCTTGTTTGGCCCGCTTTCTGTATCTCCCCACTCAACCTTGCCATCATCTGAGCCATTTTATGGTACATGTATTCTGTTACCTTCCCTTTCCCCATCCTCCACCCCCTAAGATCTATTAACCCTCTTTCATGGTGCCTATTTTGCTTCTCTCTCTTTCTCTCTCTTTTTTACACATGCATACACACACATTGATATCAATTTAAATCTAGATCCCAAAGATAAGAGGAAACATAGGGTATTTATCTTTCTGAGTTTGGCTTATTTCTCTTAACATAATGATTCCCAACTCTATCCATTTCCCTTTATTTCTGAATAAAATTCCATTGTGTATATGTGATACATGTGTTTACCCATTCAGCTATCCACTGACATCTAGGTTGGTTGTTCTTTCTAGATGCTGTAAGTCATGAAGGTACAGACATGGATGTGTAACTGTCCCACCATCTCTGAGAACTGTCTCACTTTCAAGGTGACTCCTCTGACTCCCTCGCTCTTACTTGCATCCCTCATTTGTCCCTCAGTCCACCGAAACTTTCTCACTGCCACCCTTTCTTCAACAAGCTAAAGCCTCCGAGGAGGCCTCCTGTCTCTCTTGGACTTCACTTTTTTCCCCATCTCTGTTTCCTCTGCTACAAATAGGTTCAGTCTTCACAATCTATAAAATCTTTCCCACCAGCTCACTAAAGTTCAAATCATTCTCTTAAACCTCCATTTACTACTTGTTTGCACCTCTGAAACTTAGATTGACTAAAGCCTTAGGGTAGAACTTATAAACATGCACGTATATATTTACATATGTACATACATATACATTTATATGACATAAGTCAACAATAAGCACATATATTTAAAACTTTCATCTACAGATATGAGTTCTACATGTGAGTTCTACATGTACCTGTGACACTGCTTAAAGCACTGGGAATACAGTGACATCACTGAGTACATCTTCACTTCAGCAAACTCTTCTACAAGTGCAAAGCGAGTGCCTTTGAATTCAGCCTGGCTCTAAATTCACTCCACTCTGCCCTCTAGATTATCCTATATGCTTGGCCACCCCCGAAAATAAGCCCTCATCTGTGTTCACTCAAATGAGACACTATCTTCAGGTTTAGAATATTAGAAAGCCGGGCTTTTTGCCGTTTTATAGAAATGTTTCTCTAAACCATGTTTTTATCTGAAGGTATGATTTTGCTTCTGATATAATTCACCTTTTAAAATGCTTAGATGTGTGAGGACTGGAGAGATGGCTCAGTCGTCAGGAGCACCGAGTGCTCTTCCAGAGGACCTTGGTTCCAACCCAGCACCTACATAGTGGCTCACAACCATCTCTAACTCCAATGGCAGAAGACATAACACTCTCTTCTGGCCTCTGTGGGGACTGAGTACACAAGTGCATAGGCACACATAAAGTCACAATACCCATAGCTATAAAGTTTTCAATAAAAGCATATATGTGCAAGGAATGATAGTTCACACCTGTAATCTCAGCAAAGATTCCCACCAGTTCAGAGCCAGCCTAGGTTGCAGACAAAAGCCCACACACACACACACACACACACACACACACACACAAACACACATAAAGATATATATGTATATGTATGCCCCAAGACGGCAGAGTGGGTAAAGGTGCTTCCCTCTAAGACTGATGACCTAAGTTCAGTTCCTGGTACCCACAAGTTAGAAGAGACGTGATGTTGCAAGCCATCCTTTGAGGCCTATATGCAAGCTGAACATGTGTGTGCACACACACATCCACACGCACAAATAGGCCATTAATGTACAGCAAAACCAAAAGCATACATTCACGTCAATACAAATATATAGATGACTGCTATTTTGTATGATACTCAGATTTAAGCAAGAATTCTTTTCAGATCAAAATCTTAATAATACACCTTTGGTGAAAAAGAAAAGGATATTCTAAATTATTAAAGGTTAGGGTAAATCAGGAAGATTAATTTTATTACTTTTGTTAGCCAAATAGTAGAAAATTAATATTTCTAATGTGAGACATGATGATTGTTCTTTGAGTGTAATTTTGTGGATTTATCCATATTTGTTCCCTTTATTTACCTTAGAAAGCATGCATGTCTACTTAAGGAAATGCTCAACATCCTTAGTCATCAGGGAAATGCAAATCTAAACAACTCTGAGATTCCATCTTACACCTGTAAGAATGGCCAAGATCAAAAACACTGATGACATCTTATGCTGGAAAGGGTGTGGGGAAAAGGGAACACTTCTGCATTGCTGGTGGGAATGCAAGCTGGTACAACCCCTTTGGATGTCAGTGTGGAGATTTCTTAGAAAATTAGGAAACAACCTTCCTCAAGACCCAATAATACCACTTTTAGGTATATATTCAAAGGATGCTCAATCGTGCCACAAGGACATGTGCTCAACTATGTTCATAGCAGCTTTGTCTGTCGTAGCCAGAACATTGGAAACAACCTAAATGCCCCTCGACCGAAAAATGGATAAAGAAAATGTGGTACATTTACACAATGGAGTACTACACATCAGAAAAAAATAACGACAGCTTGAATTTTGCAGGAAAATGGATGGAACTAGAAAACATTCTTTTGAGTAAGGTAAACCAGACACAGAAAGACAATTGTCATCTGTACTCACTCATAGGTGGTTTTTAAACATAAAGCAAAGAAAGCCAGTCTACAAACTATAATCACAGAGAACTTAGGCAACAATGAGGACACTGAGAGACTTACATAGACCTAATATACATGGGAAAGTATAAAAAGACAAGATCGCCTGAGTAAATTGGGAGCATAGGGACATTGGGGAAAGGTTGAAGGGGGAGGGGAGAGGCAGGGAGGGGAGCAGAGAAAAATATAGAGCTCAATAAATATCAATAAAGAAAAAATAAAAAAGCATGCATGTCACTAAGAATAACATGAGTTAAAAAGTATAATGTGAAATATCAGCCCCTTTAGAAAAAACAGTCTAAAAGAAGATTTTACTTTTATGAGTTAACATAAATCTCCTCCTTAGTCAATCAACCACCAAGCAAGTACATTACTGGGGCGGATGTTTGGGAACACAAAGTAGGGGGCTTGCCATCTCTCTGAGATGGGTTTTCTTTCCCTCGCTCTCTTATTCTGATCCTCCTCCAGGGGGCAGTACAATTCTGAGGATCAGCCTGGCCTTTGTTGCCCTGGCTGGAATTCCAACTCTGTTCCCTCCATACATGAACCAGGACACTGGTTTAACCTGAGTCTTAGTTTCTCATGTAAAAAAAAAAAAAAAAAAAAAAAAAAAAAAAAAAAAAAAAAAAAAAAAAAAACCAGCAGGATTGCTGTACAGACGAAATGAGAAAACTGACAAGATGTGCCCTGTTCCATCCATACTGTGCTCTTTATTAGCATTATGCTAACTTTCCCTGTGCTAGTTTCACTACGTATAATTTATTGAATTTAGGTATTCTAAAATATAGAATATGTATGATACATGCTAGGCATATAGGTAAAGACAGTAGAAACACAACATATTCCTTATTTCCATAAATTCGGTCAGGTGGGAGAAATCAGATCCATAGAGTCTAAGTAGAATAATACCTTAAGACCCATAGAATTACTGAAGTACAAAGGGAGAGAGGAAAATAGCTCCCGCGTACTTTGGAGGAGAGAATCATCTTGTCATTGTGAAGGTAAACAGGTGGATAAAATTAAGCTGAAAATGAAAACGCCAATTCCAATGTCATGCTAACCCACTTCCACACTTTGAGTACATCCTTAGAGGTTTAGACAAAGGCACGTGGGCAGGGTTCATCCACTTGACACTCTTCCCTAGTCGTGGATTCTTAAGAGAGAAGTGAATCCCTGAAGAGTTGCAGTGGGGCGGTGCTGGTGGGTGGAGCAGTTCTGAAGGCCTGAGGCTCCTCCAGGGGGCAGCAGCTCTGCACCCCCAGCTGGTTTTCATCCCTCTGATTCCCCCATCGCCTTCTGAATCTGATCTCTAAGCCCCTGGCTAATATCGAAGACCCCCTTAAATGGCTGTCCAGCTAGTTATTTTTCTGTATATCTTAGAGATCTTCTATTTACAACTAACAGCCTCACCTGGCCTGGTGAGTCACAAAGTGAAACTCTCCCGTGTCATAGTTTCCAGTTGACCTCTGACTGTTGCTTGCTTTTTCTGCTACCGTACTATTTTCTTGCCTTTTCTCAGTATAAAGAGTGTCTTGATTGTGACACTTTATCCTTGAAAAATACATGTCAAGAAAAGCATTGTCTAAATTTTTTAATTTACCAAAGAATCAATTGTTCCCACTTCCTTAGCGACTCATTCCTTTCAAACCGGACTCCTTTCTTTTCATTTTATGATACACAGCAAAGAGAAAGAAAAAGCCACACTGGGAAGAACAATGCAAGGAAACAAAGAAATAAGGGCTCATTTTTCTAGTTTCCCACAAAAGTCCACGACCCAGTGCTTTCCTTGTTTTCTTCTTAATATGAGGTTGATCAAATCGACCTTCTTGTAGGATTAAATATCATCAGTTTAGGTACTCAGTGTGGCAGCCTCAGACACAGGCACAGCCTGATGGGTAGTTCGCTGTCATCCTTGGAGGAAGAACAGTGAAAAACTACCTTCTAAGAAGCCACCTTGGACCCGTCAGGCCCCTAGGAAGGGAAACCACACTGTAAATCCCCTATGTAAATATAGAGAGAATAGAGTAAGATGGAAATAATAATAATAATAATAATAATAATAATAATAATAATAATAATAATAATAATTTGCCCTCCCAATTTAGGCTGTAGAGTACACAGGCAACAAAAGCTAGACCTTGGCACTTTTGTTTCCCCAAATGTGTCCCTGCCACCTCTCATCACTTCCCAGCTGTCTCCAGATTTTATTTTGCATAATAATAATAATAATAATTTGCCCTCCCAATTTAGGCTGTAGAGTACACAGGCAACAAAAGCTAGACCTTGGCACTTTTGTTTCCCCAAATGTGTCCCTGCCACCTCTCATCACTTCCCAGCTGTCTCCAGATTTTATTTTGCATCCACTTTAGCTATGAGATCACAGTTAATCCTTGAAGAATGTGCTTCTCTATAGGCAGAAACCTGACTCCTTCTGAGAACGGGGGTGGAGGGGGTTGCAGAGCTCAGTAAACCTTGGGAAAAACTGCAGTCGCTCTCACATGTGCAGAGCGAACTTAGGGAGTCAGTGGACACTAAATGTTCTGTTTGTTAGACTGCAAAAGGTTACTGCTCCCTGGAGGACGGAGCCAGTTCCTCTAAGCCCCTCCCACTGGCTCCTGTCAGCCGGAATGCGGCTGCTCTAAAGACTGAGCATTTAAAAGCTACCACACAAGTGCAAAAGCTGTCGCCAAAACAGACACAACATCGAGTCCTGGATAGAAAATCATCTACTGCAGAAGTATCGGGTGGAGGAAGGGCCACCAGCGGCAAAGCAGTGGAATGCAGTTGATAAAAGATGAAGAGAAGCAGGAAGGAAATCACAAGTTCTCAGAGCAGCGAACTCTTGCCCTTTGACCTTAAAAACGAAAATCTCAAAACTTTAGTTTCCCTCTTTGGGAAAGGTTTTTGTTTTTTGACCTAGGCTTATGTTAGCAATCAGTACTGATAAGTTGCCCAGTGTGCCCGTGGTCTAAAGTTTCATGGATGCTCAAAAGAAACTTCAAAAGGAAGTTTTACATTTAATTGTTTTTAGGAAGTCTCGACATTTTCCAGGGAAAGTATGTCTTAGCCTCCTAGTCTGTAAGAACCCAGAGCCCAGAAAAAAAATAAATAAAACACGATAAACCATGGTGAGCAGCACCAGCATCGTGAGAGAGGCTCCATCTCTGCGGAGTTCTTCTCTCCCCCTTTCCACACTGCCTCTTGGAGTTCTGTGATTTTCCCATCTCATTCATTAAGCAGGAAAGTGACTTCACAAGCATCCATCCAAGGTGCAAAGGGGAACATGGCTATTCTTGTCAGTTATCCCACTTTCAGACATACAAAGGACAGGCATGGGGCAGTCAGGGGAGGGGGGCCGGAGAAAAGCTCTCTGAATGTGAGCTTTAGCTGCTCCTGCAGAACACAGGGGTGCAATTCCCAGCACTCACTTGGTAGCTAAGGACCCTCTGTAATTCAATTCCAAGGGTTCTGATACCTTCTTCTATATTCCTTCTTCATTGCACACACAGTGATTAAGTGCACAGACATATATGCAGGTAAACACACACACACACAAAATTAAAGATCAAAGGCATAACGGAAGTCAAGCACATCACACTGAAATCTCCAAGACACACTGTATGGGGACTTCCAGTTCAAACTGAACATCACAGCTCCTTCCATGGGGCTCATCAAATCCCTCAGTGAGACATGTGGCATCATATAAGATGCTAGAAATTTCCCCAGGGATACCTATGTTTATTCAAAACAAAACAAAATGCAATGGTGCTCAGTCTACCAGCTTTCCTACATAAGCCCTTACTCCGGACAGAGACAACCGCAGCATCTGTGAGGAGAATGCTTTGCCTTGCTAGAAAGGACATCTTCCGGAGACTTTCTCCTGTTAGGAAAACATGCTCTCCCTCCCTCTTTAGGCTTGATCCAGCCTGAGAGGATTTCAGAATGTCACTAAATGTGTCTCTCTTTCTTGTGCCTATAACCCTGCCACCACACATCAGCATATCATCTCCAGATGTCCCCCCCGGACTTTGATTTGCGATCTTACTTCAGTGGGTCTTGTGGGAAGTCCAATTGATTCATTTTCTGCCAGTTTCCCAGTACATTTCCACAACGATCTAAACTATTTATAACTGCTTCACTTCCTGGAATGTTTTTGCTGCGCCAAGGAAACTTCTAAAGTTTAAGGACGTCACTTTAGAACTGGCTGATCTGGCTCTGGTCCTGCTTTCTTTTTAAATGCTGGATGGAAGGAAAAAAAATGTTTCCAAAACTGATGTTTAAACTGTATCTGTTAAATTGCTTTTCATTTATTTATTTATTTATTTATGGTAAAATTGTGCCTCCTCAGCAAAACTCCTAACTCTTAGAGGACAAAAACTATGACAGCTATTTGCTGGTTTGCTTCTTCGTTCATTGTTTATCACCTGGCTCCTCCCTCCTGAGTCCTTCTCCTAGCACCCTACACACAGTCCGACTCATAGCAGCATGTAGGCATTGGAATCAAACAAAGCATTGACATCTGTGGGGTGGTGGCCAATGACTTTAGCTCTACAGACAAATGAAAATGGATACACAGACAGGTGTCTGGCCTGTGAAATACAAGCTGCCCTATCTCTCCTAGCTGAGAACTGTGGAGCTGGGTAGCAGTACGTTAAAGTCCGTTTCTAGAACTCAGGATAATACCGCTCTGATTGGTCACTGAACAGTTATACGTATCAATCCCGTCCCTGCTCCCTTGAACCCTACATCTGCATCTTTCCCGGATATGACCAATACATCCAGATGTTTGGCATTGCACCACAACATTCTCACCTACAAATGAGTTAGACCTAGACCTCATTCTGGGACGTCAGCTGACCGTGGCAGAGGCTGAACACACCCATAACTGCTGTCTGTGTTTTTCTTTATGTATAGCCGCTTCTGTTCTCTCAATCACTGCTTCTCAAGTGGTGTTTATGGTGCACATTGCTATAAATATTATCCTTTTTTTTATACATTTGTGGATTTTGAAGTTTTAGAGCTAGGCAGATGGCTTAGAGGGCACAGTGCTTGCTGCCAAGCCTCACAACCCTCAAAGCCCACAAGGTAGAAGGAGAGAACCAACTCCAGGAAGTTATCCTCCGACTGCTGCATGGCACACAGGCATGTGTACGAACACACACTTTAAATTAATGTAAAACTTTTTACTTTAAAATTTTATTTTTTATTTAAAATGAACCAAGTTGGAGGTACATATATATCAGCAGTTCATCAACTTTTGTTTATGACCTTAATGGCTTTGTTTTTGGTATTAAAATAGATAGCTATCATTAGACAGTGTATATTAGATGATTTAACTCTGTTTCTACCTCGTGAGCATGCTAACACCTAGACTGTATTATAAATTTGAGATGTAATATTTAAAATCCCCTTGGGAACTTTGAGGATTTATCTTGATTGTCACTGTAATTGAATCTGGAATCAACTGGGAGAGAAAGTTTGTGAGGGTTTTTCCTGGAAGGATTGGCTGAAATAGGCAGACTCCCCCCCCCCCAAAGTAGATCAGACCTTCTACATGCAACCCAGCTATAAGAAGCTCTTAGGAGAAACCTTTTGCTTCTTGCCTGCTTACCCTTCACCCCTTGCTGGTATGTGCACCTATTTTGCCGAGGCCACTGCCACTGCTGGCGCCACCACGGCCGCCGCTGCTGCTGACCATACTGAAACTATTCTTCTGGGACATAGGAATCTAGTTTCTTCGACCTTCTAATTTGTAGACTGAAGACAAGAGGCATCCGGTCTTGTAGACTGAACAGCTATCAGGCTTTCAGGCTCTCTAGTGGGAAGATAACCATTGTTTGACTATCAAACCTGTATTATATAAGCCAGTATATATATTGGTTCTGATCCTCCAAAGAAGATTACCCAAGTGTGCTGGCTAGTCTAATGAGAAGTTGACACAAGCTAGAGCCATCTGAAAGGAGGGGACCACAGTTGAGAAAATCCCTCCATAAGATCCAGCTGTAGGGCATTTTCTTAATTAGTGATTGATAAGGGAGGTCCCAGCCCATCTTAGGTGGTGCCACTGCTGGGCTCGTGGTCCTAGGTTCTATAAGAAAGCAGGCTTAGCAAGCTGTGGGGAGTGCAAGCCAGTAAGCAGCAGTCTTGACCTCTGCATCAGCTCCTGCCTCCAGGTCCCAGGCCTGTTTGAGTTCGTGCCTTGACTCCCCTCAATGATGAACCATCACCTGCAAGTGTAAGCTGAAATAAACCCTTTGCTGGTCACGGTGCTTCACCATAGCGACTGAAACCAAGACACCAATACGGGAATATGAACAGAGATTACACAACAGTCTACGTGCATGTAAATATGCATATATTTATATTCAGACTCTTGCATACAATACCGTAAAGTATATGCTTTTCATCTGTATCCCACTCAAAACCCTTTTTCTCTGAGTTAAGAACAGCAGAACACACACTGCTCAGAGAAATAAAATAAATATCTGTTGAGTGCTTGCTAACTAACAATATGCTCCCATCCTTCCATTATCCTGCCAGGTGTCTGTGATTACTCATACTTTATAAATGAAGAAACTATTACGAAAGTGGTATTTTCTCCAGCTCTGTGATGAACCATCACTTGACTACAAAGCCAGCACTCTTCCCATGTCTCCAAACTTACAAAGGACACAACTGAGGTTCACAGTTGTGGTAGCTGCCATTAAGACTCATAACCAAGGCTTGCATAAATCTCTGACTGTAGCATACTTGGGTAGGATCATTTGTGAGAGATTTTCTCTCACAATCCAGTCTCCCATAAATATGCTATCAATGTTTTTTTGTCACAGCAAGCACACAACCTATGTCATAGAAACCCAAAGGTGTTTCTATAATTCACCCGTTAGTATCTATATTTTTATGAGTATATATATACATATATATTCACTTTATTAAATAATGGGTTTAATATTATATTTATATATATAAATATATATTGCATGTTGTTCATATTCACCTCCCATTAGCCTCTCCTGCCTCTCCTACAGGTTCTCTCCTTCTCCTCAAATAGCCTTCCATCTCCTTTCAAGTCTATATTTATAAGTCTAGATTTACATATGAGAAGAAACATGACATTTGTCTTCTTGAGTCTAGGCTGTTTGTTCTAAATGATCTCCAGTTCTGTCCATCTTCTTGCAAATGATTCTTCTTCTTATTGGTTGACATCATACATGTGTATAATAAATAATGTGGATATACAGTGTGTATATATATAAAGAAAAATAAACTGAAATATCATTTTTTTAAAAAAGAGAAAGCCAGTGATATTGTTCCTGCCATCCAGTCCAGGTGTCTTAGTCCCATCAAAAACTTCAAGTATTTTTTCCTGAAAGGGGCTGCCAATGTTCAGTTTCCCCAGGCCTTTGAAGGCTCCCAGAATACAGGAGTTGACGGTTTAAAATCATGGCTGAAACTGCAAAAGGATCAACCAAACCAAGAGAAGTTGGCCACTCTCCAGATGGTCTCCCTAAGCCATTCATTTCATCGGTAAAGACATCAAAATTCATAGAAAACACTGACACAAGCAATTACTGGCCCAAGCCACATCTACACTGGGTCATAAGAGTAACTCATGGTAACACATGCATGTATAAATAGTTTAAAGGAGAAAAAGATTTATTTGGAGCTCCTTGTATTCAGAAGATTCAGTCCAGGACTGGCTGGCTTGTCACTGGGGCCCTGGGAACTTGTGGTGAGGGAGAAAAGCATGGCAATTTGAGAGTGTGGCAGAGCGAACTGCTTGCATTGGGACAACCAGGAAGTGGAGAGCATGGAATGAACCCGGACCAACAAGCTTTCTCTTCCCTGGACTTTCTAGTTGGCCCCTCAGCTTGCGGACAGTGCTATCCACCTTCAAGAAAGATCTACCCCTCATTTATGGCCGGTCATCTCTGGAATTGCTCTAATGGACATTCCTAGAAATATACCTTAGTAATCTCCTAGGTAATTATAATAGACGCTATTTCTCATTGAACTTCTATGCGGAGCGCCTGGCTTGAGGATATGCTGCAATTCCGCAAATTTCCTGAGCAGTCATTACTCACCATTCCCACTCACTGTTGAGATTCGTCGGAAGTCAGACTCATGTACCTCTGTGTTTTCAGTACTTAAATCAGTCTCTCATTCAGAATACATTGTGATGTGTGTTTTTGTTTTGTTTCTTGTTTTGTTTACTTTCTTTGGAGGATTAGAAGGGGTTATTAGAAGAACTGGTATATTTACTTAAATCATTTTTAAAAAGAGGGACTATTTCACAAGTCAAGAAGGCTATAAAGAGCAAATGCCTAACTTGTTCTCATATGTGGCTTTCATTTTGTATAGTGAGTGTGGATTAAGTCACTACTAAAGGCACTCTTAAGAGAATACTTCAGTGACTTGTGCTCTTTTAACTAGAGGAATGCTAGTGGGGGCAGGGCGTCGATCCTGCCACAGGATTAATCAGACCACAGCTGTGGTCCAAGTTTCAGCCAACAGAACAAAATGAGAGCATAGGCTTCCCTTCCTTACCGTCCCTCCCAGTCTGTCTCAAATTATTTACGGAGGGGTTGGGCTGGTTAAGAGCACCTGCTGCTCTTGCATAGAACCCAGGTTCAAGTCCTACCATCCATGTGGTTACTCACAACTGTCTGTAACTCCAGATCCACAGGGCTCTAATGCCCTCTTTGAGCCTCTGAGGGCACTAGGTATGCATGTGGTGCACAGGCACACATGTAGATAAGATACTCACACACAGAGAATAAGAATGTTTATAAAGGAAAGAATTCATAGAGGAAAAATAAGGTAAAACTATGAAGATAATCTAATTTTTTAATCTGTTTTAATTACTATTTTTTCCTTGGTGAGACAGGGATTCTCTGCGTAGCCCTGATTGTCCTGACACTCCCTCTGTAGATCAGACTGGCTTCAAACTCAGAGATGCACCTGCCTCTGTCTCCCAAGTGCTGTGATTAGCACTACCACACCACCACACCTAGCCTGTTTTATTACTTTTCGTGGTTTATATATAAAATATCCCCAGAGACTGATGCATTAAAAACTTGGCTGTCATGGAAACAGTATTAAGAGGTAATTGGATCATGGGGACTGTAACCTCATCAATGGGCTAATCCATTGAAGGATTCATAGCTGAACAGATGGTTAGAAGGTTGGAACTAGTTGGAGGAGGTAAGTCAGAGGGAATGTGCCCTTATCTCCTGGTATAACAAAGGTATTTAGAATGCCATTTGATGTCATGATAATTAAGCTAAAAAAGAGCAGTAAGTTCCCCTCAGTCCTAGGTATTGTTTGAAGACTTCTAGGGCCTCTGTGACCAACAACTCACAAAGAAGTATACTACACCTGGCATTGATGTTATTGTTTTCTTGTTTAGTAACTTGTGACTTATAGATGCATCAGTATCCAACCCTATACCCTATAGAGCATTTTCTCTGTGTGTCTCTCTCTGTCTCTCTCTGTCTCTCTCTCTTTTTGTCTTGTCTAAATATCTGTCTGTCTGTCTGCTTATTTATCTGTCTCTTGTTACAAAGTACAAGGTTTCTACACAGCTTTTGTAAACACCATTTTTTAGGTGTTACCCCTTCCTCCCTTCCCCCAGCCTCCACAGCCCCCATCCCCACCCCTGCTTACCTCTCTATGCCTAGACTTCCTTCTCTGTTTTTATAGTCTCTATTTCTTCATATCTCTCCTCCTTTATGTATCAGACCAGTGGCCCTTCCCTACTTTCTTGGAATGCAGGCCCTATAAGACAAATACACAAATCTAAACATTCAAGGCTGGGAGCCACATATGAAAGAGAATATTGCTTGTCTTTCTGTGTCTGGGTTACTTTATTCAGTGTAATTTTTTTCCAGTTTTATACTTTTACCTCATAATCTCATAATTTCAGTGTTTAGTACTGAGTAAAATTCCATTTCTTTTCTTCAGTGTGGATTTTTGTCATCATCATTACAATTCTGAACCAACTGTGAGTCTCCATGCACCTTGATCTGGTAGGAAAATAGCCAAGCTTGTAATGAATGCTGGTGTATCATTCCTACTTGTCCTTTGTTGAGATGATTCTGCGGTGAGAGGTTAGTTGAGGGTCTCCAGACACTTAGCTTCCACTGGAAAAGCCACTACTCACTTTAATCATATTATGTAAAAATTGTTATTGTTATCATTGTCGTTATTGCTGTCTAATGCTTTCATGTAAATGTGTATGTCCTTCCAGAATGGGAAAGACAGAGCCATAGATAGCTATTGTACATGAACCTAAGCACAAACTACAGCAAGCATGTGGAAATGTGTTAGACGGTCAGAGCAATACGTAGCATTGTGTCATGAAGGAGAAATAATTGACAACTGTTGCTTTAGAATAACCAATTCTATTCCTGTGGGGAAAAACGTATGTAATGTGTGCTCTCACTACAGACAAAGAATTGTGACAGGCACTTTTGTATCAATCTACACAAATTATTTGAAAACTATTGTTGAAGTCTCCTGCCCTCAACTTTCTGGGTTTTTTTTTTCCTTTTTAAGGTGTAGTTATAGGATTGCAAGTAATTAAATACAAAGAATCAGCTTCTGTCTTTCATGAAGAATATACCTTTCCCAGTGGCCAAAATTTCAATAGCTACTTTCAGTGGAATTGATTTTTAAGTATCGAGGTATTTGGATAAATCAATGATTAATCACGATGTCCTTTTCAAAGCATATTATGGCAAATACATTATTAATTACTAAGATGTGTATAAAATCCTAAACTGCATCTGCTTGCAAATTGTCCACAAAGAAAATCTGTTCAGGCTCTTCACATATAGGAGTTGTCACCCTCGCATATAAATTCCAGCTCCCTGCACTCAACTATCTATTGTTAAAACCTCAAATGCCACTGTATCATAGAAGTTACAGAACAAATAACTATAATTTTTACTAATATTGTCATATTTTCCCAATTGAGAACATATTCTATTTAACTTCACCGAACTTATGTATTGTCCAACTTTAAGGGAAATACATTTCAAAACCCTTAGGGTGTATAACAGGCACAGATACAATTAATTTATCTAGTAAGCATTTAATGGCTGCTATAGTTTGGAGTTTAAAGATCCCTAAGAGATTCACAAGCTACCAGCCTGTGATGGTATTGGGAGGGAGAAGAACTTGAAGGAGGTAGGACTACTACAAGGAAGAAGGCATTTTGGGTAGGCCCTTGAGAAGTTTGCATTCCTTCCTCTTATTTTCTCATTGCCTTTAATTTCTTGCTGCCATGAGTGGCTGTTTTGCTCTACTCCAGACTCCCGGCTGCGATGAACAGTCCTTCCACAAGCCCGTGCTCAATGACATCAGCTAACAATGGACTAACTCATCTAAGATCAAGAGCCAAAATAAACCTGCCTTCCCTTGTGTTGGGTCTTTTTCAACTTGGCTATTTTGTCATAGCAACAGAAGGTTAACATATACACTGAGCACATGTGCAAAACATTGTTGAGATTGAAGGTTTCAAGCCAAGGGTGTTGCTAGGGAGCCAAACATTACACATCAGTGCAGTTCAATTGGGTCTATCATTGGAAGAACAGCTCAGAACTGCACTCAATCATGCATAAGTGGTTACATGTTCCTCATCTTGAGAAGCAGCATGGAATAAGCAGCTGGAAACTGCTTAAAAAGGTTAAAAGAAAAAGTGTTCAGTCTGTGGGCAATTTTTTTCCCTAACTTTTTGGGCTCTTCATGGACAGTTCCCAGGAGAAATCCGGTGAGTAGTTCAATCACTCCTCATTCGTGGACCTATAATCTAATCAAGGCAATAGATACACACATTCAATGACGCTTTTTCATCAGAAAACTTGGTATACAGACTTACTTAACAGTCGTGTAATTTAGGACAAGTTAGAACATCAAAGACAGAGAAGTCCAGCATCTGGGAAGACATAATAATAGTTTATTATGTGAGCCTGCTCTAAAGAGGAAGTGAAGTTCTTTAGCTAAAGGGCTCAAAAGCCATTGCAAACATGTTCTTAGCATAATTAACCCTACAGCAAGGCCACAGATACTCAACAGAGCCATTGACCATTAGCAAACACATTGTTTAAAAGACGTTGCTGAGATGCTGTGGAAGTAGCAAGGAAATGTTTGCACGTGTCGGAGTAAACAGTGATGAGAAAAGTCAAGACAACTGTGATTTGTTCAGAGCATGACAAGAGAGTCAACAGGAGGAGCTGGGTCTAGAGGGTAGCTGGTGCTGTTATAGAAGACCCTGGGTCAGACAAGCAGGGCTGGTCAGCTGTGCGTGTGCGTGTGGTCGAGAGCTCCCAGAGTTTCCGTTCAGTAACCTACAGCGATCAGAGCCGTGTCTTGTAAGAGAAATCAGAAAGGGGACGCGAAGTCAAATGAAGCAGTGGGAACGTGAGTTCCACAGTCCCACTGCTCAACAGTGAACAGACTTTGGAGTCCTGGCAGAGGAGAAATTAGCTACAGGAAGCATTTTGAGGATAAACAGGACATATTTACTAAATCCCAGTGCTTATGGTCTTAATCTAAAAAATGTTGTCAGGCCACATTTTCCTGATGAGTGCTCAAGCCTGAATGCAGGTTATGAAATTCCAGAGATTCCTCGAGTCTTACTAAGGCTCTTTTTTTTTTTTTTTTTAGCAAAGTCTTACTATGTAACAAAAACTGGCATCATACATAATCCTGGTCTTTTTTATTCAGCCTCCCAAGTTCTGGGAGTATCAACATACACCACATCACCAAAACCATCTACCCATATATTTTATTAAGTTTTTTAAAGTTATATTTTTAAAAAAGTGAGTTACCAGACCCACTCATACCCACCCATTTCCTGACCTCCAATCCCTCCCCTGCACCTCACCACCACTATTCCCTCCCAAATCTGTGTGCTCTTTTGGGTACTTTGCCCATGGTGAATGTGAGATGGGCTCTTCATGACATCATGGGTCTGCATATATCATTGTTCAACTCTATCATACATAAAAAGCAAAGGTGACAACAACCCACCAAAGTTTACCTACAGATGAATAGTTAGATAGTAGTTTCTATTAAGGACAGATAGATTATATATGAGACCTTAAAGGGGAATAGAGTTCTGGCATTTGCCACTATTTGGATAAACTGTGATCATCATGTCAAGTAAGAAGAAATCTAGAAAGGAAAACACTCTATGATTAGTATATATCCAGTTCCTATACAGTCAGTTTACAGAGCCAGAGAGCACCTTAGCGGGTGGGGTGATCGCAAATTGTTCAAATGAGTAACAGGGTTCCAGACTGAGATGATAAAAGTAAAACAACATGAATATACTTAACGGCTGAGCTCTACACTGGGGAGTGGCTAAAATGGCAATGTTTATGTATGTATATTTTACCACAGTGTAAGAAAATGTGACTCTGATTCCCAGAGAAACATGTTCACTCACAAGGAGAGAAAGGTAAGATGTGCCAACCCATTTAGCCTTGCTGCTCAGCCAAGTGAAACCCCAGGGGTCAGACACCATCAGATGGCTTGCCCAACGGCAGAAATGAAGAGGAATATGTCAGCCATCATCTGCATCAAGATGATAATGGAGCACAGTGGGTCTTGCCTTGCTCCTCCATCTGCCCCCGTCTACCGTTAAAGGAAAGAGGAAGGAAATCAATTCCTGGCCTTGGTTTCCCCCGTGATGACAAACCTTTTGGGGGCATGGGAACTCTATCTATCCATTCAGCGCAAGTTAAGAAATGTGAAGACATGTCTCTGCCATTTAAGATCACATAATCTATCTGAGGGGACAGGGTTTCATAATAACATAATAATGAACAATATGGAGCCAACTATAATTAGGTGCTAAATTGTGTAGTACAGATTATCAGTACCCTGGGAGGTCATAAAGTTGTCTGTAGGATTGAATTATAGGCCAAGAAGTGTTCGTTCACCATGCACCTGTAGGAGCAGGCAAAGAAACTGTATTATAAAGCAGCTAGGAGAATTTTAAAATAATTCATTTTATTTTTATAATAATTTTTAATTTTTGAAATTAGGATAGTAATACACCATTTTTTTCTTCCCTTTCTCCATTTCAGCCCCTCCCTTGAAATCCTTGCTCTCTCCCAAATTCATGGCCTTATTTTCTTTAGTGGTTGCTGGTGGTGATAGTGGGGGGGGTATCTGTGTGGGTGTCTGTGTATGTTTCCGTATGTGTCTGTGTGTGTGTGTGTTTCTGTGTTTGTCTGTATATCTCTGCATCTGTGTGTGTATCTATGTATGTTTCTGTATGTGTCTGTGTATGTCTATGTATCTCTGTGTATGTGTGTGTTTGCGTACGTTTCTGTGTGTCTGTGTATGTCTGTGTCTATATGTGTGTCTGTGCATCTGTGTGTGTTCGTATGTGTGTGTGTGTGTGTGTTTTATATAGATGATCACATACAGAGGAGGCCAGAGAAAGATGTCAGGGGTCTTCCCTATTGATCTCTGCTTTATTGCATAAGATGAGAATTTTTATTGCTATTTCTTAGTATTTTAAAGATATGTATTTCAATTCCAGAGTTAACCACAAATGCTGGGGTGACTCGTTACAGAAGTCCTAAGAAGGCAATACACATTCATCCAATTCCATGTCCCTCTTCCTTCTTTCTCACATTCATCTTTTAGGGTAAAATCTCTTCCCAGTTTCCATCTTCTGCTTAACAGCTATATCTGATTTTATCCTTTCCTTCCACTATGAGGAGCAAAGCAAAGCAGTATAGACATGAAGAAACTGTGACTG
>JAQHUG010000195.1:2065512-2099543 GCA_028555095.1 Dicrostonyx torquatus | reverse complement strand
CATGCTCTAAACACACCACTGCTGAGTCAATGCTTGAACAGCAGGGGGCAGTAGCACACCAAGAATGCCGAAACCTTCCCAGGCTGTTAGAAACACTGTGGAAGGGTTGCGCGAGTCTCTGTGAGAGCGATGATCTCAGCTCGGATGAAGTCTTTTGTTTTGTGTCCTATTTTACAATGCACGGTTCAGTTTTCTACATGAATTGTGTCTTAGACAGACTTCACTGCGACAACTGGGCTTAAGAAAATGAAAGGTAAAGAAAATGGAAGAGATAAAGTTAAAACGCTTCCAAATAAACTAAGTAGAGAAGGCAGATAAAAATAAAAAGTTTGTCCCTTCTCTGTTACCATCCTTAATTCAGTGTTTCTGTTTACAGATTTGACTCTCCCTGCTCTGTCACGCATATTGATCATTTCTCACTACTTTCTTTGCCATCCAGTTTTCTGTCCTCATTGTTTTAGATTCATGTCTTTAAAAGAAAAAGCTGTCTCGAATCAAATTTAGTCGGCCTCCAGAGATATTGTTCATTTCTGAGTGTAGAGTGTGGTTGTTTTTGTGCCTTTTGAACATTTGTTAGTCAAGGAACTTTTCACTGGTGTGTATGTTTCAACAAAAAAAAAAAAAAAAATTGCTCCCTGTAGCCACAAAGCCTGAGCTAAACAGCCCAGAGCAATCACTGAGATCCTTATCTGACAGGCTGGAGGTAGAACGCAAAGTTCACACTGAAACACCAGAGACTTGAAGACCATTTCATTCAAGGATCATTGCAATGGAATGGGCTGGGAAGGGCGAAAGGCATTTAGGGATCCAAGCGTGAGTGTCCAGGTGCTGCACGCCTCTGCCCACACTGTTCCCTGTCAGGAACATTCTCGCCACATTTGTCCAAACGACTCATTTCTTCACCTACCTCGTGTTTGTGCAAAATTCACATTCCAGGTGACTTCCCCAAACACTTATGCAAAGGGTATGCTCCCTCCTCAGCTTTCCTAACTGACCTTTGTCCGCTTTTCTCAACAGCACTAATCGCCATCGAATCTCCTGACACATACGTCTAATAGTATAAATTAGACAACTGAGACAGAATGTCCCAATCACTGGCTTTGCTCTCTAGAAAAGAGGACAACACGACTTGATCGCGCAATGAAACCCCAAATCTGCCACACATTAAAGACAACAGTAAAACTAAAAGTAGTTCAGGAATGATGATAACTTTAGAAAACAAAATGGATGCATGAAATAACAGGAAAAAGTATAGCCAAAAAGAAAATGCTTATTAAAATAGAACTGAGAGCCAGGCGGTGGTGGCGCATGCCTTTAATTCCAGCACTCAGAAGGCAGAGGCAGGTGGAGCTCTGTGAGTTCGAGACCAGCCTGATCTACAAGAACTAGTTCCGGGACAGGCTCCAAAGGTACAGAGAAATCCTATCTTGAAAAAAACAAAACAAAACAACAACAATAAGAAAAAGAACTGAGATTATTTTTGAATCAAGAAGTGAGAAATTCAGAACCCAAACCATTTAAATAAAGCATGTCTCATTTCCCCACAATTTGTGTTTTGTGGGAAAATAAAATATTTATGAAAACATACATAGACAATAACCCAGCAAGCATGTTCACAAAGAAGAGATTATAATTAATTTAGAGAAAAATCGAAAACCATAAATAATAATAGTGAATAGCCCAATTTCTTAATCCAGCACAAATGTAACAAAATTATTTTTTAAACTGCCTAAGTTTTACATTTATAGGCAAAAAAGACATACTTTGATAAAGTACATGAAGAAATATAATAATAATAATCTCTATTAACAATATGATAAAGCTAGAAATCAAAGCATCAAACTGTAATAAAAACCTCTGACCTTGACATTTTCAATTTCTCTATTAAATTAAGCTTACACAAAAGGAAATATCAGGTGATATTGAGAATTTCCAGATAAAATAAAAACACAATAGTGTCTGAAAAATGTTCAGAATAAAGATGAGAGCTGTAGATATCTATACCAATAAAAACTAGAAATTTAAATAAATAAGTTAGATATTCCTCTCAGAAGAATACATAAAGATGATAGTGGTTTTTTTCTACAGCTTGTATTTCATTTTATTTTTTAACTAAACAACATAAAACAAATCCTGATAGACAAATTACATATGGCATCTTATTAGCAGTTACAATATTGTAGGGAAAGATGAACAATCATAAAATTTTTCACTTACAGAGTGAAGGAGAAGAGGAGCAACATAATATCAAAATATAATTATCCAATAATCTTTCATTAGAAGTTGGATGTTACCACAAATTTGTGGGGTTTTTTTCTTCTCTAAAAAATACATATTTTCTAAATATTTTCTGGAAGAGAAAAAAAAGCCATGCCAAGCCATGAGCACCTGAAGTGCAGAGACTGCATTCTCCAGAGGCCATTTGCAATGGGAGCTGTGAGGACTCCCTGGGAAGGGTTGGTTGTAGGGCTGAAGCAGTACCGAACACAACCACACTGGAATGAGTCCAGGGCTCCGACACAGCAGAAAGCAAGGACACTATCAAGGCACTTAAAGTTGTGTCAGGTAAGTACAAGTATCAGGGATGGGCAATTTGAACCTCAGCAAGCAATGGCTGCTATTACATAAAAGAATAGAGACGCTTTCAATGAAAAACTCCCGAATCAATAACAAATTAAATATAATAGCAAGATATAAAGTTACATACAGAAATCATTATGTCCATTGTGTGGGGCAACAAGAAATTGCAGCGATGATCCTATTTTACAGTGCAAACATAAAAGGAGCCGTCCTAGGTATAAATTTAGCAAGATATGTAAGCATCCTGTATGGAAAACACTAGAAAGTCTTGCTGAATGTCACAAAACCAGGTTTTAAGTAAAAGGAAAAAATAAACCCTTTCTCTGATAGGACAACACATCAAATTATGGTCAATTTCTTTTAAAGTATTTTAATGGAGCTATATTTTACAGTGTATATTAAAAATAAAAACCAAGAATGTAAAAAGCAAGCAGCAATGAGGCTGGCCTAACCCTTTCAGACATTGCAATAGACTTTCAAACTATAATTAAAACAGGGTAAATTTAGAATATGACAATATCTAATCAACGTGGAAAAATACAGACCTAAGTGCAATGCAGGAATTTACATAGGCAAGGGAGGAAGGGACTTTATAAAGTTAGCTGCTGTTAGAATAGGTAGGCAGCCATTTGAAAACAGAAAAATTGGATGTGTAACCATCTAGGTGGAATTTAGCCTTATCAATATGCAGAAACAACCAAATAGAGAGGGTGAAGGGTATTCTGCAAGAACACCTGTCCTTGTCAAAACCAAGAAAGCAGCAAATAAAAGACAGGAAACCGTCTTAGATCTAAGGAAGCCGAAGATAATTTACATCTAAATGCGGTATATGAGCGGTTTTGTCCTTGATTTAAATTGTACCAGCAAACAATAAAGTAAAAAAGAATTTTGGAACAGTTGAGGAAACGGAAGCATGTAACTCTGTCAGACTGAAGATACTAACTTACTAAACCTTGTTACATTTCCTGTCCCCTGCATTTTCCCTCCTGTGGGATAGTAGTCAATGAGGGTTTGTTTGTCAGAAACGCCGGGGGTGGGGGGTTGAAGCCGGAATCTAGTGATTAGAAACGAGAGATGCTGCAAAATACTAACTCACTACAGTTCATCCACACACCCAAGATCACCCATTCCAAATTGCCACCACCGCGGTGGCTGAGAAACCCTGGTGGAGAAAAATCGCTTATTCTGAGAAACTAGGCTGAGGCACAGGACCTTGCCGTTTGCATGGGTCCCATATGGGCGGTATTTCTGGGTGAAGGCAGTCACTGTTCACAACTAATTCAAAATCCTGTACGTTTCCTTCCGCCCTCAAGCATTGGGAGAGACCGGTTCTTACCCACAGCTCAGCAAGTGCCCAGGCTAAGCGGTGGGCGGAACCTGAGCAGTGGCAGTAGGCGGGACCTGGACCGGCACCCCGCATGCGCAAAGCAGCCAGCCGCACCCACGCTGCGCTACTACCAAAGTTTCCGTGCACTGAGCGAACCGGCCAGAAAGGTGAAGGTCCGGGCAACCGAAGAAATGGAAGACCGCTCCGCGTGTGCTGCCCGGATCCTCAAGGAGCCTCACTCGAGTCAGAAGAGGCTCCCGCTGCTCGAAGTCGGCCGAAGTGATGCGAGTATCCTCCTGTCCCACCCGGGCAGCGTCCTGACACCGATCGGACTCCGCCCCCGGAGTGCGAGCATTCCCGTACGTTGTCCTGCACGGCAGGAGGCACCCGGCCAAACCCCGCTCCTCGCTCACCACCGCCTGCTCAGGTAAAAACTTTACGTGCCTTAAGATCCGTCTGGAGAGTCGCCGGTTAGAGAGTCATCCGTTCTGTGGAACCCCACCCCCCACATCCAACTCGGTGAAGAACCAAATCTGTCACATACTTATCTTTCACAACCTTATAGAAGAGGAGGAAACACCGACTCGCCGGGGCTTACATGCTTGCAGATTGCAATGGCAGGCTAGTTCTTGACTTTGTGGGAGCCTCACTGAGCCCTGCGCCACTTCTCTGGTGCTCTCAGAAAGGACCAAGGTTTTATAAGGATGCTCAGGGTTTGCTTGCCCAAGCTCTGCTCAGTGCCCCTCCTCCTCCCAGGGCCGGTTGCCTGGTGAGTTCCTGCCAGTCAAGACCACCAGGAACCCCTCCGAACAGTAGCCACACCGGCCAGCTTTTATTGTGAAATAGCAGTCGCTTCCCGTGGGAAGCAAAAATCCTACATTTTGGGTAAATTAGCTTAGTGTAAAAATAATATAAGATAAAATGTTATATATTGATAATTGTTGTGATAATATGCCCAGTGTGATCATTTGAAAAATAACGAAAAGTGTGTAGAAGAATGTTGAGATTCTACATAATATCAACACACTTAAAACAACTCGAAAATATTTATGTATTCCTTTCTCGGTGCTTACTTGTAGGACCACTTATCAAACAGCTAGGTTTTTAAAGCTATTTAATATTTGTTGAAATACAGCACAGGAAATAGAGCACCGATTACAAATATCGGTCAGTACATAAACAAACATACTCCGGCAGCCACGTCTAGATAATATAAACAATTACAAGCGTCTTTCATCCCAGTCAGTAACAAAGATAGCATACTCTCCCTAAATATAGACACTGCCATAGCCTTAAGTACTCTGGACATTGTGCTTTCTGTCATAATAGTTATTCACCAAATAGTCTGTAATACCCAGGTCCTTTCATTTCATACTATATTTGAGTTCATGCATGTTGTTCCATGTAATGGGTCTTTTTTTGAAATATTATTTTGTTCTTAATGTTGTGTGAACTCCAGTTTTTTGAATATATACAAAATAGTTTATTAATAATACAACTAATGAGGTATAGCTCATGCCATACAATTCATCCATTTAAAGTGACTCTTTTTCCACTATATTCACTTTGTGCGACCATTATCAAATTTAAGTTCATTTTCATCACCTGGAAAACAACTCCATGTCCTTTCGAAGACACCCATATCCCCCTCAGCCCCAAAGAACCAGTACTCTTGCTTATAGACTTCCTTATTGTGACCATTTTCTACAAATTGAATCGTGTAGTAAAGAAACACTCTGCCTGGTCTCCCATAGTGATGCTGTACGTTTATTTCCAGATTTGGTGTTCTTACAGATAATACTCAGATGAATAAATATCAGTCTCGTGTGTCTTTACGTAGACACAGCCCTCTTGATAGACATGGTGAGCAGCTCAGGCATGGCCAGTGCAGTGGCTCACTTGTGTTTACACCCCGTAGCCTTGTGTAACGAGACCTCAGCACTCCACACCTTCGCCAGCGTTCGGTGGTTGTATGGTGTTACTTTACAAATCTTTACTGACCGATGACAGAAAGTGTCTATCATACAATTAGTAGCCACTTATATATCCTCTCTAGTAAAGGGCTCTTTAGTTATTTCTATTGATTGTCATTCACACTTGACTTCACACTTAGACATTCCCAAATGTGCTTTTCTTTTCTGCAGTTTGTATTTTACCTATCTCATTGTTAGATTTTTTTATTAATGTATGTAGTATTTTTTCCAGGATAAGTACCATGACTAAGCTATAAATAATCATTTCTTACCCACAAGGTCACAAGGACATTTGTCTAGATGACCATCTTATGTGTGAGTGTTTGATTGACCACCTAAAATTTTGGAGTCTTGTGTAAGTTTTTTTTTTAATTTAATTATCTAATTGACCTAAATCTTTCTTGGAAAAAAGACACATTAAGCTCCTTCTCGCATAATTCTACACTATCACCTTGATCACGAACCAAAAGAAACAGGTTTGTAGAGGCTGGGGTTAGTAGAAAGGCGTGTGGAATTGCCTGGCAAGTATACAAAGGGTTTTACTAAGGGTTGATTTCAAGGTAAAGGTGCAGGGAATTTCAAGAGAAATACAAACAATATAAAGAGAATGAATGGAAAGCCTAACTGGACACATAACTGAGATCATCAGAGATTGTCAGTAGAGGTGACACACGAGACAGACGAGTAGACGAGCAGTCAATAGAATTTGTCTGAATGTAAAGTCTATAGGGAAAAACGTCATCATCATCACCATCGTCGTCTTGTTGTCTTGATATAATAACTGGAATTTCAGTGGCTTCTAGTATTAGTCAACTAACACACGTGGAATCCCCAGAAGGGAAGGGGAAAGAATAAGGAACCGAAAGCTATTTGAGAAGATAACTGCCGATTTCTAAATTTTATCAAATGTGTTTAATCCAGAATATTTACGTGTTTACAACAGAGAATTGATCCAGAAACCAAGTTTGTCATCAATGGAATTAACTGCCCTCATAAGCAACTTAGCAGTTTTATATCTCTTTAAAGAGGTATATGCTTTCAAGCTGTTTGTTTTCAATAGCTATAGCTATTTCAAGAGTGGTTTTAAAGTAACATAGTCAAGTGGAAAGTTACCTTGCATAAGTAGAACTGTGCCGTGTGTGGCTGTACTTTAATGTTGGTTCTGTTTACCCCCCAGACCCCACAGACTCACATCACCACACCAGTCTGGACAGTGTCTTCCCAGGTCTTCAGAACAGTTCCTCAGTGCACAGCATAGGTGGAGAACCTCGCTCAACAGTCTGCCGTCGCTTCCTGTTCATGCCCTTCCTTTGCTTATCTTTTAATACTTAAGTCTCAAACCTCCCTGACATCGTCCAGCTCAGGGCTCCTAGGGTTACATCTCCCTTCCTCTCCTGAAGGCTCCTCTCCCAGGCTGACTTTTTTCTTCTTCAGGTTTTTGTTGAAATCTGATTTTCTGTGAGACCTGGGGGGGGGGGGAACAAACCAAATCTTGCGTATTTCCTCTCTGTGTGCCTTAGTTTGCTGGGCCTGCCGCAGCTAATACACAGAGTACATGGCTGCTTAAGTGACCTCTTGGTTGTGGAGGCTAAATGTTCAAGGCCAAGGTGTTGGTAAGTCTGGCTTCTCCTGAGGCTTTGGCCCTGTGTGCTTGAGCAACCCCAGGATGGAAGTCCAGATTTCCTCTTGGCAAGGATGTGTTTTAGAATAGGCTCCACCCTGAGGTCCTTATTTTAATCATTTCCTTAAGTCTTGCTTCCGGGGCCTGAAGAGGTGGGTCAGGAGTTATTAAGAGCATTTGCAGCTCTTACACAGGACCAACACCCAGATCAGGCAACTCACAGCTTTCTGTAACTGCAGCTTGGGGAGGGGGTCGTGTAACACTCTTCTGGCCTCTGTAGGCATCTCCATATACCCACCCACAGACAAATGAACACAATTAAAAACAAAATCTCCAGGTATGCAAGTTCTGGGGCTCTGATGGTAAGAACTGAAATAGAAGACTTTTGTAAAAGGAATATAATTTTGTCCTTACTGCCATCCATAGATTATTTTGTCTATAGTTCTTATTTCAAATATAGTATGTTTTAGTTATTAATTTATTTGTTTTCTAATCTTCTGCTACTAGAATTTTTATACAGGAGTGGTTGTAACCAGTGTTGTTCTCTGTAATGTCTTTAGAACCTCAGATGAGTTTAAGCAACAACTAAAATAAAAAGAGCTAGCCTATGTCTTAATGGATTCCTAGGAGTTCACTGCTCTCTCTCTCTGGGCCTTCGGTAATATGTTCATGGACAAAGAAAACCCTCTAAGTATTCCAGTAGAGCAGACAATTTTTAAAGTTGTGTTCAATTTTTTTAATAGGAAAATATTATAGCAGTAAAATATGTATCATTTCACATATTCTTAAGAACGTGGTGTGCTTGTTTCCAGGGCAACCAAGAGCTTTTCATGATTAATTAGAATGAGGACTTATCCACATTACACCCGAGTATCCATACAAATTGCCAAGGACCCCCTTACTCAGGGAACATGCTCAGAGCCATCATCCCAGAGAAAACTGCCTATTCCATCACAAGCTAACCTGTACCACCTTTTTGTTTGTCTTTAGGCGGTCAGGCTCAGAATGGACGGACTGTGAGCTTTCAAAAGGGAAAAAGATGGAAGCCACCAACAATGCTGCCAATGGATGAGTGTTGCTTTATAACTTGCACAGAGTCAAGCAAGAAATATTCCCATGTAATGTAAGATCAACGGCCTGCTTACCTACTGTTTCAGTCGAGGCTATTCTTGAGTGTAGTGCCTGAAACAAAAAGTAGATACATTCTACTTGGGAATGTGATTGTAGGGAACAGGAAAGAAATCTGGGCACATGACAAAGAAAATCCACGGCAATCAGGGCAGCATTGCCAAGAGATCATTGTTAATGCTGTGTAAGGCAGAAGCATCTCATGATTTGTCTCACAAATGTCTTTATGATAGATGAGAGAGAGAGAGAGATACATTTCTCTGTCAGTAACCATCGCTGTGTTGAGGATTGCTCCCTTGAGATGTCAACTTTACCTTCCCTCTGGTACCACAACATCAGAGAAGCCTCAGGTTAGGAGGCTGACTGCTTGGGATAGTAGTTGAAGCACCGTTAACAAAGAGCAGGTCCGACTTTCCAGGACTGTGACCTGAATCCAAAGTTGAAAAGACCCGAGCAGTGTGTAGAGGCCTGTCATAGCCTGAAAAATACATTTTTAGACCTGGATAAATCCATTCCCTCTTCTTTCTATAATCATGTTTGTGGAGTCAGGATTGGCAGAAGGAAGATGAAATGTATTAGAAGTTGTTTGTTTATAACAGTTTTAACCTTGAGTCATGTTTGTTTATAATAGAAAACAAGAATAAATTTGGAAAATTAAGAAACTTTTCTCGCCGGGTGGTGGTGGTGAATGCTTTTAATCCCAGCACTCAGGAGGCAGGGGCAGGCAGATCTCTGAGTTTGAGGCCAGTCTGGTCTATATAGTGAGTCCCAGGACAGCCAGGGTCACACAGAGAAACCCTGTCTTGAAAAATAAATTTTAAAAAAAAAGGAGAGAAAGAAAAGAAATTATTCTCCTTGAGATGTTTGAGCACTAGTGAGTGGTATCAGTTATCATTTCCTCTCGTGCCGTTTCAGGAACAACCATGAGTAGTTTGGGGGTGGGAAAACGAATTAAGAAACTATTTCTCCGGTGTCTGAGTGGAGAGAAACACAAGCAGAACAGTATTGGGATAGTTCCCATCATATGAAGGGTTGGCATTAACATTTGTCAGGATGGGGGAGGTGCATGATTTGTCTATTCCTCCCTAAGAAATAGTGATGTCATCAGTATCTTAGCCATCTTCAACTTTTTGTTTGTTTGTTTGTTTGTTTTTGTTGTTTTTTTTGGTTTTTTCGAGACAGGGTTTCTCTGTGACTTTGGAGCCTGCGCTGGAACTAGCTCTTGTAGACTAGGCTGGTCTCGAACTCACAAAGATCTGCCTGCCTCTGCCTCCCGAGTGCTGGGATTAAAGGCATGCACCACCACCGCCCAGCATCATTTTCTTTTATTTTTTTATTTTATTTTTTTTTTTCGAGACAGGGTTTCTCTGTAGTTTTGGAGCCTGTCCTGGAACTAGCTCTTATAGACCAGGCTGGTCTCAAACTCACAATGATCCGCCTGCCTCTGCCTCCCGAGTGCTAGGATTAAAGGCGTGCGCCATCACCGCCCGGCCATAAATAAAGCACTTTTTTGTTGTTGTTGTTCTTTGAGACAGGGTTTCTCTGTGGCTTTGGAGCCTGTGCTGGAACTAGCTCTTGTAGACCAGTCTGGCCTCGAACTCACAGAGATCCGCCTGTCTCTGCCTCCCGAGTGCTGGGATTAAAGGCGAGTGCCACCAACTTTCTTACTAACTGATGTTAATAAGAAAGCTTGTGAGTCATTCAACTCAGTGTGCATTGAGTCCTGCTGAGTATACGATATTGTCATATGCCTGCAAGAAAGTCATAATGTAAAATAATATCCCCAAACACTGGATCACAAACGAAGTTTCAGTACACTGAAACCATATATAATTGAGTAAAACTGGAAGTCAAGTTAGTAAAGATGCCAAAGAACTCTAAATGTTTGCAATTTAAGAAGCAAAACCCCAATGACTAATGAGTCAATAAATTACATTATAAATGAGAATATATTTTGAAATCAACATGATTTTAAAATACTATGAGTTTGTGGATGTAGTGATGCCTGATTAATCCTGGTTCTTGAGAATGGAGACAGGAGTTCAAGGTCATCTTTGGGTATATAGAGAATTCAAGAGAAGCTGGTCTGGGCTACATGAGACCCAGCTTTAAAAAATATGTTTTTAATGGAAATATATAGCTCTAAATACATCTACGTATTTATGCAGCATTATTGTGAAAAGTTTGTTAATCAATTTTTTAAAATCCAGAGGGTGATCTTGGGATGCAGTACTCACAGAGGCCAAAAGGGGGTGATAGATCCCCTGGAACTGGAGTTAACAGGTGGTTATGAACTACCCCATATAGGTTCTGGGAACCAAAGCCCCATCCTCTGCAAGAGGACAAAGAAGCCTTACCTCTCAGCCAGCTCTTCAGCTTGTGACTTTTCTGTAGGCTAGCTTTCCCGGTGTTTGAGCAGACAGATTTGCTGAGTTGAGAGACAGACTGAAGTTGGAATGGGTGGCATGAATTTTCATGACAAAGTACCAATGAGGTGGGAAGATATGCAGGCAGGAACTTCCAGAAATCTACAAAGAGGTCACTGTGTACTTGTTGTTTGGCACTCGGCTTCCCACTTCTCAAGGCTGGCATGAGATGAGGACCACTTCACTTCCATGCAGCCACAGCTGACAGTCCTCGGTGAGAACAGGAGCCCTGAAAGGTTATGCATAACACCAGTGGGGCTCAACTGTCCAGATAAAAACTACTCCACCCAAAAAGGAACTTTAGTACAAGCTTGAATAGTACCCTAATGATCCAATATAAATTCCTCCCAGAACAAAGTACAAGTGTTAGTCCAGTCCTCCCAACAAGCACTTACAAAGACTTGATTATATTTACAAGAGTCTCATTTGGGGAACTGCCTGTGAGTGTTGAAAAGGAGGGGAACCCAGGAAGGTGGAGTGTTTAGACCAAATATCCTACTTCACCCTGTGCATGTGTGAATGGGTATACCTACCACCTGGACTAGGCCTGGTGAAGCATCATTTCTGGGTGTGTCCATAGGATGTTTCTGGAAGAGATTAACATTAAGCTGACAAACTGAGTAAAACAGATTGTGTTCCCCAGCATGGTTGGGCATCTAATTTATAAAAGACTTCCATAAAGCCGACATAGACATGGAAGACTGAGTTCTTTCTCTTCCTGCCAACTGAAGTGAGGCGTCCATCTTCAGGCCTTGGACTGGATCTGACACACTCAGTGCTCTTGGGTCTCGAGTCTTCAGGTAACAGATCATGGGACTTTGCCCCTAGCATATACATTCCTTATACTATCTGGGTGTAAATCAATTCTTTAAAATATCTGGGTGGGTCCTATTGGTTCTGTTTCTATCGGAAACCCTATTAGAGAAAGACGGAGAATATCAGGATGATTGTGCTACAGCACGATTCTAATCAAGTTTAAGGTCGGCCGATAAGCCAGTTTCCATGGAGACACCCTGTGCTTCACAAGAAGAAGTCCATGGTAGTATACCTGCATTCCTCAGTTACCATTCTCATGGAATGAGCCTGTGGAAATGTAGCCTTGGCAGGAAAATAGCAGTGGCTTCAGAATAGCAGCAAGGACCACTAAACTTGGCTCAAGCAGAAGGTCCAAGTGGTGCAGTTCAGCCCCGGTTCCGTCTGCCCCTTGTTCTGCACATCCACTACTTGGGGATGGCTTGACATGACTGACAGAAAGATGGCGAGGTGCCAAGATCAATTTGGAGCCTCTGCTAACCAATTCTAGAAGTGGGTGAGTATTCTCCTTTCCCAGTGAAGAATCACCCTAATAAATGTCCAGAGTTCATTTGGGGAAGAACTTGAGCATCGTCACAACATACACAGTCGTTATTTGTTAACGCCGAGCCACCTTCCCCATCTCCGTAGCCCTTAAATTTTTCTTATAATGTCTCAAAACTGGAGCAAGAGATTGCAAAGATTCATCAGGGACAGTACCGTTAGCATCTCGCTTTTCCATTCTTGCCTTAATTAGTTACAGAAGTTAAGGGACATCCTTGCTACTTACTTGCTCATCTGTTTTGCCTGTAGGGGTGTTACCTTCAATTAATCATCTCCCTAACACCCTGTGAGTCAAGCCCACTTAACTACCCTTCCAATTTTACCAGTTGTTAGAGTAATTATGGCCTCTTGGCTTTTGGTAGCTAAGCACCAGTCCTGCAGGGCCCTTTATTACAGGGTCCATTACCCTGAGAGATATTAACAAGCCCAGTTCCATGACCGCCTCCTCTTCAGCCCTATATAAATACAAGCACCACCACTTATCCAATGATACTGGTACCCTCTCATAGGAGTGCTGGTGGCCTTGGTGGGTTGTGTGTCCTCTAGTCCTAACCTTGGAGCAAGCCACACGGGTTTTCTGCACTCACCATGTATCCATTCTAGCCTGACCAGTTCCCTTGGTCTGTTTATATCTTCTATATTAACCAGAGCAATGTGGGTATCACGGTTGTGCTCAGAAATGACCCGTTATCTTTACAGGCTTTTAAGAGCCACTCCACCAGGAAATTTGTTTTATTCCCTGGTGTTCCTCCTGGGGTAACAGCTTAGTCCATTTCTGCATCTGTAACAGAGTATCTGAGGCTGACTAATTTACAAAGAGCATGAATTTATTTCTCACTGGTCTTGAGTATGGAAATACTAAATTAAAATTCCAGTAAGTTTCGTGTCTAGTGAGGGCCCAGTGTGTGCTTTTTTCTAACTTCCGTCCTTCAGAGTTTTTGTGCACTATTACCACATGGAGGAGATGAAGTCTAAGACAGATGTAGGTAGCTCCGCTGTAGCCTGCCTTAGAAGTCATAACTGTAATTCGCCTTCATCACTTAATCTCTAAAAGGTACCAACTGTTAGTATATTCACATTGGCAATTAACTCTTTTCACACTTGAGTTTGGGTAAACAGACCACACCAGATGATAAGCACTTTGTACCTGAAATAGTCTTAAATAAATGTATTCTTACATGTCTGCCTTTATATTCTAGCATCTCAGAAAAGCACTGATAAAATTTATGCCCAGGAATATTTGCATGTGTGTCGTACAGCTTCTTCAGCATATATAGTATTTTTCCTGCCTTGTCGGACCCAGCATCACTCCACTGACTGTGTGAAGAATTTAAACAGTCATCTTCCTAGCAGTCAGGAAAGAAGACAGCCATTCCATGGGTGCAGGCGCACACTCTAATATTTACCTTTTGAGATCCGGCCTTTGGTTCTTAATATACAGATCGAGGATATGCACAGCTTTCCACAAGGCACTACTCGGGCCAATGCAATTTCATTGTTACACTTTTCTAAATATTTAATGAGAAAATGCTACCAAGCTTGCAGGATTTGTCAACTGAATAGGAAAAGATGGATGCTTTCGCCTTGATTCAGGAAACAAATACTTCCCACTTGTAGATGATAAACAGAACTTTGGAACCCACACCTGACAGAACATTATCAGAAGAAGGGAAATTATACGCCCAACCTCAAAGACAAGATTCCTGAGTCAACCTGAAAAACTCATAGAAATAAGATGTTATTCATTATAATTTTGTTAATTTATTCATTTTATATTTATAACGAATTGTGCACAAGCAAAGCAGACAGAAGTCTTGGGCAGTTTCAGGATTTGGGGGTTCTTTCTTGCTATGGATAAGCCATTTCCCTACTGTGAAGATGAATCTCATCACCTTTCATGACATAAAACCTGTTATGTCTCCAAATACTTGGATAGTTGTAACTTTCGTAGAACATTTGTATAGGCACTCTCCTTCATAATTTTATAGTTGCAGACTATCAAAATCCTAAAATGGGTGGCCTGTGGAAGCATGTCCCAGGCCACCTCCTGGGAATTCCTACTGTTACATGAGGTCTGCTGTCACTATGCAAAGAGGAGATTCATCTTCTTTTCCTAGAAAGGACCCCCAAGATGTCTCCACAGAGAAAGTAATGGAAGTTAGCCACCTAATTTTCTGTTTGGGAGTCAGTAAGTCTCACAAACATCAGTGCTTGGATACTAAACAAAATATTATGAAATGAAAGTTGCAATATATAAAGAGACAAGTACATCATGAAATGGTTTAACATTTGAAAATTAATTGATGCAATTCGTCATATAACAGAATAAGACAAACCATATGTCAGTAGCTACAAGCCAAACAAACCAACACGCATTCACAATACAAACTGAAAACTAAAAACAGAAGGGAAGTTGATAGAGATCTATTAAGAAAACCCACAGTTAGCAAACTACTTAATGGAACATGAATCTTTCCCACAATTGTGTATTGTCCTTGTCATGCAGATCAGGCATACCACGTAGGATTGTGCATGTAGAAAAACTGAACTGTTCTGCAGGCTATGAGACTGAACTTAATGTCAAAATATCCGAAATTGCATATCCTTACATTGGATCAACTGAAAAAGTTAACATTTAAAATATATTAAGAATAACAAGTTTTAAAATGTCTAAGAACAAACTCATGAGATCAACAATTTTCTACACTAGAAATGGAAAAGCATTACTAAGACATTAAATACTTAAATGAGTGGGGGTATAAACGGTTGAGGCATGAAAGACTAGATGTTTTAAAGATCAATATTTTGACTGTACTCAATATTTGTTGTCTGTCATCCCAGGAGATCCATTTATTTTGATGAAATTGATAAACTGCCTGAAACATATTTAGAAATTGAGTGGATTCATGACAGCCAAAATAGTTATGAAGGATATCTTCAGGGCCATCAAAACCCAAGCAAGCGCAAAAATCGGGGCACTTCACTGTTTGTACGATGATGACTACTAGATGAATGGAATAAATGCAGAAATGCTGGGTAAATTTTCCTTCGAAGGCAAATGCTTGCTTTCTTACTCCGTACACACCCCACATCAGGCATATTTCTACCCTTAACCAGAATGTAAGTTGAGTGTTCAGGGGAAAGAAACCATAGACAACCCCTCACACACAAACATGCAAATGAAAACTTAGTGGCTTTTGCTTTTCCAAAAACCAAAGTCATGGCTTCAAATTTAAGACGGGAGGAATGCGTGGTCCTCCGTGTTACACCCTACATGCTTGAAACTCACTCAAAAGAGGGGATGGGAAAATCAATCTCATCAGTGAGTAATCTCTAAGAGAAAGCAGTAGAGTTTACAGCTGATAAAAGTTTCTGATGAAGTCGACATTCAGACATTTCACAGTCTGAAAAGGCCGGGAATGAATGTACATGATTTAAAAGTGGAAAGACTAGCTCTCAGTGCCCCTGTCTTTAACCCTGAGACATGACGGTGCATAGAGTTAGGCTGTACATTATTATTGAATTTGCATGTGTCTAGATATCAGGATTCCAGATTGCCATACAGTCACTACCATGTCAGGGAAACAAGAAAATCTCTTTTGTGTACAATTAGGAGCATTATACCAATAGGTCTAACAGAAAGGACTCTGCAGAAATACAGTGTGAACTCTGAGAATCCTTTAGATTTCATCAGACGTCAGCATGGGAATGCATGGCAGTGATTGCTAGAAAGGACAGTACTCATCTTGCTTGAATCCAGACACAGACATCAATCAAGAGTCACATGCTATGATAACCTTCTAGAGCTTGCATACGACCCTGAATGGAAAGTGAGTGCTGGGGACTCAGTATGCCCACACACGATTCCTAAGTTGAAATCCTACTTCCAAAGGTGGTGGTATTAGGAGGGACTAGGAATTCAGGAAGAGAATGCCTTCCCTTATAAAAGAAGCTCAAGGGAGCTCATTCACCCTTCTGCCAAGTGACAACAGACAGCTGCCAGGAGTGATTAAGTGTGCTCTCACCACAGACTCTGCCAGCACCTTGATTTTAAATTTTCCAGCCTCCAGAAGTCTGAGACGTTTCTGTTATTTATAATCTACCCAGTATATAGTGGGTGTTCTGTTACTCTAACGCCAATAAACTGAGAGAAAATGTTGCATTAACTTATTTTAAAATGCAGTGCCTATATTCATCAGGAAAACAAAGGGTTTGAGGTGTGTGTGTGTTTGTGTGTGTGTGTATGTGTTTTCATATGCATACCATAGACAGAATTGTGTTCAACTGGATTTTTGGAGTACATTCCCTTCGGTGGGATGCTTCACTCAGCCTTGATACAGGGAGAGGGTCTTGGTCCTGCCTCAAATGAACGGACCAGGCTTTGTATACTCCCCATGGGAGGCCTTACCCTTTTGGAGGAGTGGATGGGGGTGGGGCTGTGAGGGAGATGGGAGACGGAGTGGGGATCAGGTTGGCAAAAATAAAACCAGGTTTCCATACACCTGAGTATGTTAATTAATTAAGGAAACGAGCGTTTCAGGCTGTTGAAGGACAACTGAACCTAGAGCAAGCAAACCATCCACACGCAGTCTTGTCTTGTTTTTGTTCGTTTGTTTTACACACCCATGCAAGTCCCTGTACAGTTAGGATGGTATTTATGAAATTATGTTGTGTTACTAGTTCACAGCAAATGAAATGATGCTGGGAAAGAAACAAAGTCGAAAGGTTTCTTTAATGCCTGACTCTGCGAGTCATTCTTGTGCAGTTGTTGGAGCACCTTTCCAAAGGAGATGTGGCGTGTGCAGAAGCATATCCATGCGTGGTGCAGGGCTCCCATTAGGGAAGGACTCACCCCCATATGCTGCAGTCCGTTAACAAGCAGCCTGCAGCTGTCAGGGCTCCCCTGCCATCAGGTTTCTTCCGGACGTGTCTCAGCAGCACAGAAGCACTCTCTCCGATGCCACACTCCTTCACAGGATGACACACATCAGTGACTGATCTTTGCTGGGATGCAAAGTGGTTCTGTGGCTCATCTCCAGAGTTCTCTGTGGTGCGGGCGGGAGCTGTTGCTGAGCCTGTGTAGCAACCCAGCTTGCTCTGTCTTTTCTCTACAAATCCTTGTCCAAAGCACACTTCTTCATAAACAGCCATGATGTCAACTGTATTGGAGAGTCTCAAGAGCTGCGTCCTGCAGAACACAGAAGCTCGGACCTGCCCTGCACAAACACACTTTCAGATTTGATTTGCCTAGGAAAGAAAACATAGAAGATCTAACAGACACCAAGTTTAAGAAACACATCTGACTGCTGCTAAGTACAGATGTGAGAACTGAGAAAGTACACCCATTTTTGTCAAACAAATACAAATATTTTGTATTTATGGCTGCCTTTGGACATAGTAGGGAAAGGGGGAAAGTCCGATGAAACCTTTTGAAAATCTGTTTCCAAGAAATAAAAGCCACATAACAGAAATCCCATAAAACTAAAAGAAAACAGCAAATTTGAACTAGCTAAAAAAAGGAGAGTGGATCACAATAAACTTGTTGAAATGTTTATGTTCAGTAATAATGGTGGCTGGGACCATTCCAAGATGTGACTCTGTTACCAAAAACAGAAAAAAAAAAGCCTGGAATAAATATTTTGCATAACCATGTTTGCATTTCAATGCTACCTTGAGAGAATAGCTTGAAAAACTAACACCTAGCTAATCAGTGACAATAAGCCATCAGACTACATGATCAGCATAGGCTGCACGATCAGCCCAGAGCAATTTCCAAGGAAGAAGGGATACATGCAGCTTCTACAAATTTGGCTTGGAGAAGCGTTTGCTTCAGCTCCCTTGAATAAGCTACTGTCTATGGCTCACAAGGGTCCCGTTCTTAATGAGGTGGTGCATGGCAGCAACACACTGTGAGTCCAAATAGCAGATGGCAACGCTGTTGAGTAGGCTGGCATGCTGATGTCTAGCCACCAACTGGCAGCAATCATTATTAAACTGATTCATGTGCCCAGGGAAAATCTTCATAAGAGCCTTAGCAAATGGGAGCAGCAAGAGGCAAACAGGCTGTTCTTCACATCCTCTATAGAGCTACCTATATTTTTAAAATGACTGTCCTCCAGGGCTGCCTACATGAAGAATGGCAGGATATGTGAACCGGAGGCGCTGTTCCTTTGCCGTGTACTCGCATACCTTTAAATGCGATGGCTGTAATTTCTGTTTGGTGAATAGCTCTGACTGGAAGGAAATAGCTTCATAGCTCTCACCCTGTGGACACACGGCAAATATATGTGGCGACAGGCAAGTGCTTGTAGGCTCTCCAAACAAAGGCTCTGTGTAAATGTTGTACAAATTGAATACTGAACATTACCTGTCTCAGATTATGAAGTGATGACCCAAGGAGCTCACAGTCCATTCACCTGAATGAAAAGCAGGCTAATACAACTAAGGACATCACAAAACTGTTCCCATATGAGGGTCTTTCCACAAAAAAATCTTGGTGATGCTCATTTTGAAGGCTACGTCTTTACAAATCAAAATGATGAGTAGGTAACTTGCTTCTCTTCAAATAAATGGATCTGTACTTTTAGTCAGTAAAGCCAATTTATGTATTTGTATGTAAACCTTTTATTGAAAAACAAAGCCCTGTTTCATTTACTTACAAAACACATCCACTTAAGTATTCAAAATTCCTAGCTGTTTTATAAATATTCATTGAATTTTTGTCCTAAAATTAAGATAACAGAGTTTATCATGCTTATAAAGAAGAAAAAAGTTGAGGAAAGGAAACACTACAGACCAATGTTCTATATGTTGTTGTCATGGATTTTACTATGTTTTTATAGGACATTTTTGTTCAAAGTATTTTTTTTAAATCTTCTTTAAAAGTATGAATGGGCTTAAAGGATGTATCCGAGGACCTGTTGTCAAAACTGGTAACCTGAGCTCAATTCATAGGAGGAGAGAACCAACTCCCTCAAGCTGTCTTCTGGCATCTACGCACTGTGGCTTCCAATGCCCTCACACAAAATAAAAAGAAGTAATTTTTAGACTCTTAAGTGTTAAAAATCCCTTCTAAGTCTGACAAACTTGTCCAGGCTGAGGTATCATTGACAAGTTCTACAGCGTGTGCTCTTCATGTGTTTGTGCCAAACATGAGAAAGATTGTCTTTAAAGACCCTCCCCACAATAAACTTCAAAGGTAAACTCACAATCATCACTTCTGACCTCTTACCCTTCCCCCAAAACAAGGGATTAAATTCCAAAACTGATCACATGTTTTAATATTTGAGAACAAGAATCTCAGGTCAGCGAGTGATCTGTACTTTCATCAAGTCCTGATTACTTTCAAAAAATAAATGAAGCCAATGTCAAAGGTAAGATGCCCATGTCTTGCTCTGCATGAGAAAATTAATGTATTGTATTAAAGCGAGTCTGAAATGGGGACATCCTACTCCCTTAAAACGGAGGAAATCTCTTAAAACACTGAACAACCTACCATAACATAAATAACTACTTTTCAATTGTTGCAAAATGCTAGGTAATATGTCAGTAGGCTACAATGATGAGTGTTGGTCTGTAAGTAATGGTGACAACCAGCAATGAACAGACTAGATTAAAACATGTTTCCATGTGTTCTAATGTGGAGATTTGAAGGCAAATAGGTTTATTGCTGCAGTGTGGGTGTCAGTCAGCCCCGTTACCAAGAGATGGGTATTTGTTTTTCACATCAGGTGTGTGGCAGGGGAAATTCATCCTGAAATTTCCTATGTTCCAGAGTTGCTTTCTGTGCTCTCACCCTTCACAAGAAAGGTTCTTTGCAAAGGCAACATTTATGTCCACCATGCCAAGATCAGAGTCTCGTTTGCAGGCTCCCACTGACTCACTCTTAGAGGCATTTGATCAGTTGGACACCACCACCATCTTGAAACACTTCTTGTTTGGTTTCTAGGAGACTGCACGCTGTCTTCCTCTTCCTCCTTTCCTGTAGTCCCCTGTTAGCTCGTCATCAATATCTTGACTGACTGACATCCGAGTGCCCTCAGGTTCTCCTCGTACACTCAGGTATTTAATTGAAGATGGATATTTAGCTATGTACATGCATGTGTCTGGCTTACTGAAAGTGCCTAGAACATAGTGGACACTCAATTATATTTGTTGAATGAATGAATAAATATGAGACTAATAATAAATAATTGCAGTAATGACTACCTAGAGATTAAACAGTTTCTACCGTCCTATCAAAGAGCTGTAACTATCACCACTCTTATCTCTTCAGAATAACAAATTGAGGTTTAGCTAAATCACTTGCTCAATAACATGCAGCCACTGAGTGTCATGCCAGGACTGGTATGTCTGATGTCCTACCTGTAGGTAGGTTCCCAACTTAATGCTGTACTTTCATAGCTGTGATTGTAGAACTATGAAATGCTATTTTTCTTACACTTAAAAAGAAGACCTAACTCTTCATCTGAACATCAGAAAAATGTCATCAGTCTACTTTCCACAAGTCATTAATTTAGACTAAAATCGTAATAAATTTGAAAATATGAATCACTACCAAACCATGAGCAATTCCAATTCATTCATAATTGCTAGTCTGAGATGCTGCAAAAAGAACCAGATGAGCAGAAAATCTTACAGACTGGGTATTGGCACAAAAGGAGACAGGCTCGAAAGATCTAAAACATATATCTCGAACATGCCTGTTAATTAGGGAGACAGAAAGAAAGAGTGACCATACTTCATCTAAATAGTAGTGAACATCAGCTTCATAATTATAGAATCAAAAGTTCATTAGCTTCGCCTATTTTCTTTTTAAAAAGAAAAACAGGATGACAAAGTCTGGTTATGCAATATAATTGGTGATTTTACAGGTAATTTGTTTTGTACCTGTGTGGTTTACCTCTCATTGACATTACAATTAGCACATCCCAGGGATGACTGGCGATAGAGTAGGCAGGGGAAATTGGGTTAATGAGGAAGCATGAGGCAGGCAACGCCAGAACCTCTTATTTTTCTGAATGTACTCGTCTTTACGCTGAAATCAAGCAGACCCTTAGGAATTCTCAAATTCACTTCCACTGTTAGATTCTGGACTGTAACACAGTTTCCCTTGTAAGTTCGGTTTTTATAGACAGCATTGATCAGGGTCAACTTTAATTCTGAGATATAAAAATTTTGCCATGGTGTTTTGCTTTAACAGCAATGAAACCATCACATCTCTAGGAAGGGCAAAAAGACTTTTTGGTGGTGTTCGGGTCCATTGTGAAGGTTGCATTGATATTTAATGTCACACAAGACATGGAGTTAAACATATTTCTTAATCTACAGAACCTAGACAGATTGACTCATATGTATATATTTGAAGTCAAAAATCACAGCAGTATTTCCATCTTGGTCCAGTTTCATAAGAAATTAAAGACTCTGCTTTACCATGTTCGTTAAAAAAAATTATGTGTATAGGGTTTGTGCCTGCTTATTTGTCTATGTGTCATGTATACGCTTGGTGCCCAGGGAAGCCAGAAGAGGTGAGCAGATCCCCTGAAATCCAGATGGCTGTCAGCTACCATGTAGGTGCTGAGAATAGAACCTGGATCCTCCGAAAGAGTAACCAGGGCCCTTAACCCCTGAACCATCTCTCTGATTCTAAACATGATTGTTTTCAAAACAGATATGGGCCTTGAAAGATTGCTTTGACTATCCAGGGATAATTAAAGAGGTTAGATAGTTTGGTACAGTCACAACTGTCAACGCTGTTCATCACTGGTTTGGTGATACCAAAATCGGCTGTAAATTTATTTTTACTACTTTTTGAGAGAGCCATAACGAACCTATTCTACAAGTTTTGAAGCTATTCTCACAGTGATCTCTTTCCTCGGTCTGCTTTAGTGTACTATTACATAGACCCGGGGACAGAACAAATTATAATGAACAGAAAACCATTCCTCCCAGCCTGGAGGCTGCAGGGACTGAGGTTGCAGAGCCAGTGTCTGGAGAGAGCCTTCTTGTTCCATGAACATATTGAAGATGACCTGAGGATTAGAGGGTACACAAGGAGGCTGAGTTTGGTACCAACTCCATTCTGGAGGGTAGGGACCTCACATCCTAATCACCTTGGGAAGGTCTCTTCTCTCAATATTATAGTAGCAATTAAAGTTTTACCCGCGCTCTTAAGGGACAACTGTTCAGACCACAGCACATTTTCGAGGTCTTTTTACAGCTTTATTAGTTAATGAACCCAGGGAATTGTTGGTTACTAAGTATATACTGTGAGTCTAGAATCCAGATGCTACAGTTTGGATATTGAATGTTCCCTGTTCAGTTCTTATTCGTGTATTTAAGGTTGAGTCTCCAACCCAAGCTGTTTGAAGATGGTAAAACCTTTAAGAGATAGGACTCTGCAGATGTGCCATTGAAGGTGAACTAGGCAGGTGACTATTGCTATAATAAAGCACCATGACCAAAAGCAACTGGGGAAGAAGAGGGTTTATTTGGCAAACATATCCTGAGTCCCAGGTCACAGGGAAGCCAAGGCAGGAACTCAAACCGGATGGGAACTGATGCAGAGGCCATGGAGGGGGCCTGCTTCCTGGCTTGTTCCTCCTGGCTTGCTCAGCCTGCTTTCCTATACAACCAGGACCACTAGCCCAGGGGAGACTCCACCCACAATGAGCTGATCTCCCATCAATTACTAATTAGGCTGCCTATAGCCTGGTCATATGGAAGCATTTTCTCAATTGAGGTTTCCTCCTCTCAGACGACTGTATAGCCGTGTCAAGTTGGCATCAAACTAGCCATCACAGAAAGAGATGTTTGAACTGGAGCCCCTTCCTGCGGTTGCCTTGGCTTCCTGACTGTGATGAGGTGAATAGCCTTCATGCACCACATGCTTCTCCCATGGCAAACCATGCTACCACAGGTCTGGAGAGATAGGGCCAAAGGTTCATGGATTAAAACCTCTGAAACTGAGCCACAAGAAACTTTTCCTTTAGATCAGTTATTTTTTAATCCTAGTGTTCATGATCTAATACATTAAAATGGTTTAAAAAAATACAATGTGAAGCCCATCCAGAACTTCTTATTACCAAGAGTAATTTTAAGAAGAAAATAAGCATTGCGAAATAAGCATAAATGGTTCATTACAGTAATTCAGACCGAATGCTTCTTCGTAGAGGAGAATGGGATGAAGGATGCAGGAAGCACTCACTCATTTATCCACCTCAGATTCTCGGCACCACTTAACCCCTGCTCATCAGCCTCCATGATGCTGTGAACACGGTGGCTATAGAGCAAGTGAGCGGGTAATGAAATTTACAGCCAGACTGTAGGGACCTTTAAATGACAATACAAAATATTTGGACCTTATTCAAGGAATTTTTTGGAGACACTAAGTAAAAAAAAAATCACTCATAATTGATATAAGAAACTAGAAAATTTGTTAATGCACAGTGAGTTGGAGAGCAAGCCAAGTGTCCATCATGAGTGGATGACCTCGAAAATGCTTACTGGTCTTGTTCGAAATGTCAGAAAGAAAGAAATAGAGAAATATGGACATACAGATAGAGGGTTATTTCTGTGGTTCTGAAGTGAGACCATTAGGTCCACACTGACGCAGAGAGACACAAACAAGAGATGCTATGACAATGCTCCAGGACTCCTCATAATGGTTCTATTTCCTATAAAGACAGGAAGCTCAACAAAGTGCAAAACTCCAGTCTCCAATTTTATCATCTGTGTTGGTTAGTTTTCTGTCAACCTGATACAAACCAGTAACATCTGGGAAAGAGGGAACCTCAACTTAGTGCCTCCATCAGACTCCCCTGCAGGGAAGTCTGTGGGTGAATTTTCTTGATTAATGGTTGATATGGGAGAATCCGGCTCATTGTGGGCTGAGTAACCTCTGGGCATTGGTCCTGGAAAGTATAAAAACACAGCTGAATGTGAGCCTGGAGAGTCAGGAGCAGCGGTCCTCATTTCATTGTGGTTCTGCTTCAGTTCCTGCGTCCAGGTGCCTGCTTTGAGTTCCTGTGCTGAGTTTTCTTCATGATAGGCTGTGACATGGAAGTGTAAGCCATATAAAACTTTCCCTCCCCAAGCTGCTTTGCTTATAGTCTTTATCACATCAAGAGAAAACAAACTAAGATGTCAACACTTGCACTTGCAGAGCTACACACATGAAGCTCTACATGAAGTCAATGTCAAGATGATTGATGATTGATGATTGATGAACAGCCTATCTGACAGACTCCTGTGCCAAGCTGAATTACATGTTAGTAATTAATCCCCTACATTGTTGGCTCTTCCCAACACTGCCCTGCACATCACATCTGCTCCAATGCTGTCTATGTCTTCCTTAAGGATGTACAGTTTGCTCTTCCCTTACACTTGGAGTCAGTTAGCAGGTACTGAGATCCCCTTCAGAGTCACGGCTGACAAGACATACTCTTCTAATTTTCAGCCAGGCCCACTTCTGTGTGACGACGCACTCTAAAGAGACTGGTGCTATCTCCATGACAAACAGCCCTGTGTGTGTGTTTTCATTATAAAAATATCCACCAAGAGCATGGCATTATTCAAGGGACACGAAAGCCCACAGAACAAGTCAACAATGAAAGGGCAGCAAGACAAGACAGATGTTTCCCAATAAAAACAGGGAATGCATTTCACTGTCTGTGGGCGTAGGGAGGTTAACCAACAAGATACCTAAGGTTAATACGAATACTTGCCCGATGCATTCACACGTAACTCTGGTTAGATATAAAGAGACACACAGATACTGTCTGCAGCACCTTCCACCCTCCCCCAAAGCGTATTACCCCATTCCACCCCCAACTCCACTCTGTCATTCCTTCGCTTACAAAAGTCAGAAATCTGGGCCGCTCTTTGTCCTTTTGCTTAATCCCCCATACTAAAATTTTCTGGATACATTGCACTAACTAAATTTCTGTAGGCTTTTATATAATATTGCTAGCTGTTTTCCCTGGTGCTGGTACAAAACCAAGGGCAGGCTCCTTATCACGGCCAGTTAATCAGAGCATTGTTTCTGTTTGTCCTTCTCTCCTTGCACTCCTGCGTTACTCATTCCCTCTCCTTGGAATGATTCCACTGTGGTGAGCTCTGAGATTAAGGGAAGCACACAGAATACCAAGACTGCTCAGTAGAGGATGCTCTTTGATACCTTAATCTGTTCTTGAAGAAGTTCTTGCTCTCCCCAGTTTCTATAGCTTACGTGTCTATCACTAGACTTAATAACCTTATTGAAGTTAGAGACATTAATTCATGAAGCACAGTGTTGGGACCATTTGGAGTCCTGGCCTCCAGCTGCTCTTCCCTGCTAGAGATCTTTACTTCTGATTTACTGAAAGCTGTGCTTCATGAGCACATGTTGCCTTGCCTTGAGGATCAGAGGATAAGATTTTCACCTGTTGGCCCACCTGACTGTTGGGCATATAAGCCTCCACGGTTCTACTGAATAAAGGGCTTCTTACCAGTGAATAGAGATCCGTGTCTCTGTCTCTCTGTTGTCTGTCTGTCTGTCTCTGTGTGTCTTTGTATGTTTCAACCTCCAGCACCTTGCCTGAAGCTCGGGAACTGTGTGGTAGTGCAAAGACCATAGAAGTGCATTGTGCGCTGCAGCACAGTACCCTCAAAATCATCTACCCCACACACATGCACCTGCGTGCACACACACGCACACACACACACACACACACAAAGTTATTGTCAGTAGTAAAATTACTATGCTCCTCAGATGACCTCAACACTTTATCATATGAAAAACTCTTGTCTAAACAGCTTACATTACAAATTCATACCAGGAATGGCTTTAAAAACTATCAATTCTCATAAAAAAGATTTGTCAATACTTTATTCTCTAAGCTTCTGAGAAATGTATAGCAAATGATTCTATCTAAATATAATGTAAATGTAAAATAGCCAATAGAATTTCTTTCTTTTTTTTTTTTTTGGTTTTTCGAGACAGGGTTTCTCTGTGGCTTTGGAGTCTGCACTGGAACTAGCTCTTGTAGACCAGGCTGGTCTCAAACTCACAAAGATCCGCCTGTCTCTGCCTCCTGAGTGCTGGGATGAATTTCTTTAAAAATCTACCAACTCTTCTATAGAAAATATTAACCAACAGCTTATTTGCTAGGCTTCTTATAAATGCTAATTAAATAAGTATATTTAAACATATGATTAAAATAGCAAGTAGAAATTTATGATACAGGAAGCCTTCTGCTTTTTCTTTCTCTAGAGTTCCCTGTTACTCAAAGTAAAGGAAATACATTGCTGAGATACTGCAGGTGGCAGAGAGGGAGGCTTCATTTTCTAAACTCTGTAAAGAAATATTTTCTAGGCAAACTTTGTTGAAAATGAAAGCATGCTCAACAAATATGCTTTAAAATTTCTATGCTTGACTCTATGCCATTGCTAGTGACATTGGAATTGTTTGATTCTTGATATGCTGAAATGCTTAACCAAACACACACACACACACACACACACACACACACACACACATTCTGTTCTGATTAAGATACAGCATACTGCCGTCACAGCACAGAATCACAGTCAAGCATGGTGGCACCTGGCTTGGAACGCCAGCACTTGGCAGACAGAAGCGAGAGGGTTGGAAGACTGGGCTATGAAGGGAGGCCTTGACTCAAACAAGTACAACAAAATAAAAGGTGACAAAATTAACTCTCACTGAGAAAAGTGATAGGGGTCGAAGGAACGTCTCAGTCGTTCAGAGAGCAAGTACTACTCTTGCAGAGGACCAAGTTCGATTCCAAGCTCCCTAGCTCCAGGGGTCTCCAATTATCCCTTCTGTCATCCATGGGCAACTGCACTTGTGAGAACAGAATCCTACATGAATACATACATACATATATACGTGTGTGTGTGTGTGTGAAAGTGTAGTTAAATAAATAAATTAATCATTTAAAAAAAAAAGAAATGACAACCAATGCTGGGAAGGCTATATAAAGGAACCTCTATTCACTGACTAGAAACTTAATTAGAAAAGAAACGATTATAAAAATCTATTATGAGAAATAGAATAGGTGCCTATAAAGCAGAATCTGTTCATGCTGGATGAAATATGTGTCTTGTATAGACTTCTCTCAGGAGATGGGAAAGTGTGCACATTCTCAGCCATTTCTTGGTTTGTTTTCAAACAGTCTGACAAGTGTCATACCTAATACATGTGTGAGTACATCAATCAATAGAGTATATGTCCAAGACTGATAAACAATTTTACCACAAAGTTTAAAGACCTTAATGGTCTTTATTTCCAGCTTTAGAGTTGGTGATGTGCGATATGTATAAAACAGAAAGAATGCCTGGCAGGCTGGCCGGAAGAGGTAAGTTTTATAGACAGGAAGCCTGGAAAAGGAGAAACTAAGAATACGCCTGATATTTGTAATTTCTGAGGTGGAGACAGGGTGACAGAGCTCGGGAGAAACAACTGAGGAGGTAGCAAGTCACTCCAGGGCTCATATACACCCAAGCGTGGCGTGAACACCCTGCACCCATTAAAACTGGCCTGTTTGGGAGGTGGCTCCTCCTTGGCCAGTCCCTTCATAAAGGCCAGATGTCAACTTATCTGGAGGGTGGTGAACCTGACCTTTAGAACAAATGACTTCACTTGATCTGGTCTGTCTGTACACATCGCAGCAGGCTAGTTCAAAATGAAAGGATCCTCTAAATCTTTTTAGCCACAGTTACCAGGTTAAACAAGAGTTTACTGGTCAGTTTTCCTCCTTTGCGTGTATTAGTTTTGCCTACACTTGCCCTTTCCATGAACGTTTCTCTGACCTGTAGAAACCATGAGGCTCCATCTGCCTTTAACCTCAACTCCTCTTCTAGGCTCTTTGCTTTACTGGGATGTAATGGCGCCCTGAAAATAGAACTTCCTTTGATTCTCTTTTCATGCTCTGTCTTAGGTCCCTTAAACCCATGTCTGAGGCCGGGTATGTGGAAGAGAGACACTCAAGATCACTCAATAGAAAAGGGTGCCAAACACACCTAGACTTGGGTAAAAGACTCAGATATGCTAACTTACAGTGGTTATCAGTAGTTAATAACAGGAACACTATTAAAAATAATATCTAAAATGCATTGAAACACAAGTTTACTTAAATCTATAAGTAAAATATAGTTAACTGGAAAACATCAGAGAATGAGAGAAAATAATTTTATTATTCTAAGACCATAATTTTGGAAGTAATTGTGAGTTTTGGTGAGCTCCATTATGGACATATCAAATAGCAGATGACAGGAGATTTCTGTCTTAAAAAATGTTCAAAGTCACTTCCAATCCCAGCCATACATGAGAACGTAGCTGGTAGTGAAACAACCTTCTGCTGGGAAAAAAACAAGAAGAAAGAAAAACTATAAATGCTGGAAAAGTATATAAATCAACCGGTTGAAGTCCTTGGCAGGAAACAGGCACAGGCAGGACCGCCTCCCTCTCTGATGGGAGCACGTATGGTGCTCAATACCCTCATGCTGTGGCTTTGTTGAGTGCATTTTTCAAACTGTGATGGGGCCAGGAGAGAGCTGCCCTGATAGACAGTCTGATGGGACCGAGGAAAATCTGGTCTGAGTTCAGAACTGCCAAGACAACTTGGAACAGAGCCTCGAAGTTTCAGACAGGAAAGGAATTGAAAGTAGGAGTCAAAGCCACCTTCAAATGCCTCTCACCTCGTAGTAATGTTTCCTGGTGATAAAATCTAAGATGAAACCAGCACAAATAATGTCAACTAGATAATTGGAATTAAACTGCTCTTATAATGGCAACTAGTTTTTCTTAATACAAATATGAGTTCAATAAGATATGAAATATATATTGTAACTAAATGAAAATCATTAAAAGGTTTTTTTTTAATATTTATTTACTCAGTTACTTAGGACCATGGTATGTGGAAGTCTGTAGCATGAGGGCTGGCTCGTTGGGGTTACTGTACCGCCCAGTACCCCACAGCCGGCAAGCCCCAAAGAAAATCACACAGAGAGTCTACATTAAGTTATACACTGATTGGCCCATTAGCTCAGTCTTCCTACCAGCTCCCATAACTTATTTTAATCCATTGTCAGCCACATGGCCAGTACCTTTTCTCAGCTGGGCTGCTACATGTTGCCTCCTTGAAGATCTGCACAGGAATGCCAGGGAAGCTTCCTGCTTCCTAAATCTCCTATTCTCACCTCTACTTCCTGTCTGGTTTTCCCGCCTATACTTCCTGCCTGGCCAATCAGCATTTATTTAAAACATGATTGACAGGATACAGAATTGTCCCGCAGCAGAAGTCACTATTCAGGAATCTGTCCTCTCCTTTCATTGGGTGGGTTCCAAGGAGTTAACTCAAGTTACCGGGTTTGGAAGCAAGGACCTTTAACACCGAACCATCTCAATGTGTGCAAATATCTAACAAGAAGCAAATGAAGAGATGTGAATCTTGGCTCGTGGCTTGGTGGTAGGTCATGGTGGGGAAAGCATAAAGGAGGGTGTGATCCTTGGTTGTGAAAGCGGAAGTGTGAGGCTGCTCACTCACATCTCAGTGAGAAAGCCAAGAATGGGGAATGCCAGCACTTATCAAGCTCTCTTTCCCCCTTTTATTCAGTCTGGACCCTCAACACATGGGGAAGTGCCCAGAGTATCCAGGGTAGCTTTCCATCTTCAAAGAATCCTCTTTTAAATACCCTCCATGCACAGCCAGGAGATTTTTCAGCCCAGTGGGGGTGACAGTGGATACTAACTATCACAAAAGACTGGTAAATGGAATAAGCAATGCCTGATTAAAACTATTAATGAAAGAGTCAATAAAGGACCAAGAACAGAAAGGACACAGAGAAAACACATAGCATATATTTAACTTGAACAGTTACATGAGATATAAAGAAGCCAAAGACTTCAATCACAAGACTATCATGTTGAGTTAAAAAAAAAATACACCAATACCCAAGTATGTGAGCTATTTCTTAAACAAAAGGACCCAGAAAACTTAAAGGTAAAAGGGATAGAAAAACACATGCCAAACAAATATCAAGAAAGCTCGTGTTTGCTTTATTAATACCAAAGTAGACTTTGAAGGAAAGACAAATGACAAAAGAATCAAATAGTCAGGAAGGTCGAGCATTCCTTTCTGTTTCCTGTATAAAGACAAGGGAGGCAAATCCACAGTCATCCTTAACAATGTACCTACAAATGAGAAAATAATCAAATAATGATAATAAAAAATAATCAAAATCATCAGTAAGAATATAAAATATGTAAAAGATAGCCCACCACCCTCCCTAACTGGCAGACAGACACTATAGGCAACAACCTCATAGCATAGTTTTGCCAAATGCCTGTGGACATTTATCCTGATACACTGAAGCAAATCTTTATCAATTCCAAAGAACCGGAGACATGGGATGTTTTCTGATTAGTAAAGACAGAGACTTAAAGACAATTAGAAACTCTTAAATATTTGGAAATTAGGCAATATGTTTCTGTACACAGCATGAGGCCGCGGGTGAAATGCGGCAGGACGCTTTAAATCCAAGTTCTTAATTTTCCTGAAGTGGTCAGCTCTTCACCAGCCTTCCGGAGGCAGCTTTTGGGAAAGTTTGAGGAGGTTTCTGCCACACTCCACGTCTTCCCCCAACTACACTCCTACAATTATGTGGAAAGAACTGTGAAATAGCCAAGGTCTTTCTTCATTTGCTACCTACTGAGTTAGTGTGCCATCTAAGGACACTAGCAAAAAGCATGAAGCTTCTCTCTCAGTCAAGCCCTTAATTTTTCGGCATCCCTGATTCCTGCGTTTCCCAGTTTCCAAGGGGGGAGGGGACACAGCAATTCAAGAAGACCCAGCTCCCTGTGGTAACCACCTTCTCTTTTTCCCTAATCCTGGGGGTTTTTTCCTGGTCTTCCGCAGCTTGTGTGCTAGAATAATAAAATCCTAGACAAACCAGAGCTCACTGCTCACCCCTTACACACGGGGTTCGCATCACAGCTGAGACACCCTGAGCTCAAGAATCAGCAAATGTTTAAAGGAAAATGCTCTCAAACCTGCCTGTGTTTGGGTCTGGAAAAAGATCTTATCTTTATTATACTAGACAGCAAACAAATCTCCTCTTTCTCTGGTACCCAGACCCGGCTTTTATCTTCCGAATCTATTTACCATGTAAGCACACTTGAAAAGATACTCCAGGATGAAGCTGTAAATGTGTCTATGAAGAAGATGTGCAGAAACGCCAGAAATCTGTGCAAAACTGCTTCCCACCAGTACTTCAGTAAAACTATAGTGCAAAACCCAATCCAGAAATAAAATTATAGTGCAGCTGTCATTGAGTCATCTCTGTCCTAATCTGCAGCCTGGCTTTGAAGTTGGTAATTCCACATTCTTCCAGACTTTACCAAGTTTCTCTAATTAAAAGTTCAATATAAAATGTTTGTTCATTATTTTTTATAGAAGTATATTATAAAGACACATAATTCTACCTAAGAAGATGACCTGCCTCTCAATAACGATTTCCTATTTTATCTCAGTAACAAGGATTTAATAATAAATGTATTTTTATGCTGTCTAGATCATCAAGAATATACTCACTAAATCTCTCTCTTGTTGAAAGGGTGTCAGGACCTACTAAAAAGTCAGGAGGGAATTTAGAAATTGGAAGGAGAGTCGGCAAAGTGCTGTATTCCTTTTGGAAGATAAAATGTACGCTATAAGATTAAGCTGATTTGGACTTTATGGAAATGTGACAGTCAGTTTTTCTGGATTTCGTCAGCCTGCAGATTCTAGTGACTCATATTAACTGTAATAACCTATGTCTCTCTGTTTTTCCCAAGCCTGATCTAACTGTCCTTCACTATTCAACACTGGGCACGCACTACTTATCCCAAGATCTCTGAGTCTCTAAGTCTCTCTACACTGGGGACCCCAGGCCAACAGTATGCAAACCTATATCATATCATATTACAACATTAGATTTCTACCGATGCCCAGCAAAGCACATGGAATACCTCACAAATTATTTATCTCTCATTTCTATAGGTCTAGTGTAGTCAACTGAGTTCTCTGCACAGTATCACCCAAGGCTGAAATCAAGGTGTCACTATGCTGAGCTTTTATGTGGAGCTCCTAGGAAAAAATCTAGTTATTCAGATTGTTGCCAAATGTGATCTGAGGCCTATATTTTCTCTCTGGCTGTTAGCCAGGGACCTCTCTCTGCTCTTTAGGCCAACTGCAGTCTTTGGCACAAGGCCTCTTTCTCTCCCATCCAAGAACAGTGCACAAATCCCTCTAAGTCTTGAACCTCTATTTTCCTCTTCTCTTCCCATCTATAGACCACCCCCCTTTCAAAGGGTTCATCTGATTGGGTTACGATAGCCCAAATAGTCAAGATATTTTATGGCCACTTAACCTGAAACTTTAATTGCATCTGCAAAATCCCTTCAAAGCAGAGTCTAGATTAGTTTTCAATAGAGAACTAAGAGCCAAAGATCTCGGGATGGGAGGGGGCATTTTTAGACTCTTTCCCATAGCCATTACTGGGGTACAGTCTATTTCTCTTTATCCCAATACGGTAAAGCGTTGTTTGTATATTTACACTTCAGACTTTTTAGAAAATCAGGTCTTGGTGTATGTGTGTGTTTGTGAGTGTGAGTGAGTCTCTGTGTGTGTGTGTGTGTGTGTGTGTGTGTGTGTGTGTGTGTGTGTACAGATGCTTTCCTTTCTGCAGGACTTATGCCCATATCTCATGGCACCCTAAATACAGGCCGACTGAAAGTGCACTTTTTTTTGAGCACTTTTCTGTATCATATCCATATAGATATAAATAAGGTTTTGACCCTGTGGGGTCAAGCTGTTTAGAAATTTCCTGTTTCACAGAAAAATGGTCTTTGGGGAAGTGGCATTGCCAGTCTACAGGGTGTGCTCAGGCATGTCTGAATTCTAGTTTATTATTGAACCTGCTCCCTTATCACATTTACAGACCCTAGGTATGGGAACTGCAGGCTTGTGTCCATTTGAACACTGTACATTTAACTCCTGCTCTCTGAGAAAGTCTGCTTCCTGCTTGTGGCTAAATGTGTGATCTGTAGTTTGAAACAAATGGGGATTTATGTGTCCCTGGTTTATGTGTTTCCTCAGAGGATAAGTTTCCGTTTTATTGTGCTTGGAAGGGGTAAGAACAAATTACCACTCAACCCAATACATTTCTCCAGAAAAAAAAAAAAAGACAAGTTGAAAAATAATCAGTTCCGTCTACAAAATTCTCTGCAGGTCTCAAGTGCAGTTGGAGCATCAGGATTCTTTTGTTCATGTGTACAGTGGGAAGTAGAAGAATCAAAACAGGAAGAAAGCTTATATTATGGGAAGTGTGGATGTTAATCTGGATTGCCAATGTGATTGGATTGGGAACATCTAAGCTATGTTCATAGCAGCATTATTTGTAATAGCCAGAACCTGGAAACAACCTAGGTGCCCCTCAATGGAAGAATGGATCAAGAAAGTCTGGAATATATACACATTAGAATACTACTCAGCAGTAAAAAACAATGACATCTTGAATTTTGCATGCAAATGGATGGAGATAGAAAACACTATCCTTAGCGAGATATCCCAAACCCA